>JAJSOF020000031.1:92534930-92539930 GCA_025594305.2 Periplaneta americana
AATGTTATTGCGATACAGAAAAATCCTTAATAAAAAAAAATTGACCAAAGTTAATGCCATGTTCAAAATAGACAATCGATTTGAAGACTGTCAGAAATTAAAAACATAGATGGAACCGATGGCGGGCTTATGTAAGGGCGGCAATGAACGTTCGGGTTCCTTAAGAGCCATAAGTAAATAAGATGTTAATAAAATTACAATATTTGAAGAGTCCACTGGAAGAATGATGGATGTCATTTGGAATACATTTTGCAGGAGAAGCAAATGAAAGTTTGAAATGCTTAGCGCTCAAAGCTTAACTGTGATTTTCCGATCATTACTGGACAATGACTATCAGTGTTAATGCCATATAACTCTCTATGTACATTCTATATGTCTTAAGCTATGCTATGCATTGACAAGAAAGTGACATCCATCATTCTTGCAGTCGACTCTTCATTTGTTATCAATCAAAATATGATTTGATTGATAGAATAGAATTGTATGATAATGGAATAACTTGTTAATATAATTATTTATCTTGTTTTATTATACAAACTTTTTGATTGGAAGTCAAATTGGTTTAAAATTTTTAGTTTGTAATGCATTTTACACTTACTTGTTGGTAATTTGATTTTTTAGTAATAATTAAAATAAACTCTTTGACAAACATTTGACATTCGTCAGAATGTGTCGATGTTAATGTTAATGTTATGTTTTATTTAACGACGCTCGCAACTGCAGAGGTTATATCAGCGTCGCCGGATGTGCCGGAATTTTATCCCGCAGGAGTTCTTTTACATGCCAGTAAATCTACTGACATGAGCCTGTCGCATTTAAGCACACTTAAATGCCATCGACCTGGCCCGGGATCGAACCCGCAACCTTGGGCATAGAAGGCCAGCGCTATACCAACTCGCCAACCAGGTCGACGAATGTGTCGATTATGGCAGGTGAAAACCCTACAGCTGTTCAAAAATCATTCAAGCGAAGTCTGACGATCATTTATAAAATCGGCCGTAAATGTGATATTAATATACTTCATCGGATTGATTTACGGGTTTTCCAATTCTACCTTGAAATAGGTCATATCTCTACGAATTCGGTAGCTGTAATCAGAAACATTTGACTTGCCACTATAGACGACGCCATTGTGTCAAGTTCAAGATAGGATAACAGTTTTTTATTGCCCATTACGAATACAAATCCTTGAATTCAGCCTCCAATTAAGTTCACTGTGGACCTCTGCTTTGTTTGTTACTAAGCGAATGTTCATTTAATGCTGCAACACTCTGTCCGTGCAGGTTGCAATAGATTGCCAAAGAGCCATCTACATTGTACTTCAGAATGGCAATGGGATATCCCTAAGTCTGTTCATTGTAATTTTGATCCTGATGTCAAAAAAACAAATTGTATTCATCCGCAAGCGAAGGCTGTGATTAAAGCAATAACGCTTCATTAAAATGGACCATAATCATAATCATAATAAAACTATGAACCCTGGTTCACATATAGAGGGTGTATGAAAAGACAAGGTCAATTGTTATGGGGGTGATACAGGACCTGATTTGCTACTAAAAATGTTAATACAATTTTTCTGAATTCGTCCCCGTTTTCAAGTTGTACGGTGATGAACGTACCTTTGATCGTCAGAGTCTGTGAACCGATTTGTCATTTTGGTGATAGAGGACCTCATTTGCTACTAAAAATGTTAATACCATTTTTCTGAATTCGTCCCCGTTTTCAAGTTGTACGGTGATGAACGTCCCTTTGATCGTCATAGTCTGAGAACCGATTTGTCATTTTGGTGATAGAGGACTTGATTTGCTACTAAAAATGTTAATACCATTTTTCTGAATTCGTTTTTCAAGTTGTACGGTGATGTACCTTTGATCGTCAGAGTCTGTGAACCGATTTGTCATTTTGGTGATAGAGGACCTCATTTGCTACTAAAAATGTTAATACCATTTTTCTGAATTCGTCCCCGTTTTCAAGTTGTACGGTGATGAACGTACCTTTGATCGTCATAGTCTGAGAACCGATTTGTCATTTTGGTGATAGAGGACCTGATTTGCTACTAAAAATGTTAATACCATTTTTTTTAATTCGTCCCTGTTTTCAAGTTCCACGGTGATGAACGTCCCTTTGATCGTCATAGTCTGAGAACCGATTTGTCATTTTGGTGATAGAGGACCTGATTTGCTACTAAAAATGTTAATACCATTTTTCTGAATTCGTCCCCGTTTTCAAGTTGTGCAGTGATGAACGTTTCTTTGATCGTCAGAGTCTGTGAACCGATTTGTCATTTTGGTGATAGAGGACCTCATTTGCTACTAAAAATGTTAATACCATTTTTCTGAATTCGTCCCCGTTTTCAAGTTGTACGGTGATGAACGTCCCTTTGATCGTCAGAGTCTGTGAACCGATTTGTCATTTTGGTGATAGAGGACCTGATTTGCTACTAAAAATGTTAATACCATTTTTCTGAATTCGTCCCCGTTTTCAAGTTGTACGGTGATGAACGTCCCTTTGATCGTCATAGTCTGAGAACCGATTTGTCATTTTTGGTGATAGAGGACCTGATTTGCTACTAAAAATGTTAATACCATTTTTTTAATTCGTCCCTGTTTTCAAGTTGCACGGTGATGAACGTCCCTTTGATCGTCATAGTCTGAGAACCGATTTGTCATTTTGGTGATAGAGGACTTGATTTGCTACTAAAAATGTTAATACCATTTTTTTAATTCGTCCCTGTTTTCAAGTTGCACGGTGATGAACGTACCTTTGATCGTCATAGTCTGAGAACCGATTTGTCATTTTGGTGATAGAGGACCTGATTTGCTACTAAAAATGTTAATACCATTTTTCTGAATTCGTCCCCGTTTTCAAGTTGTGCAGTGATGAACGTTTCTTTGATCGTCATAGTCTGTGAACCGATTTGTCACTTTGGTGATAGAGGACCTGATTTGCTACAAAAAATGTTAGTACCATTTTTCTGAATTCGTCCCCGTTTCCAAGTTGCACGTTGATGAAAGTTCCTTTGATCGTCATGGTTTGTGAACCCATTTGTCATTTTGGTGGTAAGAGGACCTGATTTGCTACAAAATATGTTAATACCATTTTTCTGAATTCGTCCTCGTTTTCAAGTTGCACGGTGATGAACGTTTCTTGGATCGTAATAGTCTGTGAACCGATTTGTCATTTGGTGATAGAGGATTTGATTTGCTACAAAAAATGTTAATACAATTTTAATTTCCACATTTTGTGGACTGCAGTAGAATTATTGTTACAGGCAATTCGATTCTTTGAAGTGATATTGCAACTTACCAATATTATACATTATATCGAATAAAAATTATGTAGCCTATACGTGACTTCGGTTTTGAAAAAAAAATTGTTTCTTCTCATTGCTGTATTTCTCATAAAGAGAGGTATTCCGTGTGTTTTTTCATAGCACAGTGTTCCTGAACTACTATTTATTTTGATAGATTCAGTTTCCATATTACATAATTTTCAGTGAAATATTTCTTCATTTGTTACTATGGTTACCAGCAAACTATTTAAGTATTGCATTCAATTTCTTGTGATTGAAAATGTTGTAAAGTTGAAAAACAGTCATTAAACTGCACGACTCCACTGCAAACGTTAGTATGTAATGAAACTGCTTCGATATTATTGCACTGTCGTGACTTAAGTCATTCACCCATAACTTCAGATATAGCATAGGTTGTTTATAGGTACTGCTCTGTTCAAAAAGTTTCCGGAATATATTTTTCTCCGAAATGAATAATGTTATGTCGTATATTTCTATTTCTGGTGTTGGCATCATTCATGACGTCACTTCCGTAGAAGCGTAGCTACGTCACATTCTTAGTCATAACGTGGCCAACATTGAAAAAGTTTGTAGTTATGTAAATGCACGTTTAACATGAGTTTAATGTAGAAATTCCTTTGTTTTTTAGAACTTTGAACATGTATTTATATTAGGCGATTGTCAAGATGGCCATGACTGGACCATGATAACCACGTGACTCCAAATCGTGCCGAACTCTGTCTTTCTCGTTAGAAGTTTCATGATCATAGTCATTGTTGTAGTTGTATGGCAACTGGCGGTTGTTGTTTGTGTGTTGTTCATTTGTCGTATTATCAAAGACGACCAGCGCTCCAATCGACCTTCAGAAAACGTTTATGCCAGGTATAGATCTGCGTTTTCTTCACTACTGCTTCACCATAAGCTTCTTCAAGCATTCTTAATGTCTCTGAAGGAGATATTGATATTTGTGCGTTGCTCTGTATCCCACATTCTGAAATGAGACGAACGAATATCACACAAGCAACAGTCAGTTGGCACACGATAACAATGACTATGATCATGAAGCTTCTACGAAAGTGACATAATGAATCATGCCAACACCAGAAATACAAATATACCACAAAACAGTATTCATTTCGGCGAAAAAAATATATTCCGGAAACTTTTTGAACCGAGTATAATATGCTAGTACACTAGATAATTATTAAGGAGCGGATTCCTATGTAATTAAATATTATTTTTGCGTGTGATAAAACACAATGAACAAAGTTAAAAATTCCGAACATGAAGTTTCAAATTTAAAACCCGAATTTTATTTCACATAAAAATACATATTTTCACAAAAAATTATGTAAATACATATTTTTAGGAAATCTATTATAAACACATAAATCTTGGATTTTTTTACTTAAATAATTTTTTTACAAGAACTTTTAAACATTTTAAAACTAAATCAATTATGTCACTCAGAAGTACGTAATCTTTTTAAGAATTCTTGATTGCTTCGTGTTTCTAAGCGCTGTGTGGTGTATCCGTGATCCATTTTTGTAATAGTATCGCCTCAAGTTCTGAGAACTGCTAGGCAGCATATCAGTGTTAGTATTAGAGAATAAATTAACGTGGAAAAGGAGGAGAGATCTTGCAACACATAAGTAGGAATGTTTATTGTTGCTGAAGATGATTTCATTCCACTCTTTGTCTGTGAAAC
>JAJSOF020000031.1:92544930-92867430 GCA_025594305.2 Periplaneta americana
AATTTTGTAGAAATATATAATAAAAACCTTCAATTTTGCTAATAATTTGTAAATATGCAAAAATATCAAATGTAGTCCAAATTGAAGAGTTAAATTTTCTAAAAATATACAATACAAATCTTCAATTTTGCTAATAATTTGGAAATACGCAAAAATGTCAACTGTAGTCTAAATTGAAGAGTCATATTTTGTAAAAATATATAATAAAAATCTTCAATTTTGCTAATAATTTGTCCACGTCTGTATTTTATCAAAACCTTTATCATATTCTGTTACACAGAAATTTGATAGTGTAATATAGATCTAAGTGCGAGCACCTGTTGACAGGTCCATAACTATACTATGCTGTATATCTTTATGTGTTGGTGCGATCATCTTTATACAGGTGCACAGCTTTATTATTCTGCATCTTTACGGATTTAAGGGGGATGTCATGAAGTTGGTGTCAAAAATTTATTCTTTGGAAATATGTTTTTCGTAATGTACATAGTCTAATTTACATTGTACATAAATTTTATACTTGTAGAAGGCCTGGAAGTATAAACAAAGCTAAATGGTAAATCAATAGAATATTCTGAAACCGTTAAGAATCTTGGTTTGTTTATGGAAAGTGACCTAAATTGGAATAGTCAGGTAACATACATATGTAAGAAAATATTCTCGTTGCTTCATTCTTTAAACCACATAAGAACATTTCTACCATTTATCCTAAAAAGATTCTTATTTAGACGCTTGTGATGCCCCATTTTTTATTATTGCGATTTCTTGCTGACAAATGTAATCCATAACCTAGCTGAGAGATTGCAGCGTGCTCATAATATGAGTATAAGATTATAAATGCAATACGCGCAAATTTGATCATGTAGGTAACACCATCCCTCGAGCTTCTATCATGGGTTCGTCTGAAGAAACGAAGGATCATGCATTCACTGACACTGCTATTTAAATTCTTGCATACTTCTACTCCTACTTACATGTTTTCAGTTCCTCACAATAATACGGAATCTGAATCAAGCATTTCTTTCTATCACTCATCACAGAGCGTCATTATGCTCATCCTCCTATACAGTATCATTATCTCGTCCTTGGAATTCTCTACTCAGTAACATCAGCGATTGCCGGACGCTATCGAAATTCAAAATTAAGTTGAAAACGCACTTTTTTTGTATAACGAAATTTATTATTAATAAGTTACTAGGTGTGTCGATTACAGCCTTTGTATAATCATTTATTACTTTATTTCTTATTGATATTATTAATTGCCCTTTCTCGTTTAGTTATTTAGATTAATAATATTAATATAGATCTCAAGCTTTGTTTAATAGCATGAAATTTTTAAATTTTATGTTTCGCATTATCTTTTTTGTTTTGTGTTACTGAAATTGTAAACGTTCTTGTTTTGTTTGTATAAACGTTATTCATTTGTTTTTCGCTGTATGTATACCACTGTCTGTTGGATCGCTGCGTAAACAGGCATAGGATGTGATCCAGCTGGCAGTGATGTATACATATTTCTGGTGGCGTGGAAGAGAAGGCCTGATGGCCTAAACATCGTCAGAATAAATTTATTATTATTATGATTATTATTATTATTATTATTATTATTATTATTATATGCATAAAATATGCCAATTTGCATGGGAACAATTTAGATTCCTTAAAGTATAGTTTCGTTTATTAGTATTTACTGTTCTCGTTCTCAATTTTATTTATGTATGTTTTTCTTGATTTAAGATCTTATTTATTTATTTTTGCACCTTTGTATCTTCTGTCTGTGTATTGTGCTGAACTATAATTGGCCTCTGGCTGTTGTTCAGCACACAAAATAAATAAATAAATAAATAAATAAATAAATAAATAAATAAATAAATAAATATTAATAAATGAATAGAATACATTATTATTATTATTATTATTATTATTATTATTATTATTATTATTATTATTATTATTATTATTATTATTACACTGAAAACATGAATTCTAGTTTCTCGTCAATATCATAATTTTTCTCTCTCGATATAACATGTGTCTGGTTAGAATACCGACTCCAGGAACTATAATTTTCTCTTTATCATTTCCTGAAACTGATCAGCTGACACACCTCATATTACATTGTATCTGAAGGATTGTTTGGATAGAATCTATCGATAATTCCACGCGAACTTCTATTCACCAATGAAATAAGCTTAACGTTACACAATAACCCAGTGAGAATTATACTACACTGATAGTCTTTCTGTTATCGTACTGCAGCGGTAGGTTTTTACAGCCACTTGCAATAAAATTATTTTATTCCTAGCAGCCTGATATGATAGCGAATTGAAGAGGAAGTACCAGTAATCAAAGGCTTCTCCAAACGGTTATCAACAGGAACAGCATTAAATTACAATTTACTGCACTCTTAACTACTATCAATAAACAGAAGTAGTCTGTTAAGAATAAAATGTTATAACCTCAAAATATATTTGTGTAATTGTTATGCTTCATTACTCATGTTATGTCTCTTGCCAGTGGCATAATGCTTGCTGAGTAACCAGCGAATAGGGATTATAAAGAATGGACACTTCGCGTCGGTACCTTTGATGTAGCCGGACTGATTTCAATGACCTTCAAACCAGCTAAAACGTGAGATTCTGCTTTCTCCCTAGAGTTGGCGCTGACATCACACCAGCTAGCAGTCGACACAGCGGAAATATAACACATACAATTAATACATCTAGGTACATTATGTACTCAAATAAAATAAATTGGAGCCATAAAATAATAAATCCGTCATTAACTGTAATGTCTAGACTCTAGAGTTCCTTTATAATGAGAGTTGAGACGTTGACCCCAACAACAATTAAAGTATGTAATGATTTGATATCGCTGAAAATGGAAAAACTAAACTCTTACGAGAAGTAAAAGCATATACCTATATTATATTATATACAAATATTAAACGAATTCGATACTTAATTTTATAATGTATTATATTATTTTATAATATAATTTATGATATCTGAAAGATAAAATATTATTATTACAACTAGTTTGTCACTGAGAAATAAGGAAAAGTTGTTAACTTGAATTTATTTGAAGCAAAGCGTTACTGGATTATGCAATAAGGTAGGCGATGTTTGGATCCTGTGTCTCAACTCTATTCTCAATTATTATCTTAGCGTATGCTCGATTACACTAACCTCCAGCGCTTGAAAGTGGAACTAAACGCTGGCGCACAGACAAACAAAACACAGGAAAATTCGCTCAGTGTCCATTCTTTATAATCCCTATTCGCTGGAGTAACTTTTATTCCATAAAATATTCCTCTGAACACTCGAACATCAAATTTAAGAAATAGTAAAAAAAAAAAAAAAAAAAAAAAAAAAAAAAAAAAAACAGACACGTCACTACCTTACATAAAAATTCTCCATTGTTAAGAATGTGTTTTGTAAAATACTGAGATTTAGACTTCAGCATTCCTTATATTAAATTTATTTTTATTTTATTGGGTTATTTTACGACGCTTTATCAACATCTAGGTTATTTAGCGTCTGAATGATATGAAGGTGATAATGCCGGTGAAATGAGTCCGGGGTCCAGCACCGAAAGTTACCCAACATTTGCTCGTATTGGGTTGAGGGAAAACCCCGGAAAAAACCTCAACCAGGTAACTTGCCCCGACCGGGATTCGAACCCGGGCCACCTGGTTTCGCAGCCAGACGCGCTGACCGTTACTCCACAGGTGTGGACCCTTATATTAAATATATACAAACTTTTTCTTATTAAAAAATTAAAATTATTGCTACCTATATGTTAGGAGCATCAAAACGTATTATTATTTTAATTATTAATACGTCATCATTATTATTGGAATGGACTATATAGAGAGATGACATGGCGAATGACTGGGTAATTTCTTTCTGGAAATGCTGATCCACATAACCTCTTAAAATATAAAAACAAATGAAGATGGATCCATCAACATAATAAATACACGTTTAGCATTCCCTTTAATCAATGTTGTAGTATATCCACAGTCTAGTATATACAGTCACGAAGCTCAATACGTAGTAAATATGCATCCAGAGATAGTTGCTAACTACTAGGATCGCTACTATCGCCTCATTACAGATAATGCGAAATAGTACCTGCACAGTCTATTGTTCCTAGTACCCTAATAAACTCAAGCTTCGTGACTGTTATATAATAGACTGTGGTATATCTGTAACATTTTGTTGCGTTTGATTGCTCTTGTACATGAATGGGCAACTCGTGCTCCCAAAGTGCTAAAAACCCTTGAAACAGAGAAAGGCAGACGGAGCCAGCCGCAGCAAGTTGTTTGTAGTTTCGCTGCGAAAGCCACGGTGCGCTCTGGCGGCTCATGCAGGTGATCGTGATAGCTATTCCATGATTTGAATTTGAGAATGACGTATGGTACAATATTTATAGTAATTTTAGACAGACTATACCTGAACACATAACAAAATTATATTATTTTCTAGCTTTGTAAATTAGTTTAGTACTGGAAACACAAACTGAATACAACCTTTTACAGATAACAAAAAATGTAGCTGCAACACTTATTTATTATTACACTATTTGTTAATATTTCTTATTATATGTCTTATTTGAAACGTAGAACGCTAGAATTTACAAGTATTTATACATTAAAGAGTATTCCTCTGTTCTCAGAAAGATAATAGTCTGTATTCGCAAACAATAACAAATTCAAGGAAGTATTTTTTTACATGTCACGGCAGATGAAATAAGCTTACTTCTGAGCTCTTTCTTTACTTTGAGAACTTTTACACTTCTTTCTTGTACTAAACTCTGCCTTAAGCACATACAGTATATATGGAAGCAAAGAGTGTATTTGGAAATTCTGACTTAGGCAACATTATGAACAGTTCGATTCCTGATTTTGCTGGAATCTGAGTGGCGTGCTGTTCTGTAGATTTATTAATTAAAACTATACATTTTCAGGATTTTCTATCAACGTAAGCCAATAATATTTCAGAAAAATTTCGATTCCTTGTCAATTGTCACTGTTTCTCCAACCTTAGTAGTGAATTCTGCTATAAGTCTTGAAGTAGGGTCTTATATTTGATAAGAAGATTTTCTTATCACTCTTCAAGATAGTTTATAGTCAAAGAAAGTGAAGTTGTCTATGTTCTACATGATACTGCCACATTTCAAATTTATCCTTTAAATGTTCTTAGCTAGTCGATTATATGTCGTGCAATTCTGTAACTCGCACGCACAACGTGCTAATGATATTTGATATCAGTCTCACCTTGTTGATATCCCATTTTTACCTTTAGCTGTTCTAAAGCAGATGCAGACAGTATTTCTTTACTAAAACCTTCACTGTTTATTTGTAACATAAAATGTCATGCGTAAGAAAGTGTAATAGAATAAAAGCTTTACCTCTCTTCTTAATAAAAAAATTCTCTTTTTACTCGTAATTAAAGGGAAATCATGTGGGAAGTATATTGTTTTTCACTTAAAACGAGCCGCCACTTACTGCGGACGCGATCGAACTTGTGTCTTGAAAGAACCGCACACAGACGTACAGCTAGTACAGAGTCCGTTCTACCTGCACTGAGATTGTGTTGACACTTTGAGAGCACGAGTTGCCCACCCATGGTCTTGTATATGAAATAACTAACGCGTAAATGGAATAGTATAGTTTTCAGGTACAGTATTTTAACTTAACGAATTACTTTTGTTGAAAAGAGAGCCATAATGTAATAAGTTAGTGAAAACTCAAAAATGAAAGAAAGAAGGGCCAGAAAGAGAAATAAATAAAAATAATGACGAGGAGAATTAATAAATTTGAGGCGAGAAAGTATAAAAGAGTTAAAAAGAATGAAGGAATAATAGAAAATCTTTAGGAACAAAACTAAAAAGTATAAAAGAAGAAAAATAGAGAAGAGAAAAAACGTAATATATTTACTGTAAGTAAAGAACGTAATAAATAAATAAATAAATCAGAAAAGAAAATCACTAAGTGAAAGGAGTGACAATGCTGTCTTTAAAATATCTGTGACCGATTCTCGTTATGATAACGAACAGGGGAAATGGAGACACTCTTAAATCTCCGCGCGATACGAAAGCTATGTAGTCTGCGCTCTGGGAAAACATCCTCCCCCTCCGCCATCCTTCTGATTGGTGAGTGGGTGGGTCCCAGGGTCTACCTTCACGTGTTGACGTGCAGAAAAGATGTCGATTGCAATGGCAGTCGAAACCACAATATCCATTACTTCGTCGTTATCAACATAATTAATCAAATATAACTGATCGAGAAGGAATACAGATTCGACCTATTATAAATCACAGTTTGCCCAAGTATTTTGCCTCATGGCCAGATACGAAGGTTTATTCCACTGCACTTCCACGCCCAATATGGGGACATCACAACGTAAAAAATAGTATATTTCCTATCGTGATGAAACTTAGAGACGGAAAAGAGTTAAATTTCCCTACAAATCACACCTGAGATTCATTTATTGAAACAAATTTACGAGAAACATGCGCACGCGTGAGGCATTTGTTCGTCATGCATTCCCAAGGATGATAAAACGATACCAAAAACTGTCTTGACCTTTGATAAATACAATTCACTCACATATTTCCCCCTGTCTCTTAATTGTACACTGAAATGGCTTCATGGGGAAAAGAAAGAAAACAACACAGAAACGAACTGCAAACACCCACTGATATTGCAAATGTATCACATTCTCTGACATTCGAATTTTAAACACGAAAGATAAATGACTATCGCCTTACCGTGTCCTGCTGTAGCAATATAGCCACTCCATCACAGCACTGATTGTGCTGTAGTTTTGTACACTTGGTTTGAATTTTGATTACACAGACGAAGCTCCCGTGTTAGCAGCTACCCTATAGACTGATCTAAGTGTGACGTCACCTCACGGTTGGCGTCGGATCGAAACGTATTTCGCTTTCTGCGTCGGCCACTTGTTGGCGTTGCGGTCTCGTAATCAAATAAAAAAACGGTAAAAAAAAAAAGAAGAGAGAAAGAAAGCCGCTAAATATTCTTTTTGAAACAATGTTTACACCTGGTTTACGGTAACATATGTGGCATTGCAAACCCATTCCCGGCCCTGATTGCATGTGGCTGGGATATTGTGGCAGTTTCGCCGTATATCGAGTGATAAACGCTGCAGTTCCTGATAACAGCGTTGATAACTGGTTAATAGTTCATTTGAATTCTTATCACAGTTCGGTACAAATTATATTGACATACACCCTCCAAGTCTGGCATGTGTCTGATAAATAAATAAGAAATACACAATCTTAAAACACAAAGTTGTTTCCCTTTGAAGAGATTTTATTGGCTAGATAAAACAGCATTTAATGGCTTTCACTGCAGCATTATAAACAGTCGATTGAACATTTAAATATGTTTAGAGAAGGTAGATTTTAGCAACTTAAAATTAAAAATTTAACACTAAAAAAATTAAATATGACATTTTATAGCACTTTTAGTGCTAGCATTTAGCATTTGTAGCGTTCTGGAATGGAACATTTTTTTGTGGAAAGTTTGGTGGTAGAAATTCAATATCTGGTGCATTTTCTAGGTTTTCCAGTTAAACGATGAAAGAGTAATAGAACAGAGAAAAATTCTCTCCGGCGCCGGGATTTGAACCCGGGTTTTCAGCTCTACGTGCTGACGCTTTATCCACTAAGCCACACCGGATTCCACCCCGGCGTCGGAAGAATCGTCTCAGTTTTAAGTTCCAACTCTTGGGTTCCCTCTAGTGGCCGCCCTCTGCACTACGTCATAGATATCTATGAACCTAGGACCGACGCCGGGGTGGAATCCGGTGTGGCTTAGTGGATAAAGCGTCAGCACGTAGAGCTGAAAACCCGGGTTCAAATCCCGGCGCCGGAGAGAATTTTTCTCTGTTCCATTACTCTTTCATCGTATGATGACGCAGAATATCTGCATGGAAATATCATATGATCTTCGGTACATTAAATAATATAAATAATATATTTCCAGTTAAAATTCTTGAAAATAATAAATAAGTAAAGGAATATAATATAAAATTACAGTGAAATTATGAATATTAAGATGGGTGAAAATATTGTAATTTTTGTGGTAAAAGTAATATTTTTATCTTTTCTTTTTGTAGAAAATGAAGATATAATGCCAAATTTACACTTTGACGTAGTTTTAGAACCCGACGGTGGCTGTGTCGTTAATTATGCCATCTTTAAAAGGGTTGCGCTCGTTAAGTTTAAAATGCATGCAAACTTTTAAACTCATTTTCCAGTACTTTTTTGCCCACTACCCTCCATTCACATTGTTAGGATTCCACAAATTTAATGCTAGGGAACTGAAATTTTTACTTCATGTTCTTTAAGGTATATTTAACAAAATTATGTTGGCTTTTTTCTTCAAAAAACAAAATGTGTACTTGTACTCTGTACATTTTATAAACTTAAGTATCAATATTTTTTTTTATTTTTTCCCCTATGTTTGCAAAACAAATTTGATAACCTAGAAACTTTCTAAAGAGATTAAAGGTATTGCAGAAAAAAATTCAGACAATGCTTAAAATGTGGGGGAGAAGAAACATTTTGAAAATATGCTAATTTATTAATTAAATAACTCTTAAATTATTGCCCCTATAAACATGAAACAGAAAGACACAATTACTGATACCAATAGCAGTAGAAGTCTCTAGCTTAAAACATATATGAAATATAAATTTCACCAATCGCCCTCCTTTAAAAACATACCAAATTGTATGATGTGATTTTATCCCGACTCATCTTGTTACCCAATCACAATCACCCGCTACCTCATACAACTATACTCCATTTCTGAAATCTGTAGAGCAGCGGTGGCGAAAATGTAATCGTGCGCCGAGCCACTGTGTAACCTGCATCGTGCATGGCACCTATGGAGGGAGGCGGACACCCGAAGGGGAAGTGAAGCAACTGCTGACTTATTAACGGATTTTCATTTTCCTTACGTCAAGCACTTAAATATAATTTTATACAATACAAGGCTAACAAACTAATGTTTAGTACATGTAACGAAGAAAGAAATGAACAATAAATGAACAATAGGCCTATCACAACCTAAAATTAACTGTCTTCAGAATGTCTCTGCGACAAACTTTCAAAATCAGGAATTATGTCACTTACTGCCAGTCGTAGTTGATCACGAAGGTATTTGTCTGTCAGTCGTGATCTAAATTTGGTTTTTACTATTTATTTGTTGAAGATAATTTTTCACAAACATAAGTTGTAGCGAACATGGCTTAAACAGAGCAAGCGAAAGAACGAAGCTTCGGATATTTATTTTTTGGCAAAGATTTGAAAGTTCAACATTTGTCAAGTCCTTAGATCTAGCTTTCATTTGACATCACATAGTAAATCAGTGAGTTCAAATTGAAGAGCTAACCGCATTATTCGTACATCTACTGAAAAAGGGTCGACGTACAGAGATGATGATGATGATGATGATGATGATGATGATGATGATGATTACAACAACAATAACACTTAACCTTTTAATGTTTCATCAGCAACATGTAGTATAATGCCGTTTTATGTTATACAACCGTTTTCCTCGTAATACTTGTGAACAAATCATACATTTAATATTCTCACCATATTGACAGCAAAAAAATGCGTCCTCCCATCCTACTTGGAACTTTCGTACATGGTTTCGAGAGAGACATATGCCACTCGCAGGTCAGAGACAAATACAAATGGAACGGAGTTTGACTCCATTGAGTGAGAGGGTGGGGGTTGACGGAGGTTAGAAGCAAGCGAAATGCACAGCTATCACTGCGAGCCACAATGTCTCACGAGTCACGTTCTCGCCACGGCTGCTGTAGAGTATAGGAGACGAGAAAAGTCCTTTGCGCAAGTGGTGAGTGGAGGGGGACCAGTCCAATGACCGCCCTGGGGGAAAGCATTGCTTGAAGATGAGCGTCTAAAATGCCACTCCTACGTTTCACCTTCTGACACGAGCATCCTACCCCTTATCGGCCGTGAGCCGATGCAGCACTGATAATTTCCGCCCTTTCGCTTGTCATAGGCTCCACCCAAATACGTTGAATTACTCTACACATTTCAGAAACGGAGTGTAGTTTGTGAGTGAACACTGGAGCTAAAGAGATCGAAAATGTAGCCAATATTCTACCACCAGCACCAAATTGTTCTAAAACTCGAGACAACGGTACAGATAAACAACAAGGAGGGTATCAAGTAGATCACATTCCTGTGCTCTTTATACTCTAAAAGCTAACATGAAGGAGTGACCAAACTATTGGAAAAAATGTAAGAACCTGCATCTGGCGGGGTCTTTGGATAGATTTTGATTTTTTGTACAAAAACACAAAAATGACTCATAAAATATAATTTCTCTCTTATTTCGCAGAAACAAATACATTTCTCGACCACCTCTGTGGTGTAGGGGTCACAATGCTGGTCTCTTACGCAGAGGGTCCGGATTCGATTCCTGGTCGGGTTGAATTTCCTGGTTGAGGATTTTCAGGGTTTTCCCTCAACCGTAAGGCAAATGCCGGGAAATTCGGGCCACAACATCCCTGAATATTACCGGCCTCATTCATCACCGAAATCATATTCATAACAAATCAGCAATACATGAGCCGTTCAGAGCAAAAGTGGTGTAAGTCAAAATTGGGTAATGAGGTTTACAGTAAAAATTCTGTAAAATACAGCCCAAAGTAGCAATTAATATGTTCTTCTTGCTATCCACTGACTACTAATAGTTTAAATAAATTGAATATTAATTGTTACTTTGCGCTCTATTTTACAGAATTTTTACTTTAACCCTCATTACCCATTTCTGACTTACACCATTTCTGCTCTGAACGGGTCACATATAGCTACAGTCGCCATCTAGTTCACAACATTAGAACCAGTCTCAACAATGGTACACAGGCCTTCGGATTTCACACAAAAACATTGACTCCCGATATGACCAAAGCGAGTGTAAATAACAGCGATAAAAAAAATACATTTCTCATTTTGTACTCAATTTCTCATTTTATCGCGGATTAAAAAAAGTACAATAATTTACACTTAACGTGATTTTAAATATAAAATTAGTTTGACAGCATTTGGGTACATTTCGAATTTATCGTGACTGCGAAAATCTAACATCTCTAAGTAAATTCAACACAATTTTCCACCTCAGTAGAACTACGCATTTTAATTTAATGCCACTTTCGAATCAAATAGAAAAGCGATGTGATGATGAATTGTCATATCTGAATGTTTATAAAAAGCAAGCAGCCGAATAAAACCGAGGGCTTGAAGAAAACGCACACCAAAGACACTTTATTGATCATAAATCACACAATAGGGCCTATTCATCGTAAATAAAATTCACATTCATTTGTAAATTGTTCCAATTTTTTGCGAAAAGTAACAGCGTTATTATTTTTACAATGCAATAATAACAACTTAATAATAAAAATACTACTATTAGTAAAAGCCCTCCTAATCTATTAATAGATGAAGTGTTAGATACGAAGCCACTCATAGGCTTACGTGAGAAAAATAATATAATGATGATGATATTATTATTATTATTATTATTATTATTATTATTATTATTATTATACAAAATTTTGTTCAATATTCTTTTGAGAAGATTAACTCCGTACGTAGATGAAATTATTGGGGATCATCAGTGCGGTTTAGACGTAATAGATCGACTATTGACCAGACTTTTTATATTCGACAGATATTGGAGAAAAAATGGGAGTATTACAGTACATCAGTTATTCATAGATTTCAAAAGGCATATGACTCCCTTAAGAGAAGTTTTATATAACATTCTTATTGAATTTGATATTCCCAAGAAACCAGTTCGAATAATTAAAATGGATAACAGACAGGTCAGTTTTGATGCTTTTTCAAATTGGACTAACAAGGAGATTATCATCAACTTCTTGAATATGCCATTAGGAAAGTTCAGGCCGATGACAGGTTAATATGTCTATGAGGATGACGGAATATGTTAGGAAAATACACAAACGATCAGCGAAACATGGAAATTTTACTTGAAGCAAGTAAAGAGATAGGGTTGGAAGTAAATCCCGAAAAGACAACGTATATGATTATGTCTCGTGATCAGAATATTGTACGAAATGGAAACATAAAAATTGAAGATTTATCCTTCGAAGAGGTTGAAAAATTCAAATACCTTGGAGCAACAGTAACAGATATAAATGACACTCGGCAGGAAATTAAACGGAGAATAAATATGGGAAATGCCTGTTATTATTCGGTTGAGAAACTTTTGTCATCTAGTCTGCTGTCAAAAAATCTGAAAGTTAGAATTTATAAAACAGTTATATTACCGGTTGTTCTGTATGGTTGTGAAACTTGGACTCTCACTTTGAAAGAGGAACAGAGATTAAGGCTGTTTGAGAATAAGGCTCTTAGGAAAATATTTGGGGCTAAGAGAGATGAAGTTACAGGAGAATGGAGAAAGTTACACAACGCAGAACTGCACGCATTGTATTCTTCATCTGACATAGGCTAATTAAGAACATTAAATCCGGACGTTTAAGATGGGCAGGGCATGTAGCACGTATGGGCGAATCCAGAAATGCATATAGGGTGTTAGTTGGAAGACCGGAGGGAAAAAGACCTTTGGGGAGGCCGAGATGTAATCAGGTTTAGAAAACTGAAACATTATTTTATTTTTAGAGACAAAACTCCCCCACAGATCCATAGCCTTAATAGAGACTAATAGAAGTAAGCAGGAGAATATATTTAAGAGTAATACTGTTCCTATATTTCTTTTCAAAATAATTTTGTATAAATTCACTCTTCGTCTAGTGATGAAGAAAAAATTATTGTAAGACGTCCAAGAATTTTCAGACGTAGAATAGATTATGTTCTTATGGAAGATAATTGAAAAATTCCGCCTAACTCTCAAGAAATGCAGTCAACTGTTTATTGTTATTGAACCATCTCAGCGTGTAATACTTCAAGGAATAATGCTCTAACGCCAAAACAGAAATTACAAATTGCTTTACATTGGTTAGGCACTGGAGCACAATTTCACAGCATTACTGAGATGCACGGGATTTCAAAATCAAATGTATACAGACCTATAGAATAATTAAAAGTGTGGTGAATAGTGTAATAAAGTACTTTTTTGTGTCCTGAACTTCGCAGCTCATCGTTCTGTTGTGACTGCAGGAAGAGGAAGACGGGTTCATTTTTCAGCAAGATGGTGCACCACCTCACTTTCACCTCCATGTGTTGAGCACCTCAACGAACATCTCCCTCAACGTTGAATTAGCCGTTGCACCGACAACCTGATTAGGTGGCCTTCGTACTCACCTGACCTGATCCGTATGATTTTTTCCTGTGGGGGTTTGTAAAGGACAATGTTTACGTTCTTTCTTTGGCCAATAATCTGTAGGAGCTACGACGTCGCATCACAGCTGCGTTGCAGGCGATAGACTGTGACACGCTGCGCAAGGTATGAGCCTTGTGTATCATATATCCAGCACTTGTAAGGTATCAAACAAAACTTGGATATATTACCTGTCTATTGACACTATTATTTCGTTGTTATAGTTTTAATAGTTACAGATATAAAATGTACTGCGAAATCGGAGAACTCATTTTGGGAACCGTTTTAAAATTAAAGTTATATAGCCTACATATTATGGAAACAATATCACTTTTCGGAATTTTGATAATGATAATACTGTTTATTCAAAACACTAATTACTCTATTAAAGAAAATACAATCTGCTAATCTTTTCTGAATAAGAATGTTGGCTTCCATATTTTCTTATGAAAGGCATGAGTTATTCTTTTTCATCCAAGAAAATTTTACTGTATAAAATATACTTCCTTATTATCCATGGATGCTGTAATTGCCGATATATATGCCAGTTAGTTTCATATTGTATTAAGAAAAATGTATCAATTTTATTGTAAATATAAATATAAGTATAAAATCGTTTTATCAACAGTAATTCACTAGACATTTTGATTTATCTAGAGAAAATCAAAACTCGAGTGGGATTTAATTGACTATTACACGATTAGAAGAAAGTATATAAAGATTACAAGTAACGAATATTCCAATACAATAAAATATTATATTGACTTACGAAAATTTTCTTTGTATTATTGTACCATCTCAACATTACAAATGTCCCGTAGATGTTGCTAGATGTTGGCAATGCCTTCTCGTCGAGAAGTTCTCGATCTTTTACACGATGGCAATGTTAAGTCAGAAGGCTTTGTTGATTCAGTTTCATTTTTATTAAAATGCAACATTAAGAACCAATTACGAAGCCCAGTAATCAACGTTGAAGATGATTTAATAAATTAGACATTAAAAACGAGATGACAAATTAATATTATTTGAATATAACATAACCTAACAATTAACAAATGTTAGAAAATTTTAATTAACGAGACGACATAAAAAATTCTGCGATAATTTTAAAAGGAATAATTATTGAATGTACAATTTTCAAATTTGAATGTGGTTGGTGGTTCAATTGATGTTATATTGGACGTGTGCGTAATAGAAGTGGAACTCGTTGATTTAGGCCTACATGGTGTATTCAACTTATTCAGGATTTCCGAATGGTGCTCTTCATTTATTTGTAAATCGGATTTCAGAAGATGCATAGGTATGATCAGTGATTTTTATTAATTTTTGTTCTTGAATGCCAATGAGTCGTATTTGAAACTGCTGTGCATCAACTGAGTGGTTTGTACTTTAATGACATGCATTAAAGGTCTATATAGGTATTTTTTTGACGTACATTTCAGCATGGTTTCAAATGTTGGCAAACAAAGAAACAAATGCTAGGGACGCGATAAAATTAAACAAATGCTAGGGATGCGATAAAATTAAACAAATGCTAGGGACGCGATAAAATTTCGATAAGCAGCCATGATTAAGTTGAAAACGTCCTTTCGTATCAGTTTTATTGGTCAAAATATAGTATGACGTATAAAATTGTTTTATCAATAGAGATACAGAACTGAAAATTTAATGTAATTGAAACATTGAACTACACATTCCTCCTTTGCATAGAATAAAAACTCTTTAGAAAATACAGGCCAGTATACCTATAGTTTATTCAAGACATACATAAACAAGCTGAATGATGTAATGATAACACAGCGATAATAGAGTTTATATGCAAGCCTTCTGTGTATCTCTATTTCTATTGTTTCGTAAGCAAAGTCCTCGTAACACGATAATATTTCAAATCGATAGCGACTTCGACTCGACATTTCTTTTGCAGCCCAGTGCACAATGGGTCCATCCGAGCGGCCTCCGTGCGAGGACAGTCCCTGTCTGTGTCCTCCTCTAAAGGGGGAATAATAGGTAAATAGATGGATAATAATAATAATAATAATAATTATTATTATTATTATTATTATTATTATTATTATTATTATTATTATTATTATTATTATTATTATTATTATTATTATTATTATTATTATTATAGATTTTTACCTAATTCTGATGATTATAAATATGAGATTAACTGTAAATATTTTAATTGCTGTAGTTTATTTGCCAGACGTCAAGATCTTGATTACTTATTTTTTTGTAAAGTTCTTAAGGGTGATATTGATTGTGAATCTTTCCTAAGCAATATCAGTCTTCGTATTCCTGCTAAGGGTTTCAGATATCATAAAATGTTTTACAATAGAAATTCTAAATCTCTCTCTCCGGTCTGCAGATGTATAAAATATGTTAATTTGCATGGATCAAGCTTGGATCCATTTAATGTGTAGTATATATTTTGAAGTTTTATATCAGTTTTCATTTATATCTTTTGTTTAAATATGTATTTTAATATTATTCTCGCTAACTTTTATATCATTTTGTTATTTATTAATTCACTTGATTCCATCCTTTCATTTTCAAATACAATTACCTTCATCTCATTATGCTATGTAGTTTAGTCATCCATTTTATCCCGTCCATTCATTGTCATTATTGTCGTTGTATTATAATCTTGTATATCTTTGTAATACTATTTTATATGATTCCATTCTTCATTTATGATTCCATTATTTCATTTGTAATTATCATTTTAATTAATTGTCATTAATTTAATTATTTCTTTGTACTTTTATTGTAAATTATTGCTAATGTTTTTGTTATATTTGTGCTGAACTGTAATTGGCCTCTGGCTGTTGTACAGCACATTACATATAAGTAAATAAATAAATTATTATTATTATTATTATTATTATTATTATTATTATTATTATTATTATTACAAAACGCCGAACTGCACGCATTGTATTGTTCACCTGACATAAATAGGAAAATTAAATCCAAACGTTTGAGATTGGCAGGGCATGTAGCACATATGGACGAATCCAGAAATGCATATAGAGTGTTAGTTGGGAGTCCGGAGGAAAAAGACCTTAGGGAGGCCGAGACGTAGATGGGAGGATGATATTAAAACGTATTTGAGGGAGGTGGGATATGATGATAGTGGATTAATCTTGCACAAGATAGGGACTGATGGCGGGCTTATGTGAGGGCGGCAATGAACCTGCGGGTTCCTTAAAAGCCATTTGTACTGGAAGGTCCGGGGTTCGATCCCAGGTGATGACAGGATTTTTTCTCGTTGCCAAACTTTCAGAACGGTCCCGAGGTTCACTCAGCCTCCTATAAAATTGAGTACCGGGTCTTTCCCGGGGTAAAAGGCGGTCAGAGCGTGGTGCCGACCACACCACCTCATTCTACTGCCGAGGTCATGGAAAGCAGGGGGCTCTACCTCCATGCCCCCAAGTACCTTCATGGCATGTTACGGGGAAACCATTATTATTATTATTATTATTATTATTATTATTATTATTATTATTATTATTTAAGGACGTTGTATTTGTTTGGTTATTTAGTGTCAATTGAATTCGTAATAACGAGATGGTATTTGGCGAGATAAAACCAAGGACTTTCCCCCTCAATTGCCAAGCATTCGACTTACAGTTGGACAAAACCTCGGAAAAAACCCATCCAGGTAATCTGCTCGCACGGGAATCGAACCCTACCCGAGCGCACCTCCGGATCAGCACGCAAACGCGCTATCGCCTCAATTAGGGCGATGACAGAATAATAATAATAATAATAATAATAATAATAATAATAATAATAATCATCATCATCATCATAATAAATCATCATCATCATCATCATCATCATTATCATCGCAACGTCTTACAGTGGTTGTCACTGATGCCTGTAAAAAGAACACAGTAGCAAAACACAAGAAAAATTGATCCAGTATAATGTACTGTGCTATCACATAAGTCAGGCTCGGAAACACATCACAAGAATCTAAGCGGTGACAAATTTTACGGAAACCGTTTGTAATGTAGCAGGTGCCATGTCAGCTCACTAAGCGTATTAATGCAAAAATGATGTACGAAACAAAATTGAGATTAAATGTTATTGTGACAATATTCTTCCGATATCCTTGTTGTCATAGCGATAAGCAGATGCAACGTTGGTTCTTTGTGAAGTTTAAGGCCCGTTCACAATGAAAATTAAACATAAACGTAACATAAACACAGAAGTTTCCAGTCAGGTTACCGAATGGGATCATTCACAATAATTCACGTAAACACTAACATTAACATTACCGATAGACGTTAACATGAAAGTTTGAAAACTACAAACTTTCATGTTTATGCTTACGTAATTTGGAAACATCGCACAATCGGAGAGCGTATTTTGATTGTTTAATGGGCTTTGCATACAAGCTACAATTTCGATCTATTGGCCGTGACGATAGCTATACGCTCGCAATATGGAATCCTTTGACGGGAAATTTATTATTTTGTATCAAGAAAACCCATGTACAGTATATACAAGAAAAATAAAACATAACTATAATACATTTGCAAATTCCAAACTTTCATGCTTATGCTTACGTGATTTGCAAACAGTACACAATCGTGGAGCGCTGAAGTATACGACAGAATATGAGGAAATGACGTCGTTGTTATGTTTCCATGGTTACCAAGTATCTTTGATGTTATGTTTATGTTCCTATGTGAATGTTCTTGATTTTACCACAGTCTACTATATACAGTCGCGAAGCTTGAGGTGTTTTTTTGCAAATCTCGTGATAAAGCGCTCCAAGCGGTTAGCAACTAGAAACAATAGACTGTCCATGGTCGACTTTGACTGTGTCGTATTTCTATCGAGTGCTAGCTCGTTGCGTATTTCACATTAATGCTTGTGAAATGTTCGTTATTGGTTATAATGAAAATGTTAATGGCTAAAATATAATAATTGGAATAATAATATGGGACAAGGAGGACGTTTGTAGTGCTATAAATTGTAGCAACAGTAAGAGAAAGAGGCCAGAATTATCCTTTTTCCGATTTCCGAAAGATTCAGAAAGGTTCCTGGTTTTCCACAAGAATGCTGTGCAGAAACAAAACTCTTAATTTTGAAGTTCTTTGTGACTGTTAGAATACATTATATCCTTAAATTTCACAATGAAATGTTTCAGTCTAACCGAAAGGACATTAGATACCGGTTAAAGTTCTGTCACTTAGGCTGCTAAATTTCCAGAGAAATATAGGTTAGGTCTACTTTTTTTTCAGAGGATATATTTTTAATTGTAGCTATTAATTTTGTTATTATTTTTATGTGTTATTTTACTAAAGACGTAGAAAAATTAAGTTTGTTTTAATGAAATCTATTGATCACGTTTTATTTTCAATTCTGGTGGGATTATTATTGCTTAGGCCTACTTTTTTCTTCAAAGGATATGTTTTTAATTATAGCTGTTAATTTTGTTGTTATTTTTATTTGTTGCTTTACTAGAGACGTAGAAAAAGTCTGTTACAATAAAATTTATTGATCACGTTTTATTTCCAATTCTGGTGTGATTATTATTGCTTAACCTCATCCCACTTTGTTAACTACGTAAGCCTACAAGTACCGGTACACGTAAGTTACTCCATTAATTCATATTTCCATTATTATTGTTGTAAAGAGAAATGCAAATTAATATTTATTGATTTCATAGATATTATCGCTATAATCTTGAATGAGTGAAGCTATTATAGTAAATTTCAGTTCGTTTTGCACAAACAAAAATTATATTAACTTATTTCTTGCAGGTATCTTCGAGTTTATGGTGGAATTTAATATATTTCATTAAAATAATAAATTAACTTTATGCATTTAATATTTCAATAATGGAAGGAAGGTGTTAATTTTTCCAAAAGAACACGACAACGAAAGTGTAACATATTTTGTCGGCTGCTAGGTGAGAGATCTGCGATGATCAGGCGATAGTAGCGATCCTAGTGGTGGGCAACTACCCATGTTTGCATTTTTACTACATATTGAGCTTCGCGACTGTATATAGTAGACTGTGATTTTACCGTAACGTTTACATTTTATTTTTAAGTTAACGCTTACGATATGTTTAATTTTCATTGTGAATGAACGTTAAAACTGCATTGTGAATTATGCCTGGCTTCTTATGTTTGTGCCATATGTTTACGTGCTTAAGTTTATGTTTATTTTTTATTGTGAATGCGCCTCTCTGTCTACGTGAGAAGGACTTTGGGTCATCTTACGAACAAAGGAACTGTTAGTGCAAGAAATGTCATCTGGAACTACGATGGCACAAGCAGATGGCATTCCTTGGTTCGAAGCGAGGTCGCTTACAAGCAATCTGATACATATAGGCATGGGTGGGCAACTCGTGCTCTCAAAGTGTCAACACAATCTCAGTGCAGGTAGAACGGACTCTGTACTAGCTATACTGTCTGTGCGCGGTTCTTTCAAGACACAAGTTCGATTGCGTCTGCAGTCAGTGGCGGCTCGTTTTAAGTGAAAAACAATGTAATTCCCAGATCATTTCCCTTTAGTTACAAGTAAAAAGAGAATTTTTTTTATTGATAAGAGAGGTAAAGCTTGTATTCTATTACACATTCTTACGCATGACATTTTATGTTACAAATAAACAGTGAAGGTTTTAGTAAATAAATACTGTCTGCATCTGCTTTAGAGCAGCTAAAGGTAAAAATGAGATATCAACAAGGTGAGACTGATATCAAATATCATTAGCACGTTGTGCGTGCGAGTTACAGAACTGCAAGACATATAATCGACTAGCTAAGAGCATTAAAGGATACATTTGAAATGTGGCAGTATCATGTAGAACATAGACAACTTCACTTTCTTTGACTATAAACTATCTTGAAGAGTGATAAGAAAATCTTCTTATCAAATATGAGACCCTACTTCAAGACCTACAGCAGAATTCACTGCTAAGTTTGGAGAAACAGTGACAATTGACAAGGAATCGAAATTTTTCTGAAATCTTTTTGGCTTACGCCGATAGAAAATCTTGAAAATTTATAGCTTGAATTAATAAATCTACAGAACAGCACGCCACTCAGATTCCAGCAAAATCAGGAATCTAACTGTTCGTAATGTTGCCTAAGTAGAATTTCCAAATATACTCTTTGCTTCCATATATACTATATGTGCTTGAGGCAGAGTTTAATACAAGAAAGAAGTGTAAAAGCTCTCAAAGTAAAGAAAGAGCTCAGAAGTAAGCTTATTTCATCTGCCGTGACATGTAAAAATACTTCCTTGAATTTGTTATTGTTTGCGAATACAGACTATTACCTTTCTGAGAACAGAGGAATACTCTTTAATGTATAAAGACTTGTAAATTCTAGCGTTCTACGTTTCAAATAAGAAATGAAGACATTATTTCAAAAACAGCCCTTGTCAAAAATGTCGATTTTTCAGGAGAACAACCCCCCCCCAGCCCATGTAAATTATAACATCGAAATAAAAAAGGTAGACTCTTTCTTCACGATATAAGAATCAGATATATGATAAACACATATAAGTTTTTATATATTAGAGACCTATAATTAATTACTGAATGTGGGAGCGTGTGACATGGGCTATTTTTGTATTAAAATAATACAAATGAAGATAGTAATAATATTAATTTAATATTTAATATTGTATTGTAATATCAGTAAATTGTCAGGAAATCACAACACTTATTAATAACTTTTTCTCCACTGCTGTTATTGGACCCTTCAATATCAACAACATGTGTATTGGTAGTTTCGTTTCTGAAACAGGTTGGAGACTTTCAAAGAACCGGAGATTTTCTGGAGATAATAGTCCATACAGTTTTTCAGGTCCTCTAATTTTTATTGTTTGATCTTCAAGGGTTCATTGTAAAGAGTGGCAAACGTTAGTTTTGAAGTATTGATACCCTTGGAACCGCCTTGGGGCGATTAGTGTGTTTATCTCTGGAGTCAGTAGGAGATTTCTGATAGTTCAGCAATTATGCCTGTACAGTAGGAAGACGCTCTCTTATTATCTCATGCAAACTCATAAACGCATTGCGACAAACAGGCACATCTTTGGATATACCATCTGAACTTATTCTCACCTTATAATGCAAGCTGCTACATATTTCCCTACGTGATTAGTATTTTATTTTCCCTCTACATTAAATTTCTTAATAAAATCTTCCTTTCTGCCATTTCGTTTTCTTTTCTGAAAATTTAATCTACTTCCATCATTACTAGCCATGATGTACAGTAGTGGCAAAAAAAAAAACCGGACCGACCCTTATAGCTCATTTCAGACCTTGTTCACTCCAGAGCACGATAGACTGGTAACTAAGACTTTCGTGGTTCGAATCCTGCCTGGGAAGGAAACTTTTTTTGTTCCTTATTTCGATTGCAGTGATATTTTACTACTTAATTAACTTATTACTCCCAAAACATGAATTTTACTAGCAATCGAAAAGTATTGGAAATAAATTTGAATAAGGAACAAAAAAAAGTTTCCTTCCCAGGCAGAATTCGAACCACGAAAGTCTTACTTACCAATCTACCGTTTTCTGGAGTGAACAAGGCTATGATCAGCTACAAGGGTCGGTCCGGTTTTTTTTTTTTTTGCCAATACTGTACAAGAGACTAAAATGGAATGCTCAATGATTTCAATGTTGCAATATGAAACATTTCAATATTTATTCAATTTAACACAATGCTGCCAATAATTATTATATAATGCATCATGTACCTAATCAATTCAGTGCTGAAAACATTTAACAAAAGAACAACCCATGTCAGCTGACAAGGGCAATTTTTGTACGAAAGCAGAGTGACATGGCCTGTGTTTGTAGAATCGGTGTTTTTTCTTATGGCTACTGCACCTGACACAGATCGTTTTTGGCTTTTAAACACATTTCAGGTTGTGGCAAAAATGCGCCTTCACGTGATGGTGCTCTTAACTCATTTTCGTTAAAAATTGACAAGGGCTGTTTTTGTAATAATGTCTTCAAATATAATAAGAAATATTAACAAATAGTGTAATAATAAATAAATGTTGCAGCTATATTTGTTGTATCTTGAAAAGGTTGTATTCAGTTTGTGTTTCCAGTACTAAACTAATTTACAAAGCTAGAAAATAATATAATTTTGTTATGTGTTCAAGTATAGTCTGTCTAAAATTACTATAATTATTGTACCATGCGTCATTCTGAAATTCAAATCATGGAATAGATATCACGATCACCTGCATGAGCCGCCAGAGCGCACCGTGGCAGTGAACTGCTTTTGCACCGAACTACAAACAACTTGTAACTGCTGCGGCTGGCTCCGTCTGCCTTTCTCTCTTTCAAGGTTTTTTAGCACTTTGGGAGCACGAGTTACCCATCCATACATATAGGCCGATACTAAAGCAAGAATAACATAAGTCAGTGATCGCAAGATGTGGTCTCGCGAGACATGCTCCTGAACGGGCCTGAACCCAGACACGTCACAACATATCCCTCCTCGCTCCACCCCTTCCCTTAGGTTACAGTTTAGGCAGTAATATCAGCTGAGAACTCTTTCTGTTATCCAGTGCTGTTTGAATACTGTGTGTGTTGTCTACTGAAATGGCAGTATATTTTTTTCCTCTAGTTCATGAAGAAAAATGTAAAACATTAATGGATTTCAATAGCGACAATATGAAACGATATTGTGTGCTATGTCACAAAGGTCATTGACTTCATTGCAGATAAATCTGACAGTTGTTTAATATGCAAATTGAAGGAAATCAATATCGTGTGAAGTGACAGAAAATGTATTTCATCAATCACTTTCAAAGTTTTCTCAACCGAGAATAAATATGTACTGCGACATCCTGAAATTTTAGTTACACGATTTAGAGATAGACGATTTGACTTCAAATAAATGAAAAATTATCTGAAAGCAAGTATGAGGATTGTCTTGGTTCATGCGTTTCAAAAGTATCGATCCCTTTAAATACCCACTTCTAAGGTTATTTGCTGCCAGAATCTGAGATACGTTCGGATATACCCATATTTGTGAACATATTTTGTAAAACAATGTTAAAATTGAGATATACCGTCTATACTTACCTAGTATTTATATGATTGATTATATCATAAACGTTTATGTTATAATCAATCATATAAATACTAGATAAGTAAAGACGGTATATCTCAATTTTAACATTGTATTACAACTTGCTTATCGGATAAATCATACAACATGAAAATATTTTGTAAAACTCAACACATTAAAATCACAATAAAAAACCAGTTTTACATATATTAGCCTTCTTGCATAATTAACAATGCCTGTTTTTGAGGTACCTAAACCCTTGTTTTGAAAGTCTAGTCAGGTAAGTTGTATGTTCCAGTATGACAATAGAAAACAACACAATAAGTGAATACAGATGAAACGAATAAAATACTAAATACATTTTCATTCCTAATCCACCACTGCGTTCTCACTTATTACGGTGAACGAACTCCATCTAGAGCATCCATGGCGAAAATGTAATTGTGCGCCGAGCCACTGTGGAACCTGCAACGTGCATAGCACCTATGGAGGGAGGCGGACACCCGAAGGGAAAGTGAAGCAACTGTCTGACTTATTAACGGATTTTTATTTTCCTTACGTCAAGCACTTAAATATAATTTTATACAGTACAAGGCTACAAACTAATGTTTAGTACGTGTAGCGAAGAAAGAAATGAATAAGAAAACATAGGACACATTATCACAATCTAAAGTTAACTGTCTTCAGAATGTCTCTGCGACAAAGTTTCAGAATCAGGAATTATGTCACTTACTGCCAATCGTAGTTGATCACGAAGGTATTTGTCTATCAGTCACAATCTAAATTAGGTTTTTACCATTTTCATTGTTGAAAATAATTTTTCACAAACGTAAGTTGTAGCGAACATGGCTTCAACAGAGTAGCGAAAGAACGAAGCTTCGGATATTTATTTTTTGGCAAAGATTTGAAAAATCAACATTTGTCAAGTCCTTACATCTAGCTTTCATTGTAACATTACGTTGTAAATCTGTGAGTATAAATTGAAAACCTAACCGCATTATTCGTACATCTGCTGAAAAAGGATCGAAATAATAAATAATAATAATAATAATAATAATAATAATAATAATAATAATAATAGTAATAATAATAAAATAATAATAATAATAATAATAATAATAACACTTAACCTTTTAATGTTTCATCAGTAACATGTAGTATAATGCTGTTTTATGTTATACAACCGTTTTCCTCGTAATACTTGTGAACAAATCATAGATTTAATATTCTCATCATATTGGCAGCAAAAAAATGCATCCTCCCATCCTACTTGAAACTTTCGTTTTTGTAGATGTACATGGTTTCGAGAGAGACATTGCGACGATACGCCACTCGCAAGTCAGAGACAAATACAAATGGAACGGAGTTTGACTCCAGTTAGTGAGAGGGTGGGGGGGGTTGGGGAGCAAGAGAAATGCACAGCTATCATTGCGAGCCACAATGTGCTCGTGAGTTACATTTTCGCCACGGCTGATCTAGAGCCTCCACTCTGTGTCCAGCGGGTAGTATTCACACTACGTCATTACTTCGTGACTTTTGCGACCATTAACATAAGTCATATGCTAATAATAATAATAATAATAATAATAATAATAATAATAATAATAATAATAGTAAATCTGACTTTTATTTCACTGCTATTATTCTTATTCAACTGTTTTGTATCACTCTGTAAACGACTATGTAAACAAAACGCATTAACATCTGCGGACAATATTCAAATTTGTGGGAGACCTACACGCAATAAGAGAGGTTGTTTATAAGCTAGCGCATTAATACAAGAAAGTCAAACGTAAACAAATGATAACATTTCTTAAATTCATTATTATCGTTCTTCAGATGTTTTGTTTCTTTTTACGACATGCATACGAAATCGTATCAGTGCTTCCCAAGTGCATTAGGAAAGAACAAGTTTCATTTGTGAGTCGCCACATACATCAAAGTCCTGAATTCGAGTCCTTGATCTCAAAAGCAATAAATACACTCGCTTGCTTACAAGAATGGTCTAAGGCAACTAGAATAGATTATGAGAACATTTTTTCGTCTTTCAAATGTTGTATTGTACGGACGATAGTGCAAACAAGAACACTAGCGATTATGAATAATTGTACAGGGACATCATTTTATTTTTACTTGCATTTTTATTGTACCTGCATTTCTGAATGTACTTCACTCACACCCCTTCACTAATGTCCTTGCTCCCGTCAGCCACACAAACTTACGGCCGCTGTTGCATTCGAAGTCTTCAAGCAGTGAAGTAAACACTGCAGTGTATAGTGTGTTTCATAAATATGGTTACGTTTTCTACAGAAAAAAGAACCTATATTAATAATATCGTACTAAAAAATTATATTCAAGAAACGATAAATTCAATTTCAGAGAATATGCTTCAAAACGTTTTTAATAATATGCGTAAAGAATTGAAGACTGCATTGTAATGAACGGCAACCATTTTCAGCAACTTGTTTAAAAATTCAGATTAGCTTATTTTGAATTGAGGTGGCTAGAAGCAAAGGAATGCTAGTGACATTTGTAATAACATGAGTTAAGTGCATCCAGTGTAAGCAAAAGATATCTAAAATTTTAGCTTAGTGGGCAAAGGGATATTTTAATCGTTCCATCATCACATTAAAATTTTAATGAAATGAAAAAAATTTCACCGATTTTACGAAAGCTTAAATATTTAAACCCCATTTTCTCAAAAGTAACTTAAGTACACTTACAGCCCTTTACTTATGAGCCCCTCAATTTAAATGCACTCTCTATATTGTATGTTAACATCAATAATTAATATGCTAAATAAAGTAGATATTACATAACGAACATAGCCGCCTGAAAAATTGAGTTTTGAAAACAAAATGTTACTACTTTACTGTATTTTGATAAATTCCGTAAAAGTGATGATCAAACTGAAAATCGTAATATCGTATTTCCCTACAACATAAATGGATACACTACTTTTCTCTCCTCCTATAGCTAGTAAAATGATTTGTTTACATATTGCACTAGTAACACCAAACTCCTGTAATGGAATGGGGCAACAGTGTTTCCGAGTATAGCCAGGTTAATGTTAAAAATGTTGGTAAAAATAAAGTGATGTCCCTGTATTAGTGTATAAGGTATAATCTGGATTTATAAGAGCGCACATGTTGTATTCCTGAATTCGAGACTAGGCCTGCTAAAAGTAATAAAAGAAGCAGTTAGAAACAAGCTAATAAATACTTTTGTGCAAGAATGATTTATGGGGCACTAAGTAAACTTTTAAAGTCTGAAGTAATTTTTTTCACTTCAATCCACTTAACGCTCATACATTTTATTGCTATTGACAATCACACAGACGATACATATAAGTGTTTACGTACTGCATTAGTTTACGAGCAAGCTAGCACACACATTAATGCAAGAATTATTTGTGGTACAAACTTGAAATGAAGTCTGAACCGTATTTTACTTCACTGTGGTCCGTTCACAAGATTTGTTGCTGTGGATGACCACGTAAACGAAGCGTATTAGCGCTTACGTAGTGCATTAGGATGAGGAATGTTTACAAGCAAACCAGCTGAGTATAATAACATATTTCATTTTTATCTTCATTCAGATATTACGTTGCTATGAACGACCCCGCAAAGGTAGCGTATTAGAGATTATTGTATACGTAGAGGGTTGTTAAAAATAAACATGAAATATCTGACTGTTATACTGGGACTCTTAGGAAAACAAAAGACAGACAGTACCTATGTACAGAAAAATTTAATTAAGAAATTAAAGAAATTAAGAAATTAATATTAATTTATTGAAATAAAAAAAGAGTTTTGTGAATTTCGGTGTTTTTATAGCCTAAAACCGACATAAACATTAATCATTTATTATTTATTTTACTCGTAACCTTTGGAAATTATTTTTAGTGTATAGGCCGCAACAATACGAAATATTGAATGTCAATGTAGGTATTAGGATGAATGGAAATCCCATGCGTTTTTAATGGCCTTCTGTGTACATTAGTATAAGGGTCGATTACAAATAAACACATGTTAGTGCAAGAACGGTCGATGGCACCAATTACGAATGAAGTCGGAGTTTTTTTTTTTTTAGATTAACTGTTATCTTTCACATAACGATAAAGTAAAGAAAACAATTTAGCGCTTACTACGTAGGCTACATTAATGTTCTGCATACTAAGAATACACATATGTCACATTCCTGAGTTCGAGGCTTGATCACTTTAAAAGCAATAAGCTGACACTTGAAAGCAAGCGTTTTGGGGAAGTGCACACACAAGAGGGTGCCGGTTCATAGCCTGGTTAGTGCAAGTCCTGGTACCATATGGCAAGGACTCTCCCATCCCACGTGTTGGATGACGTCTCTCTCTCTCTCTCACACGCTGCTGGGTTCAAGTAAATATCGATCCAAGATGGCGCGAACGAACCCAACTTAATATAATACAAGTAAAGATGGGAAGAGGGGCTCAGAGGGTGCAGACAGCCGAAAACAAGGCAATACCAAGGCAGTCCGTGGGACTGACGTCGATGTCAGGCCTCCGGGCGGCCCGGGGAGCGAGCGCCGAGGCCACATATGGCAGCCTAACCTCACCTTCTGGATGATGTAGCAGCGGGGGTTGTAGGCCGTGCAGATGTAGGTGCCATTGGCGTCCAGGCAGGCGGCCAGCGGGTCCGTGCCGGCGGCGGCACTCGCCGCTTTGTGGGGTGGTGCAAGGTGCCCGCGGTTCCTCCGTTGGGGCATCTGAGAGGAGTCTGACCATGCCGAGACCTGTTGAGCACTGCGAGGCGACGGCAGCGCCAGCCCTGCAGCCCGCGCGCCTGCGTGACGCGTGCTCGCTCGTATTTGTACACAACACGGCAAACCATGCGCGTTCACGCTGTTATCGCAGGTGGGGTCTTCCACCTCAGCTTCACTGCGTGTGTGTGTGGCATCATCTGGTAGCTATCAGATCTGACGTGGGGTCCGGCTGCAGTTTAGAGGGGAACCTTCAGACGCCGCCGGGAGTTCCACGTCGTAGATTTCAAGCAACATGTCTTCCACCCAGCTCGACTGTCACATTTGTGTAGCATCATCAGTGGTCTGCTAGTTAATAGATCAAAGGTTCTTGCGTTCAAGTCCGGCTGTGGGCCATAAAAATCAACAGGTGCAGCTTCACGTGAAAAAGGATTGTTGACGAACAGCGCGAAGAGAACAAAGGGAAGACAAGGATAACTAGTGGAAGCCAAGGAGAACAAAGGGAATACAGGAAGAACAAGGATAAAACAAGGAGAACAAGGGAAAGACAAGAAGAACGAGGGGAATACAAGGAGAAGAAGAAAAAGAAAAAGGGAAAGACAAGGAGAACAAAGGGAACACAAGGATAACAAGGGAAAGCCAAGAAGAACAAGGGAATACAGGAGAACAAGTATAAAACAAGAGAAAAGGGAAAGACAAGAAGAACAAGGGAATACAAGGAGAAGAAGAGGAAAACAGAACAAAGGGAATACAGGAGGAACAAGGATAAAACAAGGAGAACAAGGGAAAGACAAGAAGAACGAGGGGAATACAAGGAGAAGAAGAAAAAGAAGAAGAGGAAAGCCAAGGAGAACAAAAGAACACAAGGATAACAAGGGGAAGCCAAGGAGAACAAAGGGAATACAGGAGGAACAAGTATAAAACAAGGAGAACAAGGGAAAGATAAAACGAGGAGAATGCAAGGAGAGGAAGAAAAAGGAAAGACAAGAAAAAAGGGGACAAAAATAACAAGGGGACGCCAAGAAGAAAAGGGAAACAGGAGGAACAAGTATAAAACAAGGAGAACAAGGAAAAGACAAGGAGAAAGGGGAACAAGGAAGAAGAAAAAGAAGAAGAGGAAAGACAAAGAAGACGAACAAGGGGGCCAAATACAGAGGAATACAGGAGGAACAAGTATAAAACAAGGAGAACAAGGAAAAGACAAGAAGAACGAGGGGAATACAAGGAGAAGAAGAAAAAGAAGAGGAAAGCCAAGGAGAACAAAGGGAACACAAGGATAACAAGGAAAAGCCAAGGAGAACAAGGGAATACAGGAAGAACAAGGATAAAACAAGGAGAACAAGGGAAAGACAAAGAGGAGGAATACAAGAGAGAAGGAGAAAAAGAAGAAGAAAGACAAGGAGAACAAAGGGAACACAAAGAAAACCAAAGAACAAGGGAATACAGGAAGAACAAGGATAAAACAAGGAGAACAAGGGAAAGACAAGAAGAACGAGAGGAATACAAGGAGAAGGAGAAAAAGAAGAGGAAAGACAAGGAGAACAAAGGGAACACAAGGATAACAAAGAAAGCCAAGGAGAACAAGGGAATACAGGAGGAGGGGAATGCAAGGAGAAGAAGAAAAAAAGAGGAAAGCCAAAGGAGAACAAAGGGAACACAAGGATAACAAGGAAAATCCAAGGAGAACAAGGGAATAAGGAAGAACAAGGATGAAACAAGGAGAACAAGGGAAAGACAACAAGAGGAATATAAGGAGAAGGAGAAAAAAAGAGGAAAGACAAGGAGAACAAAGGGAACACAAGGATAACAAGGAAAACCCAAGGAGAACAAGGGAATACAGGAGGAACAAGTATAAAACAAGGAGAACAAGGAAAAGACAAGGAGAACGAGGGGGAATATAAGGAGAAGGAGAAAAAGAGGAAAGACAAGGAGAACAAAGGGAACACAAGGATAACAAGAGAAAGCCAAGGAGAACAAGGGAATACAGGAAGAACAAAGACAAAACAAGGAGAACAAGGAAAGACAAGGAGAAAGAGGAATATAAGGAGAAGGAGAAAAAGAAGAGGAAAGACAAGGAGAACAAAGGAACACAAGGATAACAAGAGAAAGCCAAGGATAACAAAGGAATAAGGAAGAACAAGGATAAAAAAAAGGAGAACAAGGGAAAGACAAGAAGAACAGAGGAATATAAGGAGAAGAAGAAAAAGAAGAGGAAAGATAAGGAGAACAAAGGGAACACAAGGATAACAAGGGAAAGCCAAGGAGAACAAGGGAATACAGGAAGAACAAGGATAAAACAAGGAGAACAAGGGAAAGACAAGAAGAACGAGGGGAATACAAGGAGAAGGAGAAAAAGAAGAGGAAAGACAAGGAGAACAAAGGGAACACAAGGATAACAAGAGAAAGCCAAGGATAACAAAGGAATACAGGAAGAACAAGGATAAAACAAGTGGAAGACAAAGAGAACACAAGAAAGGGGAATACAAGGAGAAAAAGAACAAAGGAAAGCCAAGGAGAACAAGGGAAGTCTAGAAGAAGAAAGGGAAGACAAGGATAACAAGAAAGCCAAGGAGAACAAAGGGAACACAAGGATAACAAGGAAAACCCAAGGAGAACAAGGAATACAGGAAGAACAAGGATAAAACAAGGAGAACAAGGGAAAGACAAGGAGAACGAGAGGAATACAAGGAGAAGGAGAAAAAGAAGAGGAAAGACAAGGAGAACAAAGGGAACACAAGGATAACAAGAGAAAGCCAAGGATAACAAAGGAATACAGGAAGAACAAGGATAAAACAAGTGCAAGACAAAGAGAACACAAGAACGAGGGGAATACAAGGAGAAAAAGGAGAACAAAGGAAAGCCAAGGAGAACAAGGGGAAATCTAGAAGAACAAAGGGAAGACAGGATAACAAGAGGAATACAAGGAGAACAAGGAGAAGATAACAAAGGGAATACAATTAGAACATAAACCAATGCGTTTTCCGATAGTTTTTCTTACGTTTTTAAACGACAATGATATGAATATCCAACCTGTTTTTTTTTTTTTAAGTTTCGAGGTTATTATTTAAATCCCTCCCGGCCACCAGCTGAATTCATCACAGCGTCCCAGGTCCAGCACTCGTAAGGCCAAGCCAAGATACTGATCTAGTTAAATTTTAGCTCTGACGTAGCGTAAAGTGTGCCTTCGATAGTGGAAAATAGAAACGTTACTGAACTCCCACTAATACAACGGAACATTATGTTATTTTTCAAACATTTTTTTGGACCATGAATTTACGGATGCAGTTATATAGGCTTAATTTTCTTTACATTATTAAGTCTTGTACAAAATTCAAAGGGGTTTCGACCTCGTAACCTCTTGTCGATGATCCGCTGTCAGCTGACTGGTATCACCTGTTGTCTGCCAACTGTATGATCGCAGGTTTTCCCTTCAAATCCTTCTTAGAACGACAGAAGAAAAGATAAATAAGTCCGGGGCTTCATGTCACAGATTGATGGCAATTTAAAATACCAGTACCGATACTCAGGAAGATTGGTCTCCAGGCAAAACTTATCAATTACTTTTCTGCCAAGTCGAAGTTAAGTTCGATCGGAGCAAACGGGACAGGGAATGAAAGTGCTGTAAGTTCCACTGATCTCAAAGCTGGCAATTTCGGTTATTTTGTGAATATACAGTGCGACACAAAAGTTGGTGGACAAACGGGAAAAGTATCTTTATTTTAAAATGATATACGTAGACACAAAATCCACAAACGATTAGGCAAAACGCGGAAATTCTAGTTGAAGCAAGTAAAGCGATAGGGTTGGAAGTAAATCCCGAAAAGACTAAGTACATGATTATGTCTCGTGACCAGAATATTGTACGAAATGAAACCATAAAAATTGGAGATCTATCTTTCGAAGAGGTGGAAAAATTCAAATATCTTGGAGCAACAGTAACAAATATAAATGACACTCGGGAGGAAATTAAACGCAGAATAAATATGGGAAATGCCTGTTATTATTCGGTTGAGAAGCTTTTGTCATTTAGTCTTCTGTCAAAAAATCTGAAAGTTAGAATTTATAAAACAGTTATACTACCAGTTGTTCTGTATGGTTGTGAAACTTGGACTCTACTTTGAGAGAGGGACAGAGGTTAAGGCTGTTTGAGAATAAGGTTCTTAGGAAAATATTTGGGGCTAAGAGGGATGAAGTTACAGGAGATTGGAGAAAGTTACACAACGCAGAGCTGCACGCATTGTATTCTTCACCTGACATAATTAGGAAGATAAAATCCAGACGTTTGAGATGAGCAGGACATGTAGCATGTATGGGCTAATCCAGATATGGATATAGGGTGTTAGTTGGGAGGCCGGAGGGAAAAAGACCTTTGGGGAGGCCGAGACGTAGATGGGAAGATATTAAAATGGATTTGAGGGAGGTGGGATATGATGGTAGAGACTGGATTAATCTTGCTCAGGATAGGGACCAATGGCGGGCTTATATGAGGCGGCAATGAACCTCCGGGTTCCTTAAAAACCAGCAAGTAATACGTAGACACAGTCATAGCTAGGGATCGTATTCTGTCCCAGGTAGTGCTGCTTATGATTAGGTTTTTCTCCGGAGCAGTTGTTTGCGCGCTTTCATTGGGAGACCTCCGATTACCTCCGATTGATGCCGCGCAGGTTGTATATGTGCTGTGGCGCAGACATACACTTTCCGCTGAGCATTCCTTTAATCGGATCAGGTAGTGATTCGAGTCCGCTGACGTCCGCGTATCTTTTAAAATAAGTTGTAATTTGTTGTTTATTCTCTCTTTTATGTTGATCTCTCTCTCTTTCTTCGAGTCTGTTTTTTTTTTCTTGTTTTGCTTGAAGTGCTGCGTTAGCTGACAGATTTTTTTCTAGTTTTAAAATTCATAGTATATGTGGAAAGCCGTATTAGTTTTATGTCATTGATGAAATTAATAACATTAAATCTAACTGCAAAACTAACGCAGAAGTAAAGCTTTTCAGTAGCTAATGTAAATATTTATGCTGTAGTTCTCCTGGAAACACTCGTTTATTCGCAAACAGTTTTTGTCAATTATTGTTCTAATCAGTTTAGTTTAACGTAAAATATATTAAGGGAGTTTCAGAATGGAACAAAAGAAACGTGGGCTATCAATGGGATAAAGTTTACTGTCCAACATAATTTATTCAGATTCTTCACCGGACAGGATTGTGATCATTGTGTTAAAGGGTGTCAGTGTTTGAACTGCCTCTTCTAAAACGGGCCACTCTTTCCCTGTAATAAAAATATAAGCGGATATCAACTTAAGGATAATTGTAATTATATTATTACAATATGTTTATTTAGTTTCATTCAGAAACTCAATATTTTAATCTAAACAGTAAAATATAACTCAAGTTGTCTTTAAGATATTTCATATGTTTTTATTGCCTCGAAAGTTACGTTTTAGAGAAATTTCAAGACTTCTTTTCTATACTGTGGACCTTTGGGAACAATAGCACTAAAACAATTTAAAAAGAAGTCGTATCAAATGTTTTGTGTAATTGTTTTTGTCGGCGCTTTCATCAAGTTCGCGACTATGCGATCGCTTCAAATGGTCTAACAAATTCGAAGTTCCACCACCCTTAAGGCTGGTTCACAATAAACCGGAAACGAGAATCGGAACAAAAACGAAAACGGTAAAATTGTTAAAATGTGTACATTTAAATGTGAGCATTCACAATTAACGAAAAGCTTGCCGGAGTATGGGATCGGGAACGGAGAGTTGGCCAAGTTTTAACTTTGGCGTTCACGTTTCCGATCACAGCCCACTAGATTCATTCTATTGCCATCTAAAAGCTATTTTGTCGTCGTATATTTTGTAGCAAGAAGACCGTGACATAACCTATGCATTATTTTGTTCTGTGCTGTGCATCATGGAGCAAGTTTTATTTGATGAGATTCTAATATTGAGTGTTGAGGAAAATTCTCAAGTTTACGATAAGCGGCGCGCCTCGTATAAAGATGGGAAAATGAAGGAGAATAAGTGGCTTTCAATAGCTGCATCTTTGAACACCGATCGTAAGGAATCATATTTTATTACTGCATTGGTTGTATTACACACTACATATTCATGCTTCAATTCAATAACTACTATTATGTTCATTTTTGTTCTATTACAAATGTTTCTTCTCTAATTATTTTACGTTATGGTAGGTTGTGATAATAAAGATGCATGGGCATAGTTATAGTACCGTTGAAATTTTGAAACTGGTTAACCTGTGTTTATGTTGGCTGCCTTGTACTCATGAGAGAACTCCATTGGTCAATTATACACAAATAACATCAGAATGCGTAATATCGGTTTTACATATCGTTATTGACATGCATATCGATATGCATAGTCGTCTATATTCTCGGTTTATTGTGAATCAAAAATTTTCATATTCACGTTCTCTGCTTCTCGTTTTCACTCTGGTTCTCGTTCCCGGTTTATTGTGAACAGCCTTTAGAGTAAATTCGTCCACAAAGTTTACAGCGTGCGACTTTATTATTACCTACAACTAAATTATAGAATTTCCATGCGACGGATATCCGATTTGGTGCCATTTTATTCCACTCACAACTACCGTCAATCCTTGAGCTAACTGTCGCTTCGCTCCGAACCACCGCATCCTCCGTATAACCACTGTTTCACCTACGGTAGTACCGGAGATCACCGGTGGAGGGCTTTATTCGTAATCTCCGATTCGTCCGCGGTAGTAGTCACTCCGATGAGCAGCACTGGTTCCAGGGCGTACGGAGATAAGGTTAGTTCGTCAATGTTTGTCGCGTGGCACAGGTACTATAAGGAAACGCTTGCATCTTGTTTGTGCTGCAGTTCTATTCGTGATCCAAATCTAGACATCGAAAAAGACTGTTGAAAATGCAATCTAGTGATAAAGATTGATATTGTGATGACTTTTCCTACAATTTAAATTAATTGTTCATTTATTAATTTAATTTATTTTTACTGGTACTGGCACAGTTAAGGCCATAAGATCTTCTCTTCCACTCAACCAGTATAAAAATACAATAACATCAGCCTACTCTACATCGGAGTAATCCTGAAACATGGGAAAGAAACAGAGATAATGATGAAAGAGGAGAAGTGTAATTATGATGGCGAAAACCACGGAAAAACCTCAACAAGATAATTTGTTCAACCAGGATTTGAACCCGGGTCGACTCGTTTCACGATCAGATATGCTAACCGTTGCGGTGAATGAACTATATATGTGGTAGCTGTTGAAACTACAAAGAAGCCGTAAGTCTCTCCTCCACACTATAAACTCTCGTATTCACCTCGCCATCTTGCACTCTTAAAATGGCTGGGAATTTCCGTGTGTTATGGTTTCCTTCAGGTCCGCCAGATGTCTCTGACCATGATCACATCTCGAAATACATCCTCCAACGTCATACGAGTAACACGGACACAATTTTCATGCACAGATTTGTTTTACAGGAAAAGTAAACAGGTGTACTGCGACTCTTCGCCCACCCTGTATGTAATTTTTGTGCATCCAACATATTGTCTCTCTATACAGGGTGATTCACGAGGATTTACCGTCACTTACGGAGCTTATTTCCGAAGACATTCTGACCAAAAATTTCATATAAATGTTTGTACTAATCTCAATATTTTCAGAGTTATATTAATTTGAAGTTGACAGTAAAATACCTTTCTTCTTTAGTTTAGGAGTAAAAGACTTACAAATAGAAAACAAACTATGCAGAAGTGTTATTTCTTTACAGATTTTGTTTTTCAATGCTAAAAATTTCATTGTTAGCACTTATCATTAGAAAATTGTTACAAATTACGACTTTAGGAACTTGATTATTAAGGTTGCTTTTTTCAATTTTTAATTAAAAATTCACATCATTCCTACTAACACTGGTTTATCAGAAAAGCTGTTACAAACCATACGACTTTAGGAACTTCACTCTTTACAGTTTAATTATGCATCCTAATGTACAGTCTTAAAGAATTTACAAGAATGGCGTGATTTGTAACAATTGCTATGATAAATGCGTAATAAAATGTAATTTTGTGGTTAAAAATCGAAACAAAATTCTGTACGAAGCAACTATGGAATTCACAACACATGTTTAGCTTCAGAATTTTAGCTAATTAAAGAAATGATACTCCTGAATGGTTTATTCTTTATCTAGGCTATAATATTCTTTTACCCTTAAAATTCAAGGAATAATGGTATTTTAAAAACTACTTCAAATTAGCGTAACTCTGAAAATATTGAGAACAGGACAAATGTTTATATGACATTTTTTTGCTCAGAATGTCTTCGAAAATAAGCTCCGTAAGGGACGGTAAATCCTTATGAATCACTCTATATAGTAATGCTGTGTAGCGGACATTTTTAAAAATTCATTTAGTTCAAGAAACCATAACAGATTTATAAGCTTTCTACTTAAATAATCTACTGAAGTAATATAATAATAATAATAATAATAATAATAATAATAATAATAATAATAATAATAATGAGTTTTTAATTACTTTCTTTTCTATCGATTCATTATATTACATTGACATCACTGTTTAAACATTATTTCAAAAAGAATTACTGTTATATCAAACTGGTTTAAATACATTTCAAATAGAATTACGGTCTGTTAAACCAGGTGGCCCGGGTTCGAATCACAAACAGTTTACCTGGTTGAGGTTTTATTTATACATATACGAGCAAATTTATATAATGTGTTTTAAAATTACATATTCATACGTGCAAAAAAATTGATTATTAAAAAAATATATGGATTGCAAATCTAATCCGCTCGAGTACTGGTGTCACAAATCATGCCACTAGCACTGAAGAGTTAAGTAATTATCCGCCTCCCCACCACTGTAGGCAATGTTTACGTCTCCTGTCAGACATTACAGAACACAGTACAGACATCTATACATTGTGGACCTTCCTCGATATGGGATTGGCACAACGCGGGCCACCGCAGAGACATCACAGGGCAATCACAAGACAACGGACAAACATCCTGTTCCGTAGACGGAAGATAAATTTATCCCATTTCCTACAACGGGAATCGAACCGCGGATCACTTCGTTGGGGAGCACGTACGCCATTTCAGTGATTTAATTCATTTAATTGAATTGTGTTAGTGGTCTAAGAAATGTGATGGATCGAACTTCCTGCCTTATTGCTCAACTTAGAAGGCGAAGCTGCAGGCCATAAAACTTCAAGGAAGAGCAATGCTGATACGCCTTCCGAGGAGGGTAGGTATCATGCCCACCCGAACAACAAAATTAGTTAAGTTTCTGTATGCGCACCATTAACAGCACGGCACACGTCATAACGATAGTCCACACTGGCAAGAATGTCTGGAGCAGTAGTTCTCAAAGTGTGTGTCGCGACCCCCTCCCCCTAGGGGTCGAGTAAATAGCTGAGGAGGATCGCGAGATGATTTAAAAAATAAAACAAAATAAATTCTTATTAACATACATTTATGATATACAGTAAAACCTCGTTAATCCGGACCCCGATAAGCCGGACTTCGCTTAATCCGGACAGGCAAAAGACTATGAGTTTAGAAAAATTAAATAACCTTGTTTTAAGACTAACTTTTATACTTTAGAACTATGGAATTACAATAATATTACAATATAACGTACCCAGTATTAAAAATTGCATTGTATGTAGAAATAAATAGTTGGTATAATTACATAATTAATGCCCGAGGTTGACATTTGATCCAGGGAACATTCGTGTTTGATAGAAGAATAAATCGTTTATTAGGGAAGTTAGGAGGGGTTAATTTAAATTGTATTTAAATAATTAAAATGTACGATTATTTTGATACCAGAGACACTCATTAGATCCGAAATCCGAAGGAAACGAATGCCTATCAAGTTTTCTGTGTATAAACAGCTATTTTAATCTAAACCTGTCCTCGATTCACGCACATTACTGTAATAACATTAAATAATCGTCCATATAGAAGAACTCCTGTGGGATAAAATTCCGGCAAACCGCCAACGCTATCTTTCATATATAACCTCGGCAGTTGCAAGCGTCGTTAAATAAAATGTAACATTTATAACATTTACATTTTTGTACTTTATATTGTATTTATGCCCTCTTAAATAGACCAATAAACGTCATTTGTTTTTTATTTTTAATGTGCTTTAGATGTTCTTTTGTTATTTTGTTAACTCATTTATCTCATTAAATACTTATCCTCCAAAATTATTCCGGATTAAAATTTTACTGAAATTAGAAACAAAACTTTTGAACTTTAATGTAAAAAAATGTTTCAGTAGTTAAAATTAAAAAAAATATTTAATGCGTTTAATGTGTCTATTTTTGAGAAAATAATTTTTAAATCTGAACTCTATATTCTAAGTTACAACGAACAATGACTTATTTTCAATTTCAATGAGATTTCTCGGTTTTGTTTTGATGTTTTGAAAATAAAACCAGAGTTTTCAGAATGCTAGCAAAAATTTAAAAAAGCGTTCTTTCGATTTCGAGGGTATTCTTGCATTCTTTTGATCCAAATTATTTTTGGATAAAATTTAATCTAGAAAACATTTCTTCTTTCCCTTATTTAATTATTAGCATTAGATTACCCTACAGTATTAAAATTGTACTGGATTGTATGAATTAAGCTATTGGAAATTTTACATAGTCTACTTTTTTGTTGGCACAGTTGGACATGAGGGCCTCCCTGGACGAGGGATCAGGTTCGATCCCGGCCATCTCCGGTCAACACAAACATTTAAGACACACAGCATTAAATGAAAGGATTAAGGGAAGGATCATGTCGTCCATTTGGCCGGACTTTCAAGAGGTACAATGGCATTTGCCTGGACATAACTGGCGAAACCATGGAAAACCTCAGTTTGCATTGTTGCGAGCGTCGTTAAATAAAACTGAACTTTTAAATTTTATTTTATTATTTTGACATTTATACTTATACAGTATGTTGTAACAGAGGCTGTTCTAGAGGCTTGAAACTGTGGGGGAGGGGTATATTTTTATATGACTACTTACTTTTTTCATGCATGATTTTCTTACAACAATGCGACATTGTATTAGATAATAAATAGATAATGGACCAGAAAAAATGCCTATACTGCTTCAGAAAAGTAGGTACTCATTTCTGTCCAAACCATGCCAGGCTAAACCATCTCTAAAGTACCGATGACGTTTAATTGATCGAATGGCAAATGTAAATATTCAACATTTGTTCAAATAAATAACTTATATTTTAAATGTCGGTCAATGGGTGGCGCAGTTGATGCTGGCCTTCTTAAGGTTACGGGTTCGATCCCGGTCTAAATTGATGGCATTTAAATGTGCTTAAATGTACAGGCTCATGTCAGTAGATTTACTGGCATGTAAAGAATCTTGGGACAAAATTTCCCGCTGATATAATCTCGCAATATGGCGAGTTGTCGTTAAATAAAACATAATTTAATTTATATATTAATATCTGTGTGCATTTTTATGAATTATGAATATTTATGTACAGGCCACGCATAGCCTAATCCGGCGCTGAGTATAATTTTCAGTTTTTTGCGGATAACGTTAAAGTGCACTGCCAGTCCATGAATCCTTTGCTCTGAAAATCGACGATACAACCTATTCTCTTACATGATTCGCAAAGTAGGATGTTGCTCCATCTTGTTGGAAGACGATCTGAAATTCAGCGTCTTCCATTTGATTATTTGAGGAAACATTTGCAGGCGATTTAAAACCATTAATATTAATTATCTAAAAATCCTGGTTCATTTAATCCTCCGTAGCATGTTAGCACTTTTAATGGCTTTAGGAAATAAAAACAGCTGAAGTTTATTTTCAGTCTCTTCCGCATAACGTTATACACAGTCGATTAACAGACCAACAGATAATGAGCTTAGGACTTTTAAGGACACATTAACGTAATGTCGGATCCTTATGTCAGAATAAATTTAACAACAATTATTATTATGACGACAACTATGACAGAAAATAAAAACACATGAACGCAATTTTTCTCCTGATAAATTTAACAACAATGATTATTTGACAACTATAATAACAGGCAATAAAAACACATGAACGTAATTTTTTCTCCTGATAAATTTAACAACAATGATTATATGACGACAACAATAATGACAGGAAATAAAAACACATTAACGTAATTTTTTCTCCTGATAAATTTAACAACAATGATTATTATGACGACAACAATAATGACAGGAAATAAAAACACATTAACGTAATTTTTTCTCCTGATAAATTTAACAACAGTGACTATTATGACGACAACAATAATGACAGAAAATAAAAACACATAAACGTATTTTTTCTCCTGATAAATTTAACAACAATGATTTTATGACGACAACAATAATGACAGAAAATAAAAACATATGAACGTAATTTTTCTCCTGATAAATTTTAACAACAGTGATTATTATGACGACAACAATAATGACAGAAATAAAAACACATTAACGTAATTTTTCTCCTGATAAATTTAACAACAATTGATTATTATGACGACAACAATAATGAGAAAATAAAAACACATTAACGTAATTTTTTCTCCTGATAAATTTAACAACAATGATTATTATGACGACAACAATAATGACAGAAAATAAAAACACATTAACGTAATTTTTTCTCCTGATAAATTTAACAACAGTGATGATTATTATGACGACAACAATAATGACAGGAAATAAAAACACATTAACGTAATTTTTCTCCTGATAAATTTAACAACAATGATTATTATGACGACAACTATAATGACAGGAAATAAAAAACACATGAACGTAATTTTTTCTTGATAAATTTAACAACAATGATTATTATGACGACAACTTTAATGACAGGAAATAAAAATACATTAAACAATTTTTATCTTGATAAATTTAACAACAATGATTATTATGACGACAACAATAATGACAGGAAATAAAAACACATAAACGTAATTTTTTCTCCTGATAAATTTAACAACAATGATTATTATGACGACAACAATAATGACAGGAAATAAAAACACATTAACGTAATTTTTCTCTTGATAAATTTAACAACAATGATTATTATGACGACAACAATAATGACAGGAAATAAAAACACATTAACGTAATTTTTTCTCCTGATAAATTTAACAACAATGATTATTATGACGACAACAATAATGACAGAAAATAAAAATTTAAAACAACAATGATTATTATGACAACAATAATGACAGAAAATAAAAACATTAACGTAATTTTTTTCCTAATAAATTTAACAACAATTACTATTATGAAGGTCACAACAATGACAGAAAATAAAAACACATGAACGTAATTTTTTCTCCTGATAAATTTAACAACAATGACTATTATGATGACAACAATAATGACAGAAAATAAAAACACATGAACGTAATTTTTTTCTCCTGATTAAGTTCCCTAATTACGTATGTGACATGGGCCTTCCCTTAAATTGTTAAGTGTTAGACCTTAGGAAGATTCCTACTGCTTTGTTAATAACATTGGACCAGCTGTGTTGTAACATTTAATGATAGAACCGTGACTTGAAAGTTCAAAATTCTTGTAGCAGTTTTAATAAAATCATTAATCTTTCAATCAACACATTGGTAACTATGGAGATACAAAAAGTAACAATTCTACTCCTCATAAAAGCCCTGAATTTTTAGCGCGATAATAAAAAAAATATTATAAAAAATGTTAAAATTCGACTATTTTCAGTAGTGCATCTCCTTAAATGTTTATTTTATGATCTGGAAGCCGTTTTCAGAATGTCAAGTTGATAGATAGGCTATAAGTTAACTGCAACCAACTATAAATTAAGCCACGAACCGCCACTGGTATAATACGTGACGGTGACTTCAGCTGTTCTTATAGTTCCATATCGTATTACACAATAGTTTATTCACTTACAAAACACGACACTCGCTATTAGTCACCAATATTTATTATTTATTTGCCAATATACTTAACTGCACACAAATGCTAAAGATCATTTATAAAGTTTTATAACCGTCATATTCAATAATAAATTAATGACTTTGAGAAAATGTTAGACTATAAATTATGGATTAGCCATTCAAAAAAGTAATTATCAGTTTACAAGGCTGACGGTAGGAATTTTGCACACGTGAAACAAAAAAAGGCAACAATAAGGAAATTCCCTATGATTACGTCTATTGCATGAATACGGAAATTTTATTACGATATTGTAAGTGGATTAAATAAATACAGTTTGCTGTAAGATGAAGTGTGCATAATAAGTGGAATGAAATAATCTATGAATAACCGTCAATCCTCCAATAATAATAATAATAATAATAATAATAATAGTAATGCATTAAAATAGAAAGTACTATTAAGAGGACAAGTAAATCTCTGTTTTCGGGCCACAGACAATTAGCATCATCATCATCATCATCATCATCATCATCATCATCATCATCATCATCATCATCATCAGTCTTCAAGTGTTAGACCCCAGTGGATCTGTTACGATCTCTTTTTCGACGTTCAAAAAGAAGCAGGCATAACACCGCCAGAAGGTACTGTAATAATACAGGGTGTTTCATAAGTAAGTGATCACTCGAAAAATTGACTAATCTTTACGATTTTTGGCTGCGTTGTGCATCTCTGCTAGCAAGAACCTTACCCGGTGCTGTACACTCGACTTGGTTACGCATTTGCAAGCAAGAAGTCTTCACTTTTCTACATCGAGAGGAATGGAACTAGTACTAAGAAATTTAAAACTTGGAGTTAGCGTCAAAAAACTACAAATTACGATAAATTGTAATGAATTTACACTTACACTAATTATGACTCACATTTCTCAATGTCTGTCGCCCTGAAGAATGCACAAATACAAGCGACGGACCATTTCCTCGCGCATTTCAGGAATAACCATCCGTATCGTGTGCATAATCCTTTCCATAATTCTGGGATGGTGCGAGATTTATCTGCAAGCACACGATCCTTAACAAATCCCCATAAAAAGAAACCCAGGAGAGTTAAGTCTGGAGATCGTGGCGGCCAAGCAATTGGACCTGCGCGACCGATCCACCTGTTAGGAAACAATTCGTCAATCAAGGTTCGAATATCCCGTGAATTCCGCTCATTTGTTATACCAATGAAAACATGTATAGAATAGAAATGGCGTTTTCTGGTGGACACATTGTGACTAGGTCGAGTTCTGGCAGGCAAACGCGTAACTAAATCGAGTGTACGGCACCGGGAAAGGTTATTACTAGTAGAGATGTGTAACACAGCCAAAAATCGTAAAAACTAGTCAATTTTTTGAGTGATCAGTGATGAAATATCCTGTATTGTAGACAGCTTTTAGGAAAACCAATCTAGTTGAAAAAGTGAGAGGGAATTTATGAAATCGCTTGGATTGCGTCGTGAAACGGACGCGAAAAGGATGGATTTAGATCCGCGTATGCACTGTAAGAAGTAACTACATTGATTCTTATGTTTTATTTATTCCTTTCTCATTCAGTAATCATCACTTTAAGAGACCTCTGTCCTATTTACTTCTCGGCTTTCTGTTGCCAGTTATGTTATTTCTAACGAGACAGCAGTACAGGGAGAATCGTTTTAAAAGCTTACTGATGCGGAAATGTGCCCTGTAGGGCCTACCCCACGTCGACATGGCAACCCCCTGATCAGATGCATTCTGGAAAGTGATTCACAATCTGTTATCATTAACTACAGATAAGTGACCATTAACCACGCGGGAAACAGACAAGCGGCGAGAGAAACCCTGACTGGGTGTGGAGTTGTGAAGGAGGTGACACAGAGACTAATTATAATGGGGCCACCTTCCAACTATGTCTTAGTGTAAATTATATACAAAACAAACTAGCGGTATCAGCATTTGCCAGGACGATGTATTGTATTGTATTTATTTACATTCCATGGTATTCGTACATCACAGCTAGAATATGGAACATGTCAAAAAATCTTAATAGTAGCTATTACAAAGTCTTAATTTAGTCACAGTCTAGTTGAAATATAGAAGAGTCTTACAATATACTAGTATAACACAAGGGGTTAGTATCGATACTTAATACAAGACAGAAATATTCATGCAGCATTGTTGTCATAAATTCACTTACAGAATAGAAGGCGTGAGAAATTATGTACTTTTTTAATTTGGCCCTAAATAATCTTATGTTTTGAGTTTGACTTTTTTATATCTACAGGGAGGCTATTACAAATTTTTACTGTCATATAACGCACTTCTTTTTTATAGCACAATAGACTTGCCGATGGAGTATGAAAGTCATTTTTTGACGAGTAGGCCTACCTATTTATGCTATGACTGTTGAATTAATTACAAAGTTTTCACGATTACATAGGAGGAAGTTTATTAATGAAAAAGTGTACTGATAAGCCATGGGCATTATTTGTAGTTCTTTTAAATGATCCTACACGATTCCCCAAATGTGGCACCTACTATTATTCTAATTACCTACTCTTTTTTTGTAGTAGGAATATACTGTAACTACCTGCAGAATTTCCCCAGAATATTCCAAAACTCATTAGAGAATGGAAGTATGCAAAATATACTATTCTTAAGATACTGATATTTACTATCTCTTGTATAGATATAATAGCAAAACATGCTGAATTTAATTTGAGGGTAATTTATTTAATGTAATTTTCCAATTTAATAATTATCGATTTGTAAGCCAAGAAATTTGGTTGTTGTTTCTATTAGGATCTTGTTGTTAATTATTGCAGTTGAAATTTGCGAGGTTGAATTTGGACTGGATTTAAATTGGATTATGTTAGTTTTGTTACAATTTAAGACTAATTTATTGGCTGAGAACCGATCACATATTTTGAGGAGAATTGCCTCTGTTGAAGATTGGAATGTGTTAAGAGTTATTGGCTGTAATTACCGGTACTACACTTGTGTCATCTACAATTAATATGGGATAATCTACATCTTTTATTAGGGGGCCAAGATCATTTATGAACACTAGAAAAAGTAGGGAACCTAATACTGATCCTTGTGGAATTCCATTATTATTAATTCCCCATGTCGAGGCAGATTTCATAGTACTAGTCATTGTATTGAATTTCGACTTTCTGTTTCTTATCTATAAGATATGAGTGAAACCATTGTTTTCCAACGTTTTTAATTCCATAATAATCTGTCTAGCAATATTTTATGATTTATAAAGTCAGATGCCTTGTATAAATCACAGAAAATCCCCCCAAACTTGGAAATTTGTATTAATTGCATCCAGAATTTTGTCAGTTAAACTAAATGATGAAATAATTACGAGGGAGACTGGTCTCAATGCTGGTAGTTTTCATTACTTCTGAATTAAATTTCAAAGTTAAATTAAATTCATGACTCGACAGCCCATGGAGAGCCAAAGCTGTTGGGCTTATGTCCAGATGTGAACAATCATTATTTTCATTATTTGATTCCAGTTAAATATCTATATCAATTTTCTTTCGTTCTACCAGTTCAATCAATTATGAAATTAGGTGCTGCCATTTTCATATACAAAGTTATTAACAATTTAATACATAGTAATTTATATTCGGTTTAATAAAGGTATACATACTTATTTAACAAGACAAATAGACAATATATTTTTTTCTCAGCATAGCTCAGTAACTTATGGAATGAAAGGACTTAACCATTTGTTAACAACAACTTTTAACCAACTTCCTTTAGAATATAGAATTTTACCAAATTTCCGGTGTTTTAAGAATTTTTTAAAAATACGTTTTTGGGAAGATTATTTATTTTAATGCTCAGTTGATTTATTTATTTCATGGTTTCAAACTTTTTCTTCTTTCTGCCCAAAACTTTATGTTATCTCATTATTTGTTCTTATTTTGCTTTCTTTCTTTCATAAATTCTTGTGTTATTGTTTGTTTTCACAGACTGTAGTTTCATGACTTTTTGAATTACATTGCATAAGATCTCAAGTTTAAAAATAAAGTGAAAATGTTTGTATGATATTTGATAAATTTTATTTTTTTTTAAGTGTTACTAGTATTATATGGTACTAATTTTTATTGTATTTATCCGATGCATGTAACCTATAAGATAAAACATTGTAATAAATATAAATAGATCATTCTCTTAATTAATAACAGTGTATATCTCCAATAAATGATTTCTTAGCATCGCCACAGATACACTTGATTGTACTTGTCACTAGAGAGTTCTTGAAATTTATATTTTCCCCACCATTCATAAAATATTTTGATATGATACCTCTTGCACAAAAGGGGGGATCTGTAACTGAAACTCGATTAATATATTTCAGTATTATTTGTATTTATCCTGGTAATAATGAATAGTTTGACTCATAGACATTTTGTTTTTACAGCATTAACTTCCCATGATTGTACGAGAAGATTCGAAGAGAACTGCAGTTACGTAGACTTTCGGCTCTCCACTACTACCATTAATGCACAACACAATGTCAATACGGCGGTTGCTGTCGTCTGCGATACAACGAACTTTTTTGTTGATTTTCGAGTTCGTCATTTTTTTCCGGTTATTATATGCTTATTTAAGTTGTGTTAACTCTCGCTAGTGGTTTTATATTTTATTTTATCCGTCATAGTTTTTATTTTATTATTGTAAATATTTTTGTTTTATCACTAATATTATTATTATTATTAATGAATTATTTTGTATTACTATCTTTGTATCATGTCCATCACGATTATTCTATTATGATTATTATTATTATTGTTGTTACTATTATTTCTATCATCAGCATTATTATTTGATCTCTGTAAAATTTATGTAGACTACTGGACTGTACCCGAGCACAAGCATATGCTCATTTCGGATCTATTCATATGTATACATTTCAAATATAAATTGTAAATAAATTTGAATTTGAATATGTATATGTTCTTGTACGTATAGCCCCTACATATGAGTTATACTCGTTGGGGCATACTCAATAAATTTAAAAAACCAGTACTCGACTGAGCTGATGCATTTAAGCGAATTTTACTACTTACGGTATGATGCTAGATGGGGACTGGTCCGATACAGGACCGAAATTTCATTAGAAAATTTCTTCCCCATGGGAACTCGAAATAATTAGCATTTCAAATCGCTAATTGAAAGCATGAGGACTCAGACCACATAGGTGAGGAACGAGACAATTAGTCATGATTGATATCAATAGTGAAAGCAAGAAGACACGATTTTTATTTTTGAAGTTGTAATTTTCACTTCTATTATTTTGTAATAAATGTTCCAGAATTAGTTATAGCGTGTATTATTTATTTCGTTTTATATTTAAAAGTTTCCAATGGCATGTTCCAGGTTGCAGCAGCTAGGCCTAATACTGCTAAGGGAAATCCAAAATTTCCGTAGAATGAATGACCAAATGAATAGTAATTAGTAGTGCTGTTGATCGATCAAAATATTTAATCGATTAGCTATTTGAATTTAATCGATAGATTAATCGAGTTTTAATCGAGATGAACAAATGTTTTAATATACTGTAATACACAATTGTTGTTAAATTTAACTTGTGTTCAGTGATAACCATAAGTATTAAATTAATGTTGTATATCTGTATATATTGTATCATTATATTACAAAACAACTATTTTAATTACTTATTAACATATATGAGGCTTATAATTTATTGTGTCAATTTCTCCGGGAATTTTTGAGACAAACATAAATAACAATAAGTATGATGACTCACCTAGTTAATATGCTTCATCCATGATTTTAAACATGTGAGTGCATTCACATGCTCCGAATTACATGCCGCTCTACATTTAATAACAATGTTTCTTGCATCACTAAACACCAAAAAACTTTTTTTCTATCAAGCACTTCTCCACAATCGTTCAACTTAAATCCATACGTTTCACCGAGTTTACTTCTCAAATTCTCATATGACGTAATGGAGTTTACATTTTTCACAAACCACAGAAAACTGATTTGTTTTTCTTTATCAAACTAAACACACAACCTTCATATACAAACTCAGTACAGAAACTGCAACTGCAAAAGTACAGTGGTCGAAACAGAAGACTGGCCCCTATTGTAATCGAATTACCAGATTTTAAAAAGAGATGAAGATAGTTACGCTCTCACTTGCACACAGTGTAGACATGGCTATTTTAAAAGGGATGAGGGGGCCAATCCCAGAAAAATATGTATTTCATATGCTAGGAAGATGAGCTGACAACAAGGTGGAAGTTTTCTTGGACAACCATAAAACTTAATAGGGGTTTAGCATTGTGTGTCAACTTTCAATAGAGGTAGACTAGGTCATTGTCCTCATATTTCCATCTCTTTCTGAAGTGTTTGTGCAAATATTTTCCCTACTCTACCTGGTTTACAGTTAGAAAATAGCACTACTCTTGTGCTTTTAAGTAAGCAATTTCCGAGAAAGAAATATTGTCGGAATTTTTAGTATGAGTTTGTATTAACAAAATAATAATTAATTTCAACTACAACCAATTAATTTTACTTGACTCGATTAAATATTTTTCACTGATTAATCTTACAACAAAAATTGATCGATTAATCGATTAGATTAATTGATTAAATCCCACAACACTACTAATTAGTAACTACTGATAGATTTTCTCCCAGTGGCAGTTACACATAACAAAAAAACATGAATAAAACAAGAAATTCAGACATTGAAACACATTACAGAGGTTATATTTTGTTTATTGCAATCTAACAACCTGCAGACAGTGCACTGTTGTCGGTGAATCATTTTGGACAAATCCTTGGCAATCAACAAAACACTCAATTAAGTGCATTGTTGACTGTGCAAATTTACGATATAGGGATGTTATGATGGATGAAAATTGTGATTAAAAGAACAGTTATTCAAAACAAGAAGCCACCTTATTGTCTACTCCGCACATCTGTAAGATTTTGTCACTAAAACTTTGCGAGATGATTGGAGCAGAAGTTACAGAAAGTGTTCATAGGTTTCTTTGCACTCGTTAAATTCGGATTTCGCCACCTGTCAACAATAATATAGGCACGATAATGCAATTTTCTGTTTTTGTTTTTACTTACCAAAGAGGCAAATCAGAATATTTCATTTTATTATAGTGACAGGTCTTAGAAACTTCGACAGTGTGTACTGTGCATTGTATTTTAGAACATCTTAGCTGCAAGAAAATTATTGATGTTGAATTAGTTTTAGCAACAATACCTAAGGAAAAACCTGTCAGAAGTGTGCTGCTTAAGCAGTGGGTTGAAGGACACGCAACTCTACTTTTCTTTTTTCAACTTTAAGAGAGTATATTTTATTTTTAGTGCACATATCGAGATTTTAAGTACATACGTGCATTCATATTTTCCCATTTTTAGTGCATATGAATCCGCCCCCTAGTTACTACATACAGCCAGTGCTGTCATGGTAATTTTTCTCCTGGCCATACGCCCCACTCCTCGTTTTCTCCCTTGAAATATATTTTACTCTCTTGTCTCTCTCTCTCTGACTGCCAGTTAATGATTTTTTTTTAACATTAAAGATGTAACGAAGTTGTTTTGCTTTACATTTTAATTGTACAACAAGCTTGATTTAAAGAATACACCATGTAGCCCCACCATAGATGCACACTTGTTTCAATGAATCTTGGAGTATTTGCAGCACTTCTCGTTTTTCAACCATTATTTTATGTAATTCTGGATTCCAGTGCTACAGCGGTGGACAATTTTTGTTTATGAACATCAAACAAAATACATTAGGAACAGCAAGAGATGATCTAAGATCTGTACAGATCTCCACGTACAAAACTTAGGTACCCATATGCCATATGGCTTCGTACAGACAAAATTTTCTTCGCTATACTGGAGAATTAGCACGGTCATTTTGAACCGTGCCGTTACGTTTACCACCAAATTTAAGTAAATACACAATGTCACCAACATAAGAACATGACGTTGGTGTGTGGCGTAGTTGGCGGGAGAAATTTTTTCTCTCTCTGTCTACCTCCTTCGTTCTGAACATTATTGAGAGATAGCACCACTGTTAGCGACAATGTGTATTTGCGTAAATATTGCGAGTAAATTATGACGAGTGCCTTAGATGAGAGGCTCAGGACAGAAACAGTTTTGCTGTAGCGCATGCGCGGACCTCTCATGCAGTGGGAGCGTGATCCTTACTTGAATTTCTTTTTGCGTGTACTTGCAGATTAAATGATTGAGATCCCTTCTTGCTCCGGTTACAGGCCTTGCATTTACGAAGGTTATGTTATGTTAGCTTAGGTTAGGTTAGATTAGATTAGCTTTGGTTAGGTTAGATTAGTTTTGGTTAGGTTAGCTTAGCTTTGGTTAGGTTAGGTTAGCTTTGGTTAGGTTAGGTTAGCTTTGGTTAGGTTAGCTTGATTTGATTCGTCCATGTAGTAGTTAAAATTATATAATATGACAGTTTTTGATTCGTAATATTGTTAAAAATAATAGGCCTATAATGAAAGCGGTGAATAATTTCATGGTCCTTAAATTTTTTTCATAAAAGGCTAGGTATTTTTCTATAGGCCAGAAATAAAACAGCAACGCCGTCATAATTACGTACTTTACGCTTTGGCGAACATTAGCCGGAAATTTACTTTCCGTCATTTTAATTGTATTCCGTGAAACACACCTTTTTTCTGTTAATTTCCTTGTGATAACCTAGTTTATTATCTTATTACACCTTCATTTTCTTTTAATGCATTCAAAAAACCGCCGTTGTACTACATAAAACCTTGAACTTGACTAATGGAGTGAATTATTTAAGAATATAGTCGATTTCGATTATATTTTGTTTGATACGGCTCGGTACGGCCCGGTGACTAGTGGCCAGCGAGTAGAGTCGACTATCGATATTGGTCTGCCGTGCATATTATCCAGTTGTTCCATTTTCTTTTCTCCATACGATTAATTAAAAAAATTGTAGGTTCCCATATGATGTATGGCCCAGTATGGCCTCCATGATAGCACTATACAACTAAATGTGACATGAAAGATCAAATGAAATCGAAACATTGCATGGTAAACCAGAAAAAGAAATGGGTATAATTAAATGAAACATGTATGCTCATTATACGCAGCAATTAAAATACGCTTGTCAAGGAACTGTGGCCTTCAAGCATAAGCTGGACACATTATTGATGGCAAATGATTTATGAAATGGGGAAAACAATTTAGGCACCATATCATAGGAAACATATTTTATTGTGCATTAATTGCAGTGAAAAAAGTAAATAAGAGCTCATTTCGTAAGAAAAAATCTTTGTCGTTAGTACTACTATCACAATCTAGTATATACAGTCACGAAGCTTGAGTTTATGAGTACTAGGAACAATAGACTGTGCAGGTACTATCTCGCATTGTCTGTAATGAGGTGATATTAGCGATCCTTCTTCTTCTTCTTTGGCACTACGGCCCTTGTAGTCTAGCCTTGGCCTCCCTTAGGATCTTGGTCCATTCCTGTCCAACCAGAGCCTTCTGCCTCCATCTTCTCACGCCTAGAGTCCTGAAATCATCGTCCACTCCATCCAACCATCTTAGTTTCTGTCTGCCAATATTGCGCCTGCCTTCTGGTTTTGGTATTCTCTGATCATTCATCCTGATTACATGTCCTAACCATTCCAACCTACAGGCTTTGATTTCAGCAACAATATCTGGAGATTTATATTGAGTTTTCAGTTCTGTATTATAGCTAATTCTCCAGTGCCCATTCTCATATTTAGGACCATAGATTTTCCTTAGAATTTTTCTTTCCCATGTCATCAGTTGTTGTTCCATTTTCTTCGACAGAGTCCAAGTTTCACTGCCATAAAGCACAATTGGTCTTACGACTGTTTTATATAATGTAAGTTTTGCTTTTTTACTTATGCATCTTGCTCTCAAAGTTTTGTTAAGGGCTCTCAGGCATCTATTTCCCCCAGCAATTTTTTGCTTCATATCCGCATCTGCAGTGTTTTCTTGGGTAATATTAGCGATCCTAGTGGTTAGCAACTATCTATGGATGCATATTTACTACGTATTGAGCTTCGTGACTGTATATATTAGACCAGTCATGTCAACTGATGCCCATAGGAGCAAGTGCGCGCTTTAGAGCTCAGGAGAGCCTGAGCGCTTTACAGCGGAGAGGAAAGAGACAGATGAAAGAGGCAGTATATGCTGCTTGGTCGAACTATATTCAGGGATGCCCAGCACTGATTCAATAGATAAAGGGAAGAGAACTTATTAAAACTGTATCCATGTTAATTTTTAGATTTGCCTGAGAAGTATAAGTGCATTATAAGAATTGTAAGTTTTAATTTTAATGTTCGTTTTTCACAAGTAATTTTTTTTTGTTCAAAAGAAATATTTTCTCAACTTTTTTTTTTATAGAAAAGTGAAATTTTCAGATATAGGACTACTTATTTAGTAGCCTTACAGAATGTTTTCGTAAATCTAATATATCGTAAATACGTATTACTGAAGATAGTGTATTGAAAATTTTGAAAATATTCGTACGGAAATTGTTTGTAAGGAAATGAATTAACAAAGCAACTACTCTTACATCATAAGCAAAAGATACGTGCCCATGTGTTGTAAAAATGTCAGCTCTATAGCTTCAGCACATTTCGAGAAAATAATTTAATATTCTGCTGATAGAAAGTTGCTCACCAATATCACCTTAAAAGCATAATGTGATAAAGACTTTTGTTATGTTATATAAGTTACACTTAAAACATATACAGCACCTAGGTAACTTTGCTTTGTACTGTAATATTGTTGTGATTAGTTTATTGATTACTTTTGTAACGCTAAAGGTACCATCAATATCAATTCAAACTTATCATGTCATACTCAATTTATTTTTTTGGGATATCACTTTCTTTATGAATGATGTGTTTCATCCATTTAGTACAGTATAGTTGTACTACTATGAAATTTATGTGAATATTCCTTCTTAACTCTTTATTATGTTATTAACATTTAAAACACAACTGCAATATTAAGAAATTGGTATTAGTACTTTTGTTTTACAGACAATATAAATATCAAAGAGAAAGGCACAAAATTTCAAGTTCCGTTTGAAGTTTGTGCACCACTGTTTTCTTAATTCAACAGGATGCTTATTTATATACACAACCTTCCTCTTTCCATACTTAGCATTTGATGCCCGCGCACGATGTCAAGGTCAGAAAAATGCACTTGCTTTGACATCACTGTATTAGACTGTCCTACTATTATAATATTTTCTGTGCGGTTCAAATAACTTCCCTTGATACTCCACTAGGAACTACACTAATATATTTTCGAAGCATATTTACTTCTTGAGGGCTTTGTTTTGTGTGGGGACACTTTCCTTTACAAATTCAATTTACTCACCATAGGTAGAGTTGCCTGTTGGCCGAAGTTTGGATAAATGGGATTCTACTGTATTATAACTTTGTACATTTAAATTATCCAATCTGTTTTGATTAGTGTACAAATAACTCTGCAACAATCCAAAAGTGGACTTCTGTTTGAGTTGTCCTTACCACAGTAACCAAAGGGAACATCATCTCATGAAGTTATACACACTAGTCACGAATCATCCTGTTAGAACATTGATGTAAAATACGATTACAGTAGAACTTGGTTATAACGACATCCAAGGGACCTTAAACATTATGTTGTTATAAATGAGTGTCGTAGTAACAGAGATTCACTTTAACAGTCTAGTGATGTAGGAAATGAAAAATAACAAATTTAATTAGACTTATTTTAGATTTATGCATTGACTTTTAAGCCTACAATGAACATAATAAAATACACGTAGGCCTACAATTATAAACACAGTATTCTGTATTAAAACAGTTTGTTCAGTACTCACCAAACTACTTTACTTAGAAGTGAAGTAATCAGTCATTTTACTCTGTTGTCTTCTACTTGCCCAATACACACTTTCTAGGGCTAAATTACGTTCTATGTTCATAATTTCAGTTGCAATTTCACTGCTCCCTTCCCTAGCTTCATAGAACATGTTCATAATTCTAATGACTTCTAAAGCGTCACTCACTTCTTTTAGTGGCCATACTGCGTTAAAATGCGTGCACTTAGTGAAAACTTTCTGTCGAAACTGATCTAATACCATACGAATTCGGGCAGGTTGCAATGGGGTGGGGAATCCGCCTGCATTCCAGAGGTCTATGACAGAAGGAAACTGTAAAGAATTTGTCAGGGTCAGATTTCAACCAAATATTTCTTAAAATACTTTGGTTCTTTGAAAATCTTATTACAAACTGAGGTTGAAAATGACGATATATGCGAGGTAGACGCATATACATTTGTCGTATTAAGCAAGGTAGGAAAACATATGTCTTATGGGGAATTAGTTGGGACCACAGAATATTTGACGTTATAGGCGAGATATCGCACAAAACGAGGTCGCTATAACCAAGTTCTACTGTATTATTATTATATCCATACCAAATGAATTATTTTCCATGAAAACGCAGAACTCTACTTATTATACAGGGTTTCCCAAAATTATCTTCACAACTTTGATGGCCAATAACTTGGAAACAAAGTGGTAGAAAGATGCGGTTTTTTACGTTCACACACACTTCAAGTTTTGGTATCCACTTACAAAATTCCAACGTGAGCTCCATTCATAACCCCTACTCAATATCCTCAGCTGTTTAACTGGACATGTTCGAAAATACTGCACTTCCAGAGGTTAACATCTTCAACCTGACATCATGCTTCAGCAGGATGGTGTTTCACCTCACTGAACCTTGACCATTAAGGCTTCGAAACACACATTTCCTGGTCACTGGATTGGCAGAGGAGGGCCTAGACCTTGGCCTCTAAAATCTGCAGACATCCCCATCCCCCCCTCCCCAAATTTTTTTCCTATGAGGGCTGGTGAAAAATGTGCTCTACAGAATGCCAGTGAGGAACTTGCAGGACCTTTGTGTTCTCTTAACCGTGGTGGTAGCACAGGTTAATGCAGAAATGCTGGACCTGACCTTGATAATGAAACAATTGTCTTTAGAGACAATTAATATTAGGTACCCTCCACAAAACTGACTTCATTTATACACCGATGGATCCTTGATCTCCAGAGAACAAGGTGCCGGTGCAGGTGTTACGTGCTGTCTCTTCTCACTTTATAGATCTCTTGGATATGGAACAACAAGGTTTGATGGAGAAATCATTGCAATAAGTGAAAGTCTCAGGAATTTTCTATTTCACATCAATAAATTTAAGAATGCAGTTATATTGTCACACTCCAAAGCAGCTATTCTATCAATAGTCTCTAAACACACACCTTCATCTCAAACAACAGAAACAGCTAAAACGCTCTCTCAATATCACTCAATAAAAGAATTGTATTCCAATGGATACCATCCCATTGTGGAACCCTGGAAAACGAGAATGCGGATGCTTTAGCAAAGAAGGGCAGCACTGCTACTTATAGCCCTGTTACTATTTTTTTTTTTTATCCAATGCCACCAGGTTGTCTTTTCGACATTTCTGGTCTTCTCTCCTGGCCGTGGCTTAATTGTAACCCACTTCTGAGGTCGGGGTGCCTGGAAGGCGGAGTTACATTACCCTGATGATGTGATAGGGTGATTATGATAATGTGGTGCCAGGAGAGGTCTTAAATCTAAACTTAACCTAAATTGCAAACCATGGACGAACACAGGAAAAATTCCTGTGCCCTAACCAGGAATCGAACCCGGGACCTCATGAACTATAGCCAGAAGCTCTGACCATGAGGCTGGTCTAAATCTACGTATTACTCTGTGAAAAGATTTATTAAATCTACATACTTAGACTTCAACAAACAAAATTTGATAACACAATCCCAAGGGAAAAATGGAACTCTCTGCATCATAATCCACAGTTAATTCCCGATTTACCACGAAAATCGTCTGTAGCTGCATTAAGATTGGCAACAGGCCATGATTGTTTGGCCAAACACCTGCATGGAATTGGAATATATCAGTCCCTTAACTGCCCATTATGCAACTCAAACCAAGAAATGGATTCGGAACACCTCAAAATCTGTGCTTCAGTGGCTGACCATGATAATATCTTTGAAAAATACTGGAGTGCAAGAGGTCAAATGACTTTATTGTCAAACGCCTGGCATTAGAAAACAACCACCTTGATATCGTGCATGTTACAAATGTAGCATATACTGAAGTTTTGTGACTACCAAAACTTCAACTATGTCAGAACATAGTGCAAAAAAACACACCTTTCTACCTCTTTCCATTTCCAAGTTATTAGCCATCAAAGTTGTACAGCTCATTTTGGAACACCCTGTATTATTTGTAAATTCGACATGAAGTTATTTATCTACATGAAACTGAAGTAACACCTTAAACTCTCATTACATGCTCACTTGCATGATTTTTAAATTATGATGAATTTGTTTGCGACAGATCTATTCTGGGTGGTCTCACTCTAGACGGGTTTTCCTTTCTTGAGTCACTGTCGTCACATATCAAACACACGCCTTTCTTGTAATGCTGTTACGAATTCAATCCATTGTAACATCTTGCTTTGAAACACCACATAAATTTTCGTCCTTCAGTATCACTCCAAAAAAGATAAATTCATCTGAAACTTCAATGCCAAGGATAGGGTGCATGGTGTGACAACAATAACACGTCTTCATGTGCTGATTAACTTTTATTTGAACAATTGAACCATTATACACTTGAACCAGTCTATTCAACTTCTTTTATTTCAAGTCATTAAACATCGAAAATTCGTGAATTTAAGAACATAAGTTAACCACCTAGTTTATTTCTTTAAAATTAAGATAAAGTTAACCACCTACATGTTAAATAAAAATAGATTTAACAAATTGAATGGAAAATAAGTTTTGTAAAATGAATTCCAAAAATTTAGGGAAGCTTAATACAGCCATACTGAAGCATTATCTGAACTGCAACTCATACCTGCATGATCCCCCCTAAAAGGCACGAAATATCAAACTGGAGAGGTTGGAGATTTGAATCATCAGTATGCAGTGCTGTTATGCCAAGTCAATACCATGCTTAAACAAACGTGGAAGTAAAAGGCCTAAAACAAGGAACCAAAAAAACCAACAAGACAGCCAAGCCTCAAAAGGTTTCCCCTATACAAAAATAGTTCTTGTAATTACAAAACTGCATACAACATCCCCCATTAAATAAAAAAAATCCATCGTTAACACTTTTTCCACCTAATTGGCTGATAAATTTCTCTAAAATCATCAATAGCGCTCAGATACATACTACCTCACATAAAGCACGCACATCGCCTCTAGTCGCAGGACAAATGGGCTGGGGTTGAATTGCCTCTATGTGACAGAACTTTTACCTTAAGGGTCTAATGGTTTGGGAACAGGTAGAGAGCTAAGAAGGTTATTGCTTGCTAAAGAAACGACTGAAGTAGGGGGGCGGGTGAGGGGGGAAGGGCGGGGGCGAGAGATAGAGAGAAAAAAAAAGTGACAAAACAGTAGTGAAATTGTGCCCCAAATTCAGCAATTGTCAAGTGTCCCACAACAGATAGATACACCTTGAGATTCCCTGGTTGCAGTTAATTTAGTGTGTTGGGAGGATCATTTGTGAGACGAGGTTTTTCTTAAAAACCATGAACTTTGAGCTGTTCAGGTTTAGCGAGGCCGGCCTTTGTTAGCCACTGGCAGATGTTTTCCCGCTGATCACCTTGGAGTTGGAGCACTTCACCGTACTCTGGATGTTCAATCACTGTGCCATTGCAGGCGAACTCCTGTAAAATAAAGTTCAGAATTAGTACACACCTACACAATCCACATACCATGACTACATCTACATCTGCCCAATATTAGAAGAAGAGCCTATATTTCAATGAAGCGTTATTTAGTATATTACACTCAATGTTAACTTATTTAAAAACTTTCTTCACTAGACCACAGAACTTTATGCACTGAAATAGCCTAATTATAGATTTCACAGTATAATAATAATAATAATAATAATAATAATAATAATAATAACAACAATAATAATAATAATGCCAGCCTCATAGTCTAGTGGTCAGAGTTTCTGGCTATAGTTCATGAGGTCGATTCGGTTAGAGCAAAGGAATTTTTCCTTAAAGGGGATTATTCCTGTGTTCGTCCATGGTCTGGAATTTAGGTTAAGTTTAGATTTAAGACCTCTCCTGGCACCACATTATAATAATCATCCTATCACATCATCGGGTAATGTAACTCCGCCTTCCAGGTGCCCCAACCTCAGAAGTGGGTTACAATTAAGCCACAGCCAGGAGAGAAGACCAGAAATGTCGAAAAGACAACCTGGTGGCATTGGATTAAAATAATAATAATAATAATAATAATAATAATAATAATTAAAAATAATAATAATAATAATAATAATAATATAAAAAAATAGTAATGACAACCGAACAAGTTGGAGCAGACAGTAGTATTTGTGACTCGTATTCGGGAGGTCCTGGGTTCGACCCCTTTGCCAGCCAATCTGATTGGGGTTTTCATGGTTTCCCTCAGTCACAAAGGCAAATGCCGGATTGGAAATTTACATATCATTATTCATCAACACCTTAGTCACATATATCATAAACATTAATTAAAATCTAAAAAAATCAGTTGCATGAACACAAGCCATCTATAACATAAGACAGAAACAAGAACTCAACAATAGTTACAACGGCCTACAGATCCTAACATGTGATATGACCACAGATATTAATGCATGTATAAATAAACCTAACAAAAGAAATAATAATAATAATAATAATAATAATAATAATAATAATAATAATAATAATAATAATTCAGTCCATCTGTTTCTGAGATAGAGCCAGAAAACAATTCAAATGTCAATTAGTGGTATTCTACCATTTAGCCTTTCCACTTACATGTAGGCCTATCGTAATCATAATTAAGCAGAAGGAAACCGTGAAATGTGTCTGTTACCACGAAATAAGACCTCTATCATGGAAATAACGAAATGTACCATAAAAAACCCGTGGTTGAGTGCAGTTCTATTCTTTATTTATGTTTTTTTTCTCACTCCCTAGATGCTTCGTTTGAAACTTCCAATCAAAAATGATTGTTTATTGCAAGCGGCTATAATAGTTGATTTTTTTGGTGCTTGATAGCATTCATGTCTCTTGGCTTTCTCGAAGTCTGACATTCTAATTTTATAAACTCCATGCACTAAAATATTTACGAACTGTCACAAAACTGTTCCTGCAACGCTAGGTGTATGTTTTGGGGAATTATTTAAATGCTGGGAATGTTACATTGTTTTTATTGTACGTGTAAAATTTAAACAGTCTTACTAATAAACTGTGTATAGTTTTTATACGAGACTTATGCAGAGATGAGACAGAAAACGTTACTAATAAACCGTGAATAAGCTATGGACGTATAAACAGACTGTAACTATACAATGGGAATTGCTTTGCAGTAGTTATATACACGAAACCCCTTGTTTAAGTGTTGTATATAGGGAAAAAAATGGCCGCCTCTCTAACAGCTGTTCGTATCGACTGTCATTTTACGATGATGTTTACCTTGTAACCACAGAAGAACAAACCAAAGATAATAGAATTATTAGAATAATATTGCTGTAGCTTGTACTCTTTGACAAATTGTAGTGTGGTAATCGATTAGAGCCAGTTGTACTATCGATACTTAACACGCCACACTAGAGCGCTCTACCGGATGCAGTAGAGAACCTCTGATATTCTATTACCTTTCGTAACGAAGTAATGACGAAACTATGATGTAGCTGTGTAACAGTTATACTGTTATACACGACGTATGTAGTGATTATTAGTAAGGAATTTACACACGACTTATAAACGAGCTACTCACTGTGTAAGTACAAGACAGTTAAACGTCTGTATATAGAGTTTTTATTAGTAAGACTGTAAGTAAATATGCATTACAGGTGTGTACCAAATGCCTACCCACTTCACTTACGTGATAAAATTTTATTGTGAGAAATATGCGTTCAAATTACTTATTTTACGAAAACCCATCAAAATAGAAGCACATAAAGTACTGAAATCAGAAATTTTTTTCCTCGAAAAATCATATCCTTAAAAATTCTGTACAATGTCCTTTATGTTTGACTGTAGCCCTGTACTGAATATTTTATTTAAATCTCTACAGACTTCAATCTGAAATTAATTGATTCAACTTGTTGACCTTACTGAACAGTACACTCATTGACCTTGTTTCCTACAAGGCAAACTGCAACAAGGTCATCAAGCACGATTTCACTTCAGAAGCAAAGACGAAAGATAAATAGCAATGGAGGTTTAAAAGACATATTCATTCCAGCATTACAATTACTATCTTCACATTTATTTTTAATCTGCATCAAAGACGTAAGAAACACTGATAAGACTTTTTATGCACATACTTTATCTCCATAATACGACATCTCATAATGGAATGACATAGATATGTTATTACAGTTATTAATGAACGTCAAGAAAATTCCACGAAGAAATATATGTTTGCCTTCACTTTTTCTGCAAATCTGTTATAATTTCCAAATAGTCATTCTGTTGCATGTAACTAAAAGATAGGTTCTTCATATGTGCTTATAAATTAGAATAATTATTTAAAGAATAAACCAAAAAAGGGAGAAGTTGAAACTGAAAGCTACAAGACATTCTTAAAAAAAAACTCCATGTGCGGATTTTTTTTTTTTTAAAATTTTCTATGGAAAAAGAATGAAACCACATGGGGGACAAATTTTGTGGAGTTAATAAGATACATAATTATCTTTCTGAACCAAATGTTAAGACTGACTAAATAAAAAAATTGTTTTAGCTTGGTTGCAGTTGCTATGTTCAATAAATTTCCACAATACAAGTTCTACATTTAACAGATATAAAACCATCTTGCAATACTGCCTAGTATAAAACCCTTTTTATGACATTAGGAATTTTTCAACTCTTTTGTAGACCTAAGTATTTTCCAGTAGTATATATTGTTAATTTTACTTTAAAATGTATTTGTTCTATCTTTGCATTTTGTATTTCTTATCTTTGTTATAATTCATAGCTATGTATATCATTACTTTCAATGTTCATTGCATTAAATAAAATAAATACATACGACTCAAGGGATATGTTTTGTACTTCTGTTTAGGCATTATTAAAACAATACATCTTTTCAAGTCAGTTTATTTAACATCGCTGCACCAAGTGCAAAGTTCTCTAACTTCGATAAAATTGATAAAATGAAATATGGTTACCATGGATTACGCGACATTTGGCTTACAGTTGAACCTCGGAAGAAAAAAAAACCCAACAAGATGACCGGTCCATGTGGAATTCAATGTACACTGGTGCACGGCCTCAGAACAAAGACCAGCTCCTTTACCTCTATGCCATACAAATTATTATTATTATTTTTATTTATTTTATTGGGTTATTTTACGACGCTGTATCAACATCTAGGTTATTTAGCATCTGAATGAAATGAAGCTGATAATGCCGGTGAAATGAGTCCGGGGTCCAGCACAGAAAGTTACCCAGCATTTGCTCGTATTGGGTTGAGGGAAAACCCCGGAAAAAACCTCAACCAGGTAACTTGCCCCGACCGGGATTCGAACCCGGGCCACCTGGTTTCGCGGGCAGATGCGCTGACCGTTACTCCACAGGTGTGGACTTATTATTATTATTTCAGTTTCGAGGATTGATCAAACTTCAATACGACACACCATACATGGGATGAAAAACACACTTAAATAATTGAAAATAACCTCAAAATTGTAGCACACGATAACACTGCAAAAACTATACACCTACCCGGTCCCAATACCTTCATTCCCTATACCCCAAGAATGATTTTCCCCAACATTTTCACATACACCCCAGTAGTATCACTATCACTCCTTTCTTCACTATGCTGGGGGGAGGGGGAGGAAAAAAAAGCGTTTATGCAAGGCATACCAAAACCATGAACAAACCTAACCTAACCTGGCACTGATTGTTTAGTGTATTTTTCTCTCCAGATATTGGCAGCAAGCTGCAATACCCATTTCAATAGTACTTCGCTGGATATACTCACAACTGAAATATGTAACAGACTGAGATATGCGTGTAGTATTTATTCTGTGGAATTGCGGAAATGTAGTGTATTAAACGTGATTATATTAACTTAATTTGTGCCGTGTGTATATTTGTGAGGTTATTCCATCTGTCAAGTTTTATTTATCAGAGAAAAAACACAATGCACATCAGATGTGTAGTGCACAGCAAGATCGAAGTTTCAATATCAAGTGGAGCTGTGTGGTAGATTTAGAGCATGTAAAAGAACTCCGTCCCTAAGTGAGAAGGCTCCAGGCAAAATTTACCATCCAAGCCAAAATTCAACTCGCAAGGTACCACAATGGACATCAATCTTTCGTCCAAGTTTTTTTCTCTGTGAAAGAGCCATCATTGTTCTAGGTGATCTGAAGCAAATGGAAGTTAATTTTATAATAGGCCTACAGTGGTCACATGATATCTCTAAGCCTGACAACCGTTACAATAACTACCTATTTCGATTCCTGAAAGTGTATTTGCGGGAGAAAGGGACAGATGTGGCGACATTAGTATGAAAACAAATCATTCACACTGTTGAAATTAAAAAACATGTTGTCACTGTCAGACTCAATTATTTTACTGTAATAAAGGAGCAACGTGAATAGTGGTGTATAATCACAGTCTACTATATACAGTTACGAAGCTTGAGTTTTGAGGGTGCTAGAAACAATAGACTGTGACGGTACTATTTTGCATTGCCTGTAATGAGGCGATATTAGCGATCCTAGTGGTGAGCAACTATCTAATGTTTGCATATTTACTACGTATTGAGCTTCGCGACTGTATATATTAGACTGTGATATAGTCATATTTTCAGTTTTAACACACACGCATAACAATTCGCACTAAAGCATAATTTGTTTCTCCTTATCTCAACCCCTCGCAAGGAGATATTTTGCGTCCACTGCAAAGAGTTTAATTGAAACGTAGTTTTAAATTAAAACATAGGCCTAATAGTTTTTTTAGATGCACTTGCCAGTTGTCAAACTCAAAAATGTCTTGTTGAAATCAGAATTAAATCACTAAATTTCTTTAAACAAACAACATATCCCTTTCAAAACGTTAGGAAAAAAGGCGGAAAAAGATTGTATAGAAACGAGGTTATTTAATTTATTTTGTAGTTTTTCAATATTAGGGCCTATTTGCAACACTGAATGTGAAGTTTCGTAAGTTTAAAACAAGCTTAACCCAAGAAAATTGAAAATTATTTCAGGAGTGAGCGGGGGAGGAGAATGGGGGAAGTTTCGAACTAAATGTCAGCTTCATTCGAACTTTACACTCGACATTATTAGCACAGCACCTACACGTAATAAGGTGCGTAGGAGTAAAATTGCGTAATGGATCCTGGCAAATCCAATACAGTAACAACTCACTCGCAAAAATAAGGCAAAACGGAAAAGCTATTACATGGAATACTTTGATTATAAACGAGAAATAACAGAGAAAATGCAGGTATGCTACCTAGTCACAAATGTTACTTCTAGTCTCGGAGATTACAAAAAATGCAACAACCTTCGAATGTTCCAGATCTTTCAACAGTAGTTAAGTGTCCAATTTTATTTCTAAAATGTGCTAATGTACTTTGACTAAATAATGTCAACAATATTCGGTGCAAGTACAAATCTGTTAGAATTTTGCATTATAGGTACCTTCAAGTAATTTACTTCGAACTCATAGTAACTAGCTATTATACAGGCCTACCTAAGTTACCAAAAGAATTTCATGGTCGTGGACCTATGTTACTGTTCACTTTCTCTAGTGGGAACAACTTTCTAATTAAAAAAAAGTGAAACTAGCGCTTAGTTATGGTGATTTCGGAAGTGAATATCGTTGAATATAAAGGGAATTTTTTGTGGAGATGAAGTTGATCGTATATGCAAGGCACAGATTCGTATATGCAAGGTGTATAAGCGGAATACGAAGAAAACTACCTCAGTGTTTAGCGGGAAAAAAACACATTCACTCAGCAAGACGTGCACAAATCATATGCTGAATCAAAATCAATGTTTCTCTCTGGTTGTCTTTAAAGACAATTTATGGCAGAAAAGACGTCACCAAAGATGCTTTATTATAGCACAACTCCGACACCTGGAAACCCAAAAAAACCAGTAAACCAGGCTCTAATGTGTGCAAAGGTAACGGAAAAGATTTCATTCTCACCTTTTTACATGCTCGAACAATTTTCTTCAAGTCATACTCAGAAGATAGACCCTGTACAGTAGTTAAAGTCTTTCGACCATTGCGTTGCTGAATTCTTATATGCACGAGACCGTCTTGGACATCATCATCTGAACCCTTGATTGCATCAGCAAAGGGGTCTGGAAAAAATTGTAAAATAAGCAAAAATAAAAGGATAAATGTATGGAATAAGGAGTACGAATAAGGAATTTTGAGAATTGTTCTATATAAATTTAATTAAATTACAGTTAAACATTTTTATTAAAACAAAAATCGATATACTTAATTCCTACAATGTTTGACAAAGGCTTTCACGAAACAAGAATCTCCATAGTGAAAGTCAGTACCTAAGTGTATGACGATTAACTTTCAAGTGGATTGTCATACTAAGAATGCATTGTATTGCGCACTCCAACGCTCAAAATAAAAATTACACATCTATGAAGGATTCTAAAAAAATTGGAGGGTAGGAGTATGAAGGTATTACATAAAGGAATTTCCAAGAATTTCTCACTGAATTACCTTCGAGGCCCTTCCTTGACCCGTTGCACCATCCGTCCTTGCAACACAAATTTCAATATACATATTTTAACCTTAAAACACATTAAATTCATAATGGTAGACTTCTTGGGCGTTACTTAACAGCACAAATTCCCTCGCAATACACAAAATAGAAGCACTCATTCATTATACAAATGCAGAATTAGGACAATGGCCTTAAGACTTCAGAAATTCTTCCAAGATGCGTAATAACTCACTTCGAGTAATGTGAACAGCTTTGTATTTCAAACACGGCTTAATTATGTCTAATTTTAAACAAGAGAAATTTTAAAGCGTCTTCGTAACCGTAACATTTTATTTCTCAAATTAAGCTTAACTGTAAATACACCCAAAAACAACCGATCTGCCATTTTGTTAGAATCTATCAAGATTCACTAGTTGTTCACAATAACGTTAAATTAAAGAAACTCACCGAATGTGTTCAGATTCTGGATGGACATACGACAAATAAAATATGTCACTTGTCAATATACACCTGCAAATTGCAAAAATTACAGTTGATGTTCTCAGATGAGAAAAATAACCAAGACGATACACAGAACGGTATCTTTATGCCCCCAATTTGTTCAGCGGAAACCCGGATGCTACTACATGAATGACGTAGACGATAACGTCATTGCGACAGAGCAATAGTATGGCCATCTAGCGGTAAATATTTGTAATACATTAAACTTCTGTTTACATATTTACTTCAGCCGCCAAAAGATGTCGTATCATATAGGGGGCAAATTCAATTTGCTCTCCCTGTTGCAATGAAATTCACTGTATGGCATCCGCAGCGTTATCAGCATTGGAAAATTATTAAAAATGAAGCGAACTTCCCACACTCCCACTTCTGTTTATTTGATAAACTTAAAGTTTGAACAAGGAGTTTTCCCTTGTGTCAGAGCCATCTTCAGTTGCAGAAGGTTCTGCCTAATATAGCTGTAACTACAGTTTTATCGCCTTATGTATTGTCACAAGCACATCTGGTATTAGGGCAAATAGACTACAATTTTAGATGGCTTTGAAAATAATGCCACTGTGGGAGCTACTCCAGTGGACCTAAGATAATTGACACCATCTCTCATGATAGGGTACTCGTAGTTATTGAAAAGTTGCCTTACTATGAGTAAAAGATGATGAATTGAGTTTGATATGATATTTCAATAATAGAAAACAGATGACAGTCACAAAGAATTGCAATTCAAATTTTACAAACATTGTATAAGAGTACCACAAGAATCTATTCTTTTGATTGTAGTAATTAATGGTTTGAAGGAGCTATCAAGTCTTTGCCCACAAGTCTGGGACCTCTTTCATAAACTTGACAATTTATTGTAAATATGTCATTCTGACAACTAACAAATGACGACTGTACAAATTGTCAAATTTCTGTTTCATAAAACATTCTGTCTGTCAGGAAAAATCGTGACAATTTGTCACGACTTTTCTGACATATTTCATTTTATGAAACAGAAAAGTGTCAATTCATTTGTTGACAATTGTCATGAAATTCTGACACCTCATGTTTTGTATGTCATAGGAAGTTGACAATTTACTGTTGCAGTAGTTGAGCTATTTTGTAATTGAGACTACTGAATATTGGTGTGGATTTTAGGGAAAATATTTTAAGTATCATGTTTAATACTAATAGCAGTAGCAGCAGTAAAGAAAACTATGATTATAGAGGAAACCACGCAGGACACAGGTTTTTAAAGAACTGATAAATCTAAATTACATTTTCAATGAGTTTGTATTCATAGATAAATTTCGTATTAGTAAAACATCAGCTGAAAATATGAGCAAAATAGCAGATTTGTTGCATAAAACAAAAAGAAATAAAGCACTGATCCAAAAAAATATTATGTGTTTTTCCACTGGATGGGAAATGGAGCTTTGTATCACTTAACTGCTGATGCATACAGCTTAGCGAAATTATTCCATAAGTCTTCTTGAGAGCAGCCAACTTGCCAAGATTTGGTGGAATTATCGATGAGTCCTGATAAAAAAAAAAGGATATTTCTTTTGAAAACGAGGCTATATTTTGTTGGTAGGAATGTTGTTGCTTTCTTAGTAAAATTTAGAATTGAGGGCTTTGCCGGAAGAAAGGCGGATAAACCTATATGCCCTTCTTCGGGAAAACGGTTTAAAATGTTGTTGTTTTCTAATGCCAGGCGTTTGACAATAAAGTCATTTGACCTCTTGCACTCCAATATTTTTCAAAGATATTATCATGACCAGCCACTGAAGCACAGATTTTGAGGTGTTCTGAATCCATTACTTGGTTTGAGTTGCACAATGGGCAGTTAGGGGACTGATATATTCCAATTCTATGCAGGTGTTTGGCCAAACAATCATGGCCTGTTGCCAATCTAAATGCAGCTACAGACGATTTTCGTGGTAAATCGGGAATTAACTGTGGATTTTGATGCAGGGAGTTCCATTTTTTTCCCTTGGGATTGAGTTATCAAATTTTGTTTGTTGAAGTCTAAGTATGTAGATTTAATAAATCTCTTCACAGAGTAATACGTAGATTTAGTAACAGGTCTGTAAGTAGCAGTGCTGCCCTTCTTTGCTAAAGCATCTGCATTCTCGTTTCCCAGGATTCCACAATGGGATGGTATCCATTGGAATACAATTCTTTTATTCGATTAATTGAAAGAGCATTTTAGTTATTTCTGCTGTTTGAGATGAAGGTGTGTGTTTAGAGACTATTGACAGAATAGCTGCTTTGGAGTCTGACAATATAACTGCATTCCTAAATTTATTGATGTGGCATAGAAGATTCCTGAGACATTCACTTATTGCAATGATTTCACCATCAAAACTTGTTGTTCCATATCCAAGAGATCTATAAAGGGAGAAGAGACAGCATGTAACACCTGCACCTGCACCTTGTTCTCTGGAGATCAAGGGTCCGTCGGTGTATAAATGAAGCCAGTTTTGTGGAGGGTACCTAATATTAATTGTCTCTAAAGACAATTGTTTCAGTATTTCAGTGTTTACTTCTGATTTCAGTATTTCTTCTGTTAAATTTAGATTATATTCTATATTTAATAGAGTTAAAGGGGTTTGGTTTAATTTGTAAGTTTTCTTTTAAATTCGGGATATTGATTTTCTGTTTTAATTCTTGAACAATGGATATGAAAATGTAGTGAATAATTATAGTAGCGAAATTTTGTTTTGATTGTACTGTACATATCTGCAGGACAGGGCTGCGTGCGTGTATAACATTTTATTCAGGTGAGTTTTAAAATCTTAAATTGCATGTATCTCAATTCGTCATATTGATGTATACGCCCTTTTTCCAGCAAACCCCTCAATTACTTGTAATGTTCTCACTGTTCATAATTGAATTTCTAATGGTGGTTACTAATTTCAACAAATTCAATAATAACGTGCATTATAGATAATCTGATCAGCTTGTCTCATATCGATTACTTTTGTAAAAATATAAAATGAATAAGAAGAAATAATTTGCTACATGTTTACACATACTTTATCTGCCATTGTCATGTTTATGAAACGCTGTTGACAATTCACAAATTGTATTTGTCAAAGCAGGTAAGAATTGTCACAAAACAAATGCTACAACATTCTGACATATCTGTAGAATTGTCATGATTGTAGAACTTGTCAGTTTTATGAAAAAGGGTCCTGGTCATTTGTACCACACAGCATTACATAGGTAACATAGGACTTCCAGGTAGTGCTCTTTGGTAATTTTTTGGCCATGTGCTGCATATTTACGATGCACTACCCCATGGGAGTCAAAAGCACGGTCAACATGACTTTCACTTTATTGCGCATCTGCTGTACTTCTTTTTTTTTTGGCCTCAGAGATGATTAATGTATCCACTGTGATGACTCCACCTTGGTTTCCAGTGAACATGGTGTTTAGGAAGTAAGTCACCATTTGCGCATTCCAGCATGTCCAGATGGCGTTGCATGTGCTCAATCATTGGCACTTCAGTATGAATTTTGCAGATACACTTTGCATGACCAAATGCCTCCAAATAGAATGTACAGTAGTGGCAAAAAAACTGGACAGACCCTTGTAGCTGATACAAAAGAATCCTGTGCTGTGTATTGTGTCAAACTGTGGTAATTTCAATATGGATAGTGAAGCCAGAGATATGTACTGCTATTTGAGGCATTCAGAAGTCAACATGATTAACTCCACTTTTGGTTATTTCAGAGTTTCTAAGTTGGCAATGTATTAAATTGACCATACTTTCAGTGTTCAAAGTGATTAACTCCATAGTTCAGTAAAAAGCCCACAGAATGCAATAACTGAATCAATTGTGTGTTTACAACTTTAACCTTGAATATCTCAAAATCTTTGGAAAAGGAGTTAATCATGTTGACTTCTGAACGCCTCATTTAATGTAAAAATACACAGTTATCTTTGCAGAATAGAGGTAGAAATGTAATATTGATGTCAGATGAAAATAAAACTCTAAAAGTTCTTTCCTCTGTAAGTTTGAGGCACTGAAGGAAACAAAAGACAGTAAGAATCAAACAAATGCAATAAATTTCATTGTTACAATTAATTATACAAGATGGATGTGTTTTGTGACTAGCAAAATTTGAATCTGTGACTTTGAAATCAGCTACAACGGTCAGTCCGGTTTTTTTTTGCCACTACTGTACCAGAACCAGTGCTTGCCTCCATCTCATCTGCAATGCTTTGACAATAACACGATGGTTCTGCAAGACCAAAGTTCGCACTTTGTCATTTCGCCTTGTTAAAGGTTTACCAGAACTAATTCGCTCTCTACAGACATGTAGCCATGTTTGAAGTGATTATACCACTCCTTTATTTGTGCGATGTCCATGACATCGTCTCCAAAACCTTCCTGAATTTTCTAAATGGTTTCCCTCTAGTTGAGTACCACCAAACTTTTCGCAAAATTCTATGTAATCCCAGTGCTCAAATCACTCCGTCATTTTGCGGTAAGTGAAGATCTGACAGTTATACACTACACAGGCTGACTGCCAGTGACTGACACTTTCTTCAGGCAGGAAAAAATTCACGCATGCGCACGAAGATGCCTTACATCTCCACACTGGAGGACACCTCCTGTGCTTCATTTGTTTCCGCAGAAAAAAAGGAAAATCAAATTCCTTTCTTTCTGAATAGACTTGGTATAGTCAATAATTTATCATTAAATAACTTATAACAGAACCGTTCAGAGCAAAAGTGATGTAAGTCAAAATTGGATAATGAGGTTTAAAGTAGAAATTTTATAAAATTCAGTGCAAAGTAGCAGTTAATAAGTCCTTCGTGCTATCCACTGACTACTAAAAAATTATTTGCTTAACAATATTTTCACCGTTACAATTACACATATATAAAAACAAAATATAAACATTTACATAGAGATAAAAAAAAAAAATTACAGGAGAAAAAGTTCGTCCAAAGGGCTGGACTCTGGAAGAGTACCCAAAACGCTCATTGCACTTCCGCGTTGAATAGCAATACTTAAGCGTTGACGCAAATAAGTAGTGCAACGGCGATCACCAGTAATGGAGATCAAAATTTGGCCGATTTGAGATACCAAAACTTTTCATGACTCCAAGGAGAGGTCTCCACAGCAAATGGGACAAAGATATAATTGTTTAAAAGATGAGCATATTTATTGACTTTCTTCTTCACGGCTAATTCAGCAGCAGATGCTGCTCGTCTGGAGGTATTCGGCAAGTGAGATGGAGCTAGAGTGTCAACGCAAGTGGAGTCCCAAATTAAAGATTTTCCTCTAGACCATGGAATTAAGGGCAGACCATCGGGTCGTTTACCATCTGCGTGACTAATACCTGGTGGTTCCAAAAGAGACGGGATGCCACAAGAAGTCAGAGATCTTTTAATGATATCATTGAGTGATGTATGTCTGGGAATGCGACCCTTGCTCCTCCCACAGCTGAGTGCATGATGACCGTAAATATCAGCAATTCCCCCGCAAATACATTGGTGTGGCTGGCAAAGTTTACAACCAAGGCGTAAATCCATTGCGATTTTAAAGGATGTACTATCTATTAGGGTGCCGATGTGAGGAGAAGGTAATGCGTGTAACCAAGCTCCAGACTCACTCTCTTGAAGAGCTAGGAGACGTGCAATGTCTTGTTCGGATGTGAAAGAAGAAAAGAGTGTATCTAAAATTTTTTGGGAACTACTAATAGTTTAAATAAATTGAATATTAATTGCTACTTTGCGCTGTATTTTACAGAATGTTTAACCCTCATTACCCATTTCTAACTTACACCACTTCTGCTCTGAACGGCTCAACTAGGAACCATACTTTGTGCCAGGAGGCTACAAGGTTAAGTATTACTGGAGTTTTTACTGTAGTGGATGAAGTTGTGTGCATGTAGCAAGCATTCTGCTCAGATACTCCTGTGTGGTCAAGTTGGGCAGAATAGAACATGGACCGTTTTAACAATTACACAAATATTTACAATTTATATTATTTAAACTATGTACCTATAATACAATGCGTTATTTTCACTATATACACTATGATAAAGAATGTAGGCATACAATGATCAAACATTATGTACAATATTATGTGCAGTGTTGTGTACTGTAAAGCAAGGCATTTTATTTCATAATACTATAGCCTACTTATTTTGTAAATAGCGTATAATAGTGTATCGTTTATACATGTTAGTGTATCCTTTTATATTGTTAAAAAGACTTGCTTTTCGTCTCTAGAACATGATCTATCTTTAAATATAACTTTTGTGGAATATGATTTTTATTTTTAATATAACAATTATTGTTCTTTGTTATGAAATATTATTTCTTTGATACAAATTGTCTTATTTAACACTAAATTGTAAATGTTTAACTCTTGGAATTACATGTAACTGAATACATCTTACTTACTTACTGGCTTTTAAGGAACCCGGAGGTTCATTGCCGCCCTCACATAAGCCCGCCATTGGTCCCTATCCTGAGCAAGATTAATCCATTCTCTATCATCATATCCCACCTCCCTCAAATCCATTTTAATATTACCTTCCCATCTACGTCTCGGTCTCCCTAAAGGTCTTTTTCCCTCCGGCCTCTCAGCTAACACTCTATATGCATTTCTGGATTCGCCCATACGTGCTACATGCCCTGCCCATCTCAAACGTCTGGATTTAATGTTCCTAATTATGTTAGGTGAAGAATACAATGCGTGCAGTTCTGTGTTGTGTAACTTTCTCCATTTTCCTGTAACTTCATCCCTCTTAGCCCCAAATATTTTCCTAAGCACCTTATTCTCAAACACCCTTAACCTATGTTCCTCTCTCAAAGTGAGAGTCCAAGTTTCACAACCATAAAGAACAACCGGTAATATAACTGTTTTATAAATTCTAACTTTCAGAGTTTTTGACAGCAGACTGGATGATAAAAGCTTTTCAACCGAATAATAATAGGAATTTCCCATATTTATTCTGTGTTTAATTTCCTCCCAAGTATCATTTATATTTGTTACTGTTGCTCCCAGATATTTGAACTTCTCCACCTCTTCAAAAGATAAATTTCCAATTTTTATATTTCCATTTGTACAATATTCTCGTCACGAGACATAATCATATACTTTGTCTTTTCGGGATTTACTTCCAAACCTATCTCTTTACTTGCTTCCAATAAAATTCCCGTGTTTTCCCTAATCGTTTGTGGATTTTCTCCTAACATATTCATGCCATCCGCATAGACAAGCAGCTGATGTAACCGTTCAATTCCAAACCCTCTCTGTTATCCTGGACTTTCCTAATGGCATACTCCAGAGCAAAGTTAAAAAGTAAAGGTGATAGTGCATCTCCTTGCTTTAGCCCACAGTGAATTGGAAACCCATCTGACAGAAACTGACCTATACGAACTCTGCTGTACATTTCACTGAGACACATTTTAATTAATCGAACTAGTTTCTTGGGAATACCAAATTCAATAAGAATATCATATAAAACTTCTCTCTTAACCGAGTCATATGCCTTTTTGAAATCTATGAATAACTGATGTACTGTACCCTTATACTCCCATTTTTTCTCCAATATCTGTCGAATACAAAATATCTGGTCAATAGTTGATCTATTACACCTAAAACCACACTGATGATCCCCAATAATTTCATCTACATATGGAGTTAATCTTCTCAAAAGAATATTGGACAAAATTTTTACGACGTCAACAAAAGTGATACGAAAGTTACTACAGTTAGTCTTGTCCCCTTCTTAAAGATAGGTACGATTATAGACTCCTTCCATTGTTCTGGTACAATTGCCTTTTCCCAAATAGGACGTACAGCTTATAAATTTGTTAGATAATGCGCTTCCACCCTCTTGTATTAGTTCTGATGGAATTTGATCAATACCTGAAGACTTATAATTTTTCAGAGTTTCTATCCAATTTGACTTCAGGAAGTGTGTTCGGGTATAAATGGCTCAGCAGTTTGTATTTCAATTTCGTCCCGAAACTGAACACATCAACATTTTGCTATTATTATCATCATTATCATTATCATGATGATGTGATTATTATTATTATTATTATTATTATTATTATTATTATTATTATTTCATTGTTTTCTGTGTTGCTGTTATTTATATTTACTATGAATTTTTATACTGGTTGAGCAGAAAAGGCGGCTTTATGGTCTTAACTCAGAACAGTGAAAATAAATGAAAAAATAATTTAAATTGTAGGAAACATTATAGTATCATCAGTGTTTATCACTATAATGCACTGTATACAGTCTATGAGATCTAGTTTTGAATCATGAATAGAATGTGAACTTCAGCACAAACAAGATACTGTGCCACGCATCAAATATGACGTCACGTCAATGTAGTCTATGAACAGCTAACCTTATCTCCATGCGCCCTGAGACAAAATACAGTCCCTACTTGTAACAAGATAGTTCGGTAGAAGTTTGTCATAGGATACACAATTTCACAATATTAACATCGTGATTAAAAATAAATACATTTTATTTAAAATGTTAGTATATGTAACAGGAAGATTCTTTGGTTACCTTAACAACGTCTCTTGTTAATACTTTAAATACAGTACAATTTGAACTAGTGGAACTTCACATGTGTTTTTCTACGTACAAGAATGCATACATAAAATGTCGATAGGCACATCTTACATTCTCATTATTTTTTCTTTATAATTAAAGAGTACAGAGGAAAAAGCTGGTGTCACGTTTTACTGTTTTTACAGGAGAGTAAGTTAAAAGTTTCAAGACCCATTATATTCTATTGTCTTTGGGTTATCATTCTTCAAATTTCTTTGGACTAATGAAGTTGTTATTCTGCACAGTTAAACTACACAAATCTATACTACCTGAACTATTACATGACATCTAAAACAGAAAATCGATCATTTTGGACTTATCAAGTTTTTCCTCTGTGCTCTTCAATTTTAGAAGTCAAAAATAAATATCCTGACACAACAAAAACTAAAAATATTTCATACAGTACAGAAATGAGAACATTATGGAAAATTATGGGTGAGATAAAAGTTTTGCTAGATAAACCAGCAAATAACAGAATAATGTGGTACCCAGAAGATAGAAGGATTGGTTATAGCAAAAAGAAACAACCGAAGAAGATTATTACCTTTAAGTAAAAATAATCCTGGGGCCTTTTTCACAAAACATTTACCAGTAAGATTTAATAATGTGCATTAATGTTTAGGTGAGGGGTTTGGACTTTTTCCATTGCTGGTTGTCACAATCAAAAATTAAGACAACATTTCGAAGGGTGGTTCTCCCTTCATCTTCAGGTGGAAAGGAGAGAAAGGAAAAAAAACCTACTGTTGGGATCATTACGTACAGCTATTCTGTTTTTTCCTTCCTCTCCTTCTTTCCATACAGAATAGCTGTATGTAACGATCCCAACAGTAGGTTTTTTTTTCCTTTCTCTCCTTCTTTCCATACAGAATAGCTGTACGTAACGATCCCAACAGTAGGTTTTTTTTTCCTTTCTCTCCTTCTTTCCATACAGAATAGCTGTACGTAACGATCCCAACAGTAGGTTTTTTTCCTTTCTCTCCTTCTTTCCATACAGAATAGCTGTATGTAATGATCCCAACAGTAGGTTTTTTTTTTCCTTTCTCTCCTTCTTTCCAACAGAATAGTTTTTTTCCCAACATAAGTTTTTTTTTCTCTCTCTCCTTCTTTCCATACAGAATAGCTGTACGTAACGATCCCAACAGTAGGTTTTTTTCCTTTCTGTCCTTCTTTCCATACAGAATAGCTGTACGTAACGATCCCAACAGTAGGTTTTTTTCCTTTCTCTCCTTCTTTCCATACAGAATAGGTTTTTTTTTCCTTTCTCTCCTTTCCTACAGAATAGCTGTACATAACGATCCCAACAGTAGGTTTTTTTCCTTTCTCTCCTCCTTTCCATACAGAATAGCTGTACGTAACGATCCCAACAGTAGGTTTTTTTTCCTTTCTCTCCTCCTTTCCATACAGAATAGCTGTATGTAACGATCCCAACAGTAGGTTTTTTTCCTTTCTCTCCTTCTTTCCATACAGAATAGCTGTACGTAACGATCCCAACAGTTTTTTTTTTCCTTCTCTCCTCTTTCCATACAGAATAGCTGCTGATCCCAACAGTAGGTTTTTTTTTCCTTTCTCTCCTTTCCATACAGAATAGCTGTACGTAACGATCCCAACAGTAGGTTTTTTTTCCTTTCTCTCCTCCTTTCCATACAGAATAGCTGTACGTAACGATCCCAACAGTAGGTTTTTTTTCCTTTCTCTCCTCCTTTCCATACAGAATAGCTGTACGTAACGATCCCAACAGTAGGTTTTTTTTTCCTTTCTCTCCTTCTTTCCATACAGAATAGCGATCCCAACAGTAGGTTTTTTTTTCCTTTCTCTCCTTCTTTCCATACAGAATAGCTGTACGTAACGATCCCAACAGTAGGTTTTTTTTTCCTTTCTCTCCTTCTTTCCATACAGAATAGCTGTACGTAACGATCCCAACAGTAGGATCCCAACAGTAGGTTTTTTTTTCCTTTCTCTCCTTCTTTCCATACAGAATATACGATCCCAACAGATCCCAACAGTAGGTTTTTTTCCTTTCTCTCCTTCTTTCCATACAGAATAGCTGTAATAACGATCCCAACAGTAGGTTTTTTTCCTTTCTCTCCTTTCCATACAGAATAGCTGTACGTAACGATCCCAACAGTAGGTTTTTTTTTTTTCCTTTCTCTCCTTCCCAACAGTAGATCCCAACAGTTTTTTTCCTTTCTCTCCTTCTTTCCATACAGAATAGCTGTATGTAACGATCCCAACAGTAGGTTTTTTTTTTCCTTTCTCTCCTTCTTTCCATACAGAATAGCTGTACGTAATGTGAATGATCCCAACAGTAGGTTTTTTTCCTTTCTCTCCTTCTTTCCATACAGAATAGCTAGAATAGCTGTAACATCCCAACAGTAGGTTTTTTTTTTTCCTTTCTCTCCTTCTTTCCATACAGAATAGCTGTACGTAATGATCCCAACAGTAGGTTTTTTTTTCCTTTCTCTCCTTCTTTCCATACAGAATAGCTGTACGTAACGATCCCAACAGTAGGTTTTTTTTCCTTTCTTTCCTTCTTTCCATACAGAATAGCTGTACGTAATGATCCCAACAGTAGGTTTTTTTTTTTTTTCCTTTCTCTCCTTCTTTCCATACAGAATAGCTGTACGTAATGATCCCAACAGTAGGTTTTTTTTTCCTTTCTCTCCTTCTTTCCATACAGAATAGCTGTACGTAACGATCCCAACAGTAGGTTTTTTTTTTTTCCTTTCTCTCCTTCTTTCCATACAGAATAGCTGTACGTAACGATCCCAACAGTAGGTTTTTTTTTCCTTTCTCCTTCTTTCCATACAGAATAGCTGATCCCAACAACAGTAGGTTTTTTTCCTTTCTCTCCTTCTTTCCATACAGAATAGCTGATCCCAACAGTAGGTTTTTTTCCTTTCTCTCCTTCTTTCCATACAGAACGATCCCAACAGTAGGTTTTTTTTTTTCCTTTCTCTCCTTCTTTCCATACAGAATAGCTGTACGTAACGATCCCAACAGTAGGTTTTTTTTTTTTCCTTCTTTCCATCTCTCCTTCTTTCCATACAGAATAGCTGTACGTAACGATAACAGTAGGTTTTTTTTTCCTTTCTCTCCTTCTTTCCCAACAGTACTCCATCCCAACAGTAGGTTTTTTTCCTTTCTCTCCTTCTTTCCAACAGAATAGATCCCAACAGTAGGTTTTTTTTTCCTTTCTCTCCTTCTTTCCATACAGAATAGCTGTATGTAATGATCCCAACAGTAGGTTTTTTTTTCCTTTCTCTCCTTCTTTCCATACAGAATAGCTGTACGTAACAGATCCCAACAGTAGGTTTTTTTTCTTTTCTCTTCCATACAGAAACAGTAGATCCCAACAGTAGGTTTTTTTCCTTTCTCTCCTTCTTTCCATACAGAATAGCTAGCTGTACAGTAACGATCCCAACAGTAGGTTTTTTTCCTTTCTCTCCTTCTTTCCATACAGAATAGCTGTACGTAATGATCCCAACAGTAGGTTTTTTTTTTTTTCCTTTCTCTCCTTCTTTCCATAGCTGTATGTAACAGATCCCAACAGTAGGTTTTTTTCCCTTTCTCAGTAGGTTTTTTTTTTCCTTTTTTCCATACAGAATAGCTGTACGTAACGATCCCAACAGTAGGTTTTTTTTTTCCTTTCTCTCCTTCTTTCCATACAGAATAGCTGTACGTAACGATCCCGACAGTAGGTTTTTTTTTTCCTTTCTCTCCTTCTTTCCACCTGAAGACGAAGGGAGAACCACCCTTCGAAACGTCGTGTCTTAATTTTTGATTGTGACAACCAGCAATGGAAAAAGTCCAAACTCCTCACCTAAACATTAATGATCCACCATTGCTTTTCAACCCCTCATTTAGATCAATAATGTGCATGTTATAAGTTTTTGTAAAATGTATACTTGTAACCATTTGATTCACTAAGGGAAATAATATATTTCTCTATTAAGAATACTTGTACATGACCACATGCAAAAATTATTATAAATCAACTACTGATAATATTTAAACTACAGACACAAAAAAATTGCAAGAATATATAGTTTTAGGTTATTTTTACAGTGTTACAAATGGATCTTTCAGGAATATTTCAAGATGTGACATAACTTTTAGGTGCATATTTTTTCTTTACTCACTCTATGTGAAAAAATATTTTTAATATGCATATATGAGTATGAGTGCACACATCTACAAAAACAAATTATGTAAGGAGCTTGATTTTTTATTCGTAATACTTAGTAAGAGAATCTTTATACTAGACTATTATTTAGCGTTTCTGTATTTAGTTATGTTGGACAAAAAATTATTTGATTACCAAAATTCACTCTAATTGAAATTCATAATTTCCGTAATAATTCTTGACATTCTTACATTAATATCATAATAGCAGTCTTCTTTTAAAGTAGGTACTTGAGATGTAAAAGTCTATCAAAAGAAAAATATATGTATACCACATGGAAGTGAACTTCAATGAAACTTAACAAGAATCAACTGGCTTACTCTTTCCTCTTGGAACTCCCCGAGACTTTGAAATTAAAGTACAACACGAACTTCAAACTTAACTGAATGTCGTTGAACAGGACATTGCCTGTCCAGGACAGCACACACTTTTGCTGCTGCTTGGCCCGTAATACAAGCATTCCTCGTAAAATGAACTATCTGTACATAAAAAGAGGTAGTCAGCACTCAAAACAATGCAGAAGAGGACAATTTCACACAACACTAGTTTGAGTTATTTTCAAACACTAGGATTCAAGTTGGTGGCAAAGACTGAAGAAACATCTCACTACATCTCGCAAAAATATTGTAAAAATTGTAGAAAATTGTAATCTTGTAAAATCTTTAAAATTTTGGCTTGTTCCAAATCTTAAAGCTTAATTGCTAATGTAAGATCTATGGAATATAATAAATGAAATGAAAATGAAAAATAAAAGTTATATTGGTAGTTGAAGGATCAAGAATTCGATTATTTAGCTTACAAGCAAACATTCTGATGGGGGCAGATAAAAAAGTTAAATTTTTTTCTTCCACCATGTTTATAATGTCAAAAGAAGTGCTTATACAAATTTTGGCCACTCGACCACAATTATGAGGCCGTCCAGAAAGTGATTTTCCCTGGGGCTGTTTATAGAAAAAACACAATTGCATGGAAATATTTATTGAAACAGATACAGCAATTGTTGCAATATTTGTCAACATATCCCCCACTGGAATGGAGATATCTGTCATACCATGGGATCAATTTTTGTGTCGTAGAAGTCAGCTGCCTCAGATCGGAACCAGCATTTGATTGCGTCTGCACTTCTCTCTGTCAATCCCATGACATGAGAAATGTCTCAATTCCGATGGAAAATATGTTGAAAAATAGCTCAACAATTGCTGTGTCTGTTTCAATAAATTTGTCCAATGAAATTGTGTTTTTTTTTCTGTTAACGGCCCCTGGTGAACTTATTTTTATGGCCCTCATAATTGCAGTCGAGTGGCCAAAATTTGTATAAGCACTTCTTTTGACATTATTAATATGGTGGAAGAAAAAAATTAACTTTTTTTCTGCCCCCATCAGAACGTTTATTTGTTAGCCTATTGAGAGTCCTCCAGAAATATAGAAGAGAAGGTAGGAACATTGTCTATGTCATTGAGCTTTATGTTTACCACAGCCACACCAAAGGTCAAGAGATAGATGGATGGATGGATGGATGGATGGATGGATGGATGGACAGACGGACGGAGAGATGGACAGATGGATATCAGGTTCCTATTTTCACAGGAAGATTATCACTGTGCATTTTTAGTGGAGAAGAAGAATTTGTCCTGAATTCCTGGTATATAAATTGAACACAATCAAGCAATCTTCGAATCAGCAAAGAAGATTTCTAAAGAGAATATTATCAAAGTTTGCCTCCAGTGTCAAAATTTTAGTGGAATCGAAGAAGAATTTCTTCACAATGTATTTAAATGGAAGATGCACATAAAATTGAATCAAATTGAACAGAACAGAATTCAGGATAGATTATTTATTCCACTGCTAGAACTGAATTTCTTGTTTCGGGTACATCAAGGTCTCGTGAAACCTTTGTGAAAAACAAATGAACCACATCCATTCTTGGCAGTTTAATTTGTTTACTATTGAAAGTTATTGCTGAAATAGTATGTACACAAAAATCACAATTTAATATAAACGAAGAGAAATTAATAAATCTTGTGCAGAATTATCCTCTTTTGTATGACAAAACAAAGTCAACCAGTCGCAAAAATTACAACGTGTTCATAATTCTTGGCCCTTAGTCTCGATGTCCATCACGCAGACCACATTACCCCATCCTTCCAAACTGGCTACGGCTTAACGAACGTAGAAATTTTCATTCTCTTGTTCTCCTTTTCCAAGTCCTTCACACTCTACACCTTTCAGTTACCTGTCATCATATCATAATCTCTTCACATGCACGCAAAATAGCAGCATACTAGCCATACCAACAATAAGACATAATCGTATTCATCATCATACACAATCTAGCTCTCGCGCTTGTGGAATACTCCTACCCAGTGACATCAGAGACTGTCGGAATTTAGTAGCGTTCAAAAGCAAGCTTATTAAGCATTTACTGTGTAGAGTAAGTTTAATTTGTACTTAATAAAGAAATGCTTCTCTCTTCTTAACTTTTACAATACACTGTCTAGCTTTTATTAATCAGTTAATCTTTTAGTACATTGATTTTTATTGTCTCTGTAAATTTAATATTAATAGTAATTATAATTGTATTCTTAATATTGTAGTTGTAATCCCCTGGTAGAGGGGAAGAGAAGGTCTGATGGCCTTATTTCTACCAGGTTAAATAAATAAACATAAATAAATAAAACACAAAAGTATTGTTCGGTCGAAATTTTCTCAGGCTTCCCAGCCAGGTCATAAGTTGGTGATCCACCGACGTTTCGAGGATGTTCATCTTCCTCATCTTCAGGGTTAAATGATGTCTAGGGGTACCCAGCTCCTTAATTTATAGTGCCAGAGGGAGAGGTCAGCCGAATGCAGATTGGCTCTTATTAGGCGGACGCGGCCGACGTGTCGTCTTGCTTTATGCTTTTCGGCTGATTGACCGCGGATCTCACGATGGGCTCGGCGGACGAGTTCTGATGTGTCCTCCACTGATGATGGTCCGTCGTCTGGACGTTGAGAGGTGCCCACGCCGCGCTTAGTTGGAGACCCGAGTCCCGATTCAGGTTACAGCGTTCCGCTGCTATGGCCAGGGTTTCCTTTACTCTTCTATCCCAGTAGCCTGAACACTTCGCCCAGGACCTCGGTGTTATTGAAATTAGCCCTATGGCTTCTTTCAATACAGTGTTCAGCCAATCTGGATTTTTCGGGCTGCATTAATCTGAAGTGTTCGGGCTACTGAGATAGAAGAGTAAAGGAAACCTTGGCCATACGGAACATGGTAACCTGAATTGGGACTCAGGTCTCAACTAACGCGGCGTGGGCACTGGCTATTAAATTTCTCAACGCCCAGACAACGGGCCGTCATCAGCGGAGGACACATAAGAACTCGTCTGCCAAGCCCATCGTGAGAACCGCGGTCAATCAGCCGAACAGCACAAAGCAAGACGACACATCGGCCGTGTTCACGCCGCGGTCCGCACTAATAAGAGCCAATCAGCACACAGCTCCTCGGCTGACCTCTCCCTCTGGCACTATAAATTAAGGAGCTGGGTACCCCTAGACATCATTTAACCCTGAAGATGAGGAAGATGAACATCCTCGAAACATCGGTGGATCACCAACTTATGACCTGGCTGGAAGCCTGAGAAAATTTCGAATTATCACGTCGCCAGGAAAGCTTCAGTAGTTATTGTTCGGTTCGATTCCACTAGATGTGAGCGGCAGCAGACTTTTCGTTTTGGTTCGATTCCGCTAAGTGGGAGCGGGCCTTAAGACTGCATTTATATTGGAGCAACGATAAAATATACCAGCAACGGTACTAGTCTCAAGATAAAAATCTCTCTGTTTAAATAAATGAGTGCATTTATGTTGGCAAAGCACAATGCTGAACGACAGACCGCTAATAACCATAAACAACTTCAAATATCTAGGGGTGACCCTGCAATCAATAGTCAACTCATTCAGCTACCATATCCAGGAAAGAACAGCAGCAGCCACGAGAGCAATTCACCAGATAAACGACCTGACCAGACTATCGCTGGAAACAGCAATGGTGCAACTGAAGACAGTCATCACACTAATAGTGACATATGGAATCACCCTCATATGGGGAAAACTAACCCTCACCGACCCAGAGAGAATAGAGAAAGTCAAAGCACGCTTTCTCAAATGCACACTAGGAACAGGAAGAAACGCACCTTCAAGGCTAATGTACGAGATGGCCAGAGAAACCTTCTACATAGAAGACATCAGACTCCAAATACTACTGCAATCAACACAGCCATACAAGGATCTTCTAGAAAGAAGAAAAGAGAAACGCCATATGATAGATCCTGATTTCTATGCCATGGGTGCTATGGTAGATAGAAATGGACAAAAGAAAATCAGACTCAAAGACATATAATAATCTGATTTGTGATACATGGTTTTCATCATAAGTTGTGCAAAACAAAAAGTTACCACAAACCGTGTGAAAGTTGTGTATGTGAACTGTGCAATTTAAAATGTGAAAGATACCATCTAACAAAGTTCCCAAATAACAATAAGACTCTAAATGAATATGTTAAGAACTGATCTAAACTAGATTTCAAATGCCTTATCAGGCGCACCTTTATTATTATTATTTAAAAATTCATGTAACCTTAAAAATGGCGGGAATTCTTTCATTGGCATGTGCATCGGTAAGACTAGACAGTGTTTGGTCAATCAGCATCACACACAGAAATAAAATGCTTTTCTGTGCTACGGATCTCATCGCTGGAAGAGATAATGCTGAAATCCAAAGAAAAACAGAATAGAAAGGGTTGTTGGACGGAAGAAAATATGTAACTTGCCATGAATGATGTGCTAATGGGAAAAATAAGTATTATGGAAGCAGTTAGGATATATTGTGTTCCAAAGAGTTCTCAACATGACAGGAATACTAAAATAAAGAAAGGAAAAGAAACTAATATACCTCCTAAACTAGGCAGATTTGAACTTACATTCTCTAATAGCTATGAAGAGTAACTGTTACCCCATATCACGCAGTTAGACATGTTTATGCCATTAAGCAAGAAGAATTCTTGAACTTGGCATTTGATCAAGCAGAGTTGAAATTACCTTACAAGTTTAACACGACTACGAAACTTGACGGAAAAGATTTCTATTACAGCTTTCTGAAAAGACATCCTGAAAGAACATTAAGGACACCTGAATCCACTAGCATGATGCAAGCGGTAAGTTTTAACAAGCCCCAAATAGACCTGTTTTTCAGCAAGCTTGTGGAACTGATGGAGAAAAATTAATTGTTTCCCTTCACAGATATTCAACGATGATGAAACAGGCATTTCTCCAGTGCATGAGAACTGTAATATATGTGAAGGGAAAATAGCAGGTTAGGAAATTCACATCAGGAGAAAGAGGACAGAACATCAACTTCATATTTTTAATTCCACCATTTTTAATCTTCCCTATATAAAAAATTACGAGCGCCTGACGAAAGCAAAGATGTAGCCCATTCAAAGAAGTAAATGAATGATGACATCCTTTTTGGATGGCTGAAACATTCTGTAAAGTGTCCAAGAAGAGTCAAGTCCTATGTTGTTGATTCTGGATGGTCACTGTAGTCATAAAGAACTAGCAGCGATCCTGTATGCTAGATCGCATCATGTACAGATGTTCTCAAAACTATTCCAAACAACACTCAAATTCCAGCCTTTGAACAGGTCCTTTATGAATTTGTTGTATTGATCTATGATCTATGATCACATTATTATCGATTTTTGTTTTATATTTAATGCGACTTTTGATCCATCATAATTTTCGTCTCTTGAAGGAGAACGTTTTCAGATTCGGTAGTAGAATGTAGTTGCGTTGTTTATGGCATCAGCCCGGCTCCATGGATACACATCCACACGCAAGATAAACACGATCCTTCTGTTGTGGCGATCTCGCTTTGGAATACAGCAGATAATCCACAGCCAGAGCCTTCTAATTCACCTGAAGATCCAAGATCACCACAACAAGAACAAAGGACGGCGTCGAAGAAAACAGAATATGTTATTGGTAGAGGAACGGAGCTAAGAAAACAAAGTGTTAAAATTGTATCTAATGTTAGGAATTTTATCCATAGAGTAATCGAAAGTGGTGGCAGCTTAATGAGTAAACATCTTAATCACTTAACATTGGATATAATTGGCATTGGCATTACTACAGTAAAAAAATATTGGGCATGAAGATTCAGACTTACAGTAAACCAACTTACAAGAATATAAACAAAACTAAAACAAAATTAGATAAGACAGACGATTTTACGCGTGATTTACTTTCTCGAACAATATACGAACTATACATAAAAGGAATATCGCCAACAGCAAATAATCTTACGGAAATAATGCGTGAGAAAACAGGAGGCAGTGATATTGAATTCCCTTATGGAATTACAACAGTGAGAAGATTATGCAGCATGGGATTTTCGTATAAAAAAGTTCCACGAAAGGTTCTTAAATCCAAAACCAACGAAATAGTTGCATGGAGATATAGATATTTACAAGAAATTAAAAATTATAGACAACAAGGATACAACGATGTGTATCTGGATGAAACTTGGTTTGATAGTAATACGTGTAAAATGAAGATCTGTTCGGATGACATGGAGAACTGCATGGTGTCTGTTCCGAATCAGAAAGGCGATAGAATTGTAATTGTGCACTGTAGAGGACATTCTGGATTCGTGGACGGAGCTCTCTTTGCGACTCATCAGAAGATGAAAAATGTTCCTGCCGATTACCATGGCTCAATGAACTCCGAAATTTTTTAGGACTGGTTTGAAAACTGTGTGCTGAAAAGATTAGAAAAACCGTCGGTAATTGTGTGCGCGATAATCCAAGTTATCATAGTCGTGCACTAAATCCAAAACCAAACACTTATGGAAGAAATATTCAATAACAGAATTTATGAAATGTCATAATATTACAGTACTGAGCCAGTGCCCATAATGCCAGTTCTTCTCGAAATAGCAGATGAACAATTACCCTCACACGAAAAAAAGATATCATAGTCCTGCACTAAATCCAAAACCAAACACTTATGGAAGAAATATTCAATAACAGAATTTATGAAATGTCATAATATTACAGTACTGAGCCAGTGCCCATAATGCCAGTTCTTCTCGAAATAGAAGATGAACAATTACCCTCACACGAAAAAAAGATACCATAGTCCTGCACTAAATCCAAAACCAAACACTTATGGAAGAAAGATTCAATAATAGAATTTATGAAATGTCATAATATTACAGTACTGAGCCAGTGCCCATAATGCCAGTTCTTCTCGAAATAGTAGATGAACAATTACCCTCACACGAAAAAAAGGTACCATAGTCCTGGAAGAAAGATTCAATAATAGAATTTAAATGTCAAAACCAAACACTTATGGAAGAAAGATTCAATAATAGAATTTATGAAATGTCATAATACAGTTACAGCCCATAATGCCAGTTCTCGAAATAGTAGATGAACAATAATGCCAGTTCTTCTCGCACTAAATCCAAAACCAAACACTTATGGAAGAAAGATTCAATAATAGATGAACAATACTGAGCCAGTGCCCATAATGCCAGTTCTTCTCGAAATAGTAGATGAACAATTACCCTCACAAAAAAAAAAATAAAGAAAGATTCATAGTCCTGCACTAAATCCAAAACCAAACACTTATGGAAGAAAGATTCAATAATAGAATTTATGAAATGTCATAATATTACAGTACTGAGCCAGTGCCCATAATGCCAGTTCTTCTCGAAATAGTAGATGAACAATTACCCTCACACGAAAAAAAGGTACCATAGTCCTGCACTAAATCCAAAAAAACCAAACACTTATGGAAGAAATATTCAATAATAGAATTTATGAAATGTCATGAAAATATTACAGTACTGAGCCAGTGCCCATAATGCCAGTTCTTCTCAAAATAGTAGATGAACAATTACCCTCACATGAAAAAAGATATCATAGTCCTGCACTAAATCCAAAACCAAACACTTATGGAAGAAAGATTCAATAATAGAATTTATGAAATGTCATAATATTACAGTACTGAGCCAGTGCCCATAATGCCAGTTCTTCTCAAAATAGTAGATGAACAATTACCCTCACACAAAATAGTAGATGAACAATTACCCACAAAAAAAAGATAGCATAGTCCTGCACTAAATCCAAAACCAAACACTTATGGAAGAAAGATTCAATAATAGAATTTATGAAATGTCATAATATTACAGTACTGAGCCAGTGCCCATAATGCCAGTTCTTCTCAAAATAGTAGATGAACAATTACCCTCACACGAAAAAAAGATAGCATAGTCCTGCACTAAATCCAAAACCAAACACTTATGGAAGAAAGATTCAATAATAGAATTTATGAAATGTCATAATATTACAGTACTGAGCCAGTGCCCATAATGCCAGTTCTTCTCGAAATAGTAGATGAACAATTACCCTCACACAGTTCTTCTCAAAATAGTAGATGAACAAAAAAAAAAAAGTACCATAGTCCTGCACTAAATCCAAAACCAAACACTTATGGAAGAAATATTCAATAACAGAATTTATGAAATGTCATAATATTACAGTACTGAGCCAGTGCCCATAATGCCAGTTCTTCTCGAAATAGTAGATGAACAATTATCCTCACATGAAAAAAAGGTACCATAGTCCTGCACTAAATCCAAAACCAAACACTTATGGAAGAAAGATTCAATAATAGAATTTATGAAATGTCATAATATTACAGTGCCCATAATATCAGTTCTTCTCGAAATAGTAGATGAACAATTACCCTCACATGAAAAAAAGAAGAAATATGTAATTGATGAGATGGTCACTTTTTATGGACATGTGGTGCTAAGACTACCACCATATCATTGCATACTTAACCCAATTGAAATGGTACGGTCTCAAATCAAGAGCAAACCTTAAACCCAGAAACATTAAATGAAATACACAATCTACTGAATGATGCATGTGATAATGTAAAAGTTAACTGAAGAATGCAAATCTGACTTTTACAGGAATAACTCCCTTGAGATTATCCAACCGGAGAATGGATGATACCACAGCTAAATGGATGACTTCATCTTTCAACAAGATGGCACACTGCCACATTTTCACAACAAAATGTGCTGGTATCTTAATACCCATCTACAATGACGTTGGATAGCACATGCAGGATAGAATGATTTGAATTATTTAAGGTGGCGTCCCTGTTCGCCAGATCCTAACACCCTGCAACTTCTTTTTATGAGACTATATAAAGGACACGCACATAGAATTATTTCAATTCAGAAACAACTAAGTAAACTAAAAAAACTCCTAAAGGAAATAACATTTCAATGGATACCTAGTCATTGTGGTATATCTGGAAACAAGAAAGTCGATAACATTGCAAAACAGGCAACGTATTTGCAACCAAGACCTCTTCAAGTGATATCTCTATCCAGTGTCTTTGCTTCAGTAAAGCCTCATTTTATAAACCTATGGATCAACAATTGGCTCTCTTCTAACAGGAAAAATTTTTCAGTTCGTACAAAAGAAACCAAATGACCTGGAAATGTACAATCTGCTTCTATGAATGAACAAAATATTTTCAGGGAAAATGATTCATTCTCCTCAGAATCCACACTGAAATAGAGCATAAAGAGAAGCTTTACATTGGTAAGATTGTAAATCGATTTGAAGATGATTTTGAAGTTAATTTTTCAGGAACCAACTGAACAAGAAAGAACATTACTTTGTTTTCTCGTGTTCCTGACATAGCAAATATTGAGAAGAAGAACATTACAACGACATTGTGGTTAAGGATCTAAGAAGAGGAAGATTTGCTTTTCTGCAATTGGATGTAAAATGGTCAGAAGAATGTTAATTTGTTCAGTTAGTTTGTATTTCATACATATCTTGTGCCCTTTTATTGACATTTTACACATGGCAGCTGCCAAATATTACTTTATAGCATTTTTAAACTTGGCCACAATGTAAAACCAATATTGGCCAACTTTACCCCAGAATATCTTTAAATGTATTATTTTTACAATTATGACCTTTATGTAATATATATATGTGAAATGTGTATCAATATACATACAAATTTTCAAGTGTAAAAGTAAATTATTTCCTATGCATCTACTTGAAAACACAAAAATATTGGCCAACTTTACCCCATTTTACGATATTCAAAGGCAAAGGAGAGCCAACCAACACTAACAACCATAGAAGCATCGCACTGGAATCCAATCCCTTTAAGGCCTTGTGAAAACTAGTGTACACCAGGATACGTAATGAAATAGAAGAAAATATACTAGACAAACAGTTCGCTTCAGAACTGGAAGATCCACATTGATCGCAATTGACCTCCTGTTAAGTGAAATAAATGATGCACTGCAATAAAGAAAAGGAAAGTTATTTGTCGCATTCCTGGACTTCACGAAAGCCTTTGACATCCTCGACAGAAGTTGACTAAAGGAAAAACTCCGGCTCACCCTTGGGAATAACAGTGTTTGGTACCGCTTCCTAAGTAATAGATCGAGGTACAACAATGTCATAATGTCAGACAACTTAAACCACACCCGCCCAGTGAGATAAACGAAGAGAGTTCTACAGGGAGACCCCATGAGTCCCCTGCTATTAACTTAGCACCTGGAGACTTCATTAAGGAAGAAAAAGAAAGCAACATATCAATCTTCGCATATGCAGACAATATTGCAGTTGCAGCACGAGACATCAAGACACTGCAACAAACTCTAGACAAAATGGCAACATGGTGCAAAAAACATGGATTTCAAATCAACCCCGCCAAATCAGAATTCATGGTATTCAGAAAAAGTGGCAGAATTTCAAGTGATCATGAAATCAGGATTGACAATACAAGCATCAGAATACCACGGGAACTGAAGTATCTAGGTGAAATACTTCATTCAACTGGGAAAGAGTTACACAAGACACATCATGGAAAGAGCAGAGCTGGCAGTATGGGGAATTAACGAAATAATGCACATCACACTGCTCTCACTAGAAACAGCAATAAAGCTCTTCCATGCAAAAATAGTCCCAATGCTATGTTACGGCATTGACATCATACAGCCAAGCCTCAATGTAGCAAACTTGGCCACACTGGAAAAAGTGAAGGTAAGATTTCTCAAGAAGGCATTAGGAGTGGCAACAACAACACCATTTCGCCTCACATATGAAATGACAAGGGAACCATTCCTCATCGAAGAACTGAGAATCAAATTCCTCCTGCCATGCACTGCAGAAACAGAAAAACTAACAAACTTACTATATACAAAGAAGTCGGAAATATGGAGTGACTTTTACAGTAGCAAAGCCATGATGAACCGAGAATGGACAGGGCCAAACAGCAAAGAGAGACACATAATAACATGACTAGCTGTGCACGTCTTCCACCATGCCCTGTGTAAAACTAAAAAGTTCCACTGCTCGGATGATTTGTGTGTATGTGACCTTTGCGAAAATAAATGTGAACAATACCATATTGAACGCAGTAAAAGGAGAACCAAGCCTATCTCCCAGTACACAGGCAAGTTAAGACAGTTAAGATAGTTACTCCATGCACATACAGTACATGCGCATTTCAGCGTTCATCAAAAGAATACTATATAATTGGCTTATAAATAATCCATGTTATTGCATAAGTGGTTTTTTTTAATTACAACATTAATTTTAGCTTTATTTGTATATCATCCAATGTTTTTGATTTAATTATTTTATACTTAGCCTTTATCTTTGAAGGACAGGATTAACAACAAGAGGCTGCAAGAAATCACATCCTCCAAGAACATTGTTCATGAAGCGGCAAGGATAAAATGGAGATGGGGAGGACATGTGGTAGGGCTGCAGGGGAATAGATGGGCGCAAATAACAACTACTTGGGACCCCTACCAAGGAAAGAGAAGACCGGGAAGGCAGAGAGTCAGATGGGCTGACTCCTTCAGGCAGCAGATCGGAACACACTGGAGCAGAGTAGCACAATGTAGGAGAGGATGGAAGGAGCTAGGACGACAGCTAGTTGAGTAGAGTCAACGCATCCCAAGGACACAGTGATACATATCCTAATATGTTAATTTAGTGCGAATTAAACGTAGACCAATGAGTAGGAACTGAAATCACCTGAATGACAAAGCCTAAATATTCTAATGTGATAACTAACGTGCAGAACAGACTAACAGCAATGAGTACAATCCTAAATGACAAAAGTGTTGAATATATTAGTTATAATTAAGTGACAAAGTGTTAATATTTAGTCATAATTGTCGATGTGTAGTGCACAACTCCGCCCACGTGGACAAGCTCGACACGTGAGCAAAACGGAGCCAGAACTTTCCCTCTTGCAGGAGGCCTTAGCCCTTCTAAGGGACACTAATAGGCTATTTCATTCATTCATTCATACTTAGCCTTTGATGTAGCCTATAGCAGTCCTCTTCTGTTGATTACTAAAATAAATGAAGTGAACTGAAAATATTAACATCACTTAATTAAGAAGCATCAGGTAATAAAACAAAAGCATACAAGTAATTTTTTTGTGAAAAACAATTTTCTTGATTTTAAATTCACTTGTGAATTATTAATTCATACCTTTGTGAAAAAGGCCCCAGGAGAATCGAACTCAGCAATGTTACTGAGAACATTTCTGCAAGATGTGTGGCATGCATCAAAAAAGGAAGTTGTCACTTCGAGATTCTACTGTAAGTCAAGTTACAATACAATTTTATATCAACAAAACTGGTCACACACCCAGAAATTAATTCAGTTTGCTGGGTGACTGTTTTTTAGTATCAAATAAAAAAAGAACTCTTGAAAATAGACTCCTGGTAATACGAAAACTCTGCACATAAAGACTCAGAGGAAACCTGCCTCATAGCTATATTGTTCCACATATACCTCGTATGTAGAGAGAGGTCGGCTAAGTAATTGAACTACTGCAGGACCTAGAAAAGAGAGAGAGAGAGTGAGACAGTGTCTGTATGCAGAGGTCTGCATGAGCATGGGTCTAAGCCTAATCTAGTCCGGTCCAGTCCAGCCCATGTGCCAGGTTTGGGCTGAAAACTTTAAGCTCAAGCTAAGGCAATTAGAACAAGAATGGCCTTATTTATGGGCCAGTTTGGGCTGAAAACTTTCAAGAGTTTCTCAGGCTCAGGCAATTAGAACAAGAACGGCCTTATTTATGGGCCAGTTGGGCTGAAAATTTTCAAGAGTTTCTCAGGCTCAGACAATTAGAACAAGAACGGCCTTATTTATGGGCCAGTTTGGGCTGAAAACTTTCAAGAGTTTCTCAGGCTCAGGCAATTAGAACAAGAACGGCCTTATTTATGGGCCAGTTTGAGCTGAAAACTTTAAGAGCTTCTCACGCTTAGGCAATTAGAACAAGAACTGAATATTTTTATGGCCTTATTTTTGGGTCAGATAGTTTTCTTCCTCTTTAAGTACCATGTTAATAATAATAATTTTCATCACAAAAATAAAGAAACGGAAAATAGTTGAGGCACTGCAGATATTAGAGGCAAACTCAGCAAAGAATCTAAATTGTGAGCTTGCCCCTAATATCTGCAATGCCTCATATGCAACCAAGCTTTACAGGAAACCCTTATTTTATGCCTGACTGGCAAACATGCAAAGCTACAATTTTCATTTTTAATTAAATAATGCCTCTAGCATCAGTACATCATATCGTCGTGTGAATGAAAGAACTAGGTAACTCGAAATTTGCGTTTTTTAGTTACCTCTTTTATAGCATTGCAAAAATCGCACAAAATGTAATGCAAGAACTTGGTAACTGATCGAACGATACCAGCGACATCTATTTTCCAATATAACAAATAGGTAAATGAAAACGAGACATATTCCTTAGTGCAATAAATAAGTAAATAGGCACTGTCACAAAATATGAAAAATCAAGTTACCTAGTTCTTGCATTCACACGACGATATTAAATCGTAAACTGATTAGTACACAGCAAGGATCAGAAATGACTAGGGAGACTAGATTTTCACGAATGATTTTTAAAAACATAAAATTTACTTTGTCACACGTTAAAAGTGTTAAAATTGTTTAAAAAGGTATTTACCTTCGACAGATATTAGGCCCGACAAACGACGCTATTTGTCGTCGAGTTTCTCTTGAACCAGTGATGAGTGGTTCAAGAGACTTTGAAGACGACGACAAATAGCTGACTGGCGAAACATGCGCTCTGTCGAAATTAAATACCTTTTTAAACAATTTTAACACTTTTAACGTGTGACAGAGTAAATTTTACGTTTTTAACAAAGTGTTAACGTGAACTTTAATCAATGAATGATTTTTATACGAATTTCTGCTGAGTCACAGAGTTAAAATTTCTATACGTATGAACGACACTCCATCTGTAGACACGTTTTACGATCGCGATTTTGCTCGCTTTTCCTGTTTTTTTTTTTTTTCCTTTTGTGAATTCGACAATTTTGTGTGTTAAATGTGATTATTTTTTACGAATACTGTTGAATCGAACATACACTGGTCACGAAATTCTATTATTTTATTTTCGACAATGAAACATTCGAAGTAAGTACGAAAATGAGTTTGTCTTTTATGTTTTATCATGTGGAAAGCATGTGTGCTCAGCTGTGAAAAATGCGCAAGTTTGTTACACACTAACACATCAGGAGGAAATGTATAAAAGATATTTTCCACATTTCCAGCAAGAGTATGCAATGAAGCCTAAGGAATAATGTAGGGGAATGAGTGTTTTATTATCAATTTTTTAAAAGTGATTTCCATGTCTAAATTCAATTTTTTTTTTTTTCACGATTTACAAATTTAAATAACGACTATTTTTCACGAATTACAGTAGCTTTATTTACCGTCTTTGATGTATTTTATTCACTGTTTTACAGTGTCTCTAGTAATGACGAATGAGTAGGTCTACTTATTTTCACATTGCATAAATTGATTGATTGATTGACATACTCATTCACTTACTTACTTATTTACGTATTTACTTCTTTACTCATTTTTCTATTTTATTTATTTATTTTTTTTTGTGTACTTGTTTCCTCCACTTAGAGTTATCATTACTCCAACTGCATTATTATAACAATATGAATAAATTGGGTAAACATTATTAATGTCTCAATTTTAGCTTATGCTGGACTCCTTTCAATGCTTTGAAGTTTTTGTCGGCCTTGGGTAATACATTTATAAACTATCTCAGACTCAAGACAGGTTTAGGTCTGGGTTCACTTCACAGGCCAGAAATGGCCAGCCTTTAAAATTCTGGCCCATGCAGACCTCTAACTATATATAAGAGATAAAGACAGAGAGCGGAAGAGAGAGCAATTAGTATTTCCTACCTTTTAAGGCAAGTGATAAACATTAATTGTATAAAGGAACTATAAAGAGTAAAAAAAGTCGAATATCACCAAGACAGTCAGTCTTACACAAACGAAAAGAAAAAAAAATCACTATGTCGCTGGATCAGGTTGTTGGCTCTCACTGCTCTTAGAGGCTGCTCCTTCCTTTTCGGACTGGCTCTTGGATGATTCACCTTCATTGGGCATCGAATCCTGGTACAGAACAAAATTGTCCACTTGTTACAAGAAATGTTAAACAATAAGAAAGTAAGAACTACAATGGAATTAATTTACAGAAAGTATTTTTTAATTGTAATTTATTTGCTGAAATGAATTACGTGATGCTTATAAGAAGTTGTTGTAAAGTAGGTAGAGCTTTGCAAAAAAATGATTTAGTTTTTCCAACCGTATCTTGAGGTTTACTGTCTCTGATGTTTCGAAACCACATAGATTCCACCATCAAAATACTGGAGACAGTAAATTTCAAGATATTATTATTATTACTTACTTACTTATTGGTTTTTAAGGAACCCGGAGGTTCATTTCCGCCCTCACATAAGCCCGCCATTGATCCCTATCCTGAGCAAGATTAATCCAGTCTCTACCATCATATCCCACCTGCTTCAAATCCATTTTAATATTATCTTCCCATCTACGTCTCGGCCTCCCCAAAGGCCTTTTTCCCGCCGGCCTCCCAACTAACACTCTATATGCATTTCTGGATTCGCCCATACGTGCTATTATTATTATTATTATTATTATTATTATTATTATTATTTTAATGTTCAAGCACTTGACATATTATCATTCACCATCTTGCTTCCCAGTACAATGTTGTTACTACAGTCACTTTGTACATTTGGTTAAATGTTCTTTGTTCCTGATGGAGCCAATTTCATGACACAGAAAACACTTTGAAAATGGGAATACAGAAATTCGCTGGAAGTGGGCAATCAGACAGTCATACCCAGTAGTCATTCAGAAGGTTGTAACAGCATCTCTTCTTGGTCCATCTGGTACTGATGAGTTGTTGCCTATTAGATTTTTCCAAAATTTTCCGTGACAAGAAACTTGAATGAGGTGTTTAACAAAAAAATTACAAATATATATTTGTAAAGTTATGGGGACAAAGACAATCTAACGATATAAATATAAGAAACAAAAATACAAAGATACACATGAACATAAGTTGAAATGAAGTGAATATAAATCTTAATACAAAAGTTGTTGTTGTTTTCTAATGCCAGGCATTTGACAAAGTCATTTGGCCTCTTGCACTCCAATATTTTTCAAAGATATTGTCTTGGTCAGCCACTGAAGCACAGATTTTGAGGTGTTCCGAATCCATTTCTTGGTTTGAGTTGCACAATGGGCAGTTAGGGGACTGATATATTCCAATTCTATGCAGGTATCTGGCTAAACAGTCATGGCCTGTTGCCAATCTAAATGCATCTACAAACGATTTGCATGGTAAATCGAGAATTAACCGTGGATTATGATGCAGAGAGTTCCATTTCTTCCCTTGAGATTGTGTTATCAAATTTTGTTTGTCAAAGTCTAAAGTTGATGTGAATGAAATATAGGTCATTTGTTATCTCATCTGAAAGTGTAATTGGTGGTGCAGTGTAATTATTTAAGTTGTGTCATGTACTTAATTGAATTGATATATAATTAATTAAGTTGATATGTAATAATTAAGTTGATATGTAAAATAATTAAGTTGATATGTAACTAATTAAGGTGATATGTAATTAATTAAGATGATATGTAATTAGGTTGGTATGTAATTAATTAAGGTGATATGTAATTATTTAAATTGGTAATAGTTGGGTGAAATAGAAGTACTTATACGTTAGATTTACGTTTGCTTATCGTAGGCGTTATTATGGAATAGTTTTTAATTATAGTCCTAGGTTTATTGCATCTACTATTTATAGATTTAAGTTTATTTTATTTTATTTCATTTAGGTTTATTTGATTTTATTTTATGTAATTGTAATTATTGTATATTATATATCACTGCCACTGGGTGTATACCCAATCGTAGTGTTAATAAATACATACATACAAACCAAATGCTTGCATGCATCTTAGCATATAGTAAGAACACCTCAGCAAGTAAGGAGCTCTTATGTTTACTCACCCTGTTGACTATAATTTGTTCCTCCATGCTCTCACTATTCCCAGTCGTCAGAATTATGAGTGAGGCTTCAGAAAAGTCTGATTCGTCAATGTATGTGACAGGGATCTGTGTTGAAACCTGCAACACACAGAAGCCCACAGTCCATATATGATTTGCAGTTTCCAGAAATTAGGTAAAGTTACTGTTTATTAATCCACATATTTTTGCCCACTACAATTAACTGGATAAGCTAAACTTTCATCCAAATTCTAAACTAACTTTTTCATACTAATATTCTGAGTTTTTCATTCATGACATTGAAGACTGTTAGCAATAGGATGGTTTATGCAGCCACCTACTAGTACCATACACATGTAATATGGCAGACAGTAAATATGCACAACTGATATTCCTAACCTCTCCGAATGCAAATTCTGTGCGCTCCTGCAATTGAGCTGCAGCAGTATCAGCTTCATTTTCCTCAGACACTGCCAATTCTGCGGGAGGCTCTGGTCTTGATCCCTGCTGCAGCTTACGCCAAATTGTAGTTTTCGGAACCTGTAAATTAGACCCAGTTCACTTCCAGATCGGGGCAGAAAACAATTTTGGTTTGTATAAATACCATATTTACTCTAATATAATATGCACACCAATTTTTTATACTAAAATCCAGAAGAAAAAAAATTACAGGCGAATATAATACATAGCCTTACCTCTATCTACACATCACATTCATCTTCACATCCAGTACCAGAACTGGAACTTTCAGTCAAGAGGTTTGGATTGATGTCAGAACATAGACTGACAATGACTAATGTAATGCCATTTTATTGTTTATGCTCGACCATGCCGAAATGTAGTAATTATACACCTGGTAGCAGCCCTTTAATGGACCTCATTAAAGTACACCTATTCATTAAAGTTCAGGTGTTCCACCAATCAGAAAATACCATTGCAGCAATATGAAAGCGCAAGTGTCAATTATTCTCGGATATGCACTCGAAAGACAACTAGTTCTGTTACTATAATAATTAGCGTTAATTGTAAATAATATTCAAATAAATTAAATTTGTCATCTCGTTTTTCAATGTCTAATTCAATTTCAAGGTTATATCAAGATTAATGTTTATTTTACTCCCTAGATTATATCAAGGTCAATGTCGACATTTGTTTCTCGGAAAAAATCAATACTTTCGCGTCTGCGCACATCTCACAATTTACGAGGTATTGCACAAGGTCAGTTCCGCTCCTCAGTCAGATAAGAATAACATGAATACTTATGAATAATTTCAAGTTAGAAATATGGTCGAGCATAAAAAGTAGTATGAAACTTGACTATAATGGTAATTAAGACGCTCGTATGAAAATTATGAAACTCGCTTGTGCTCGTTTCATAAACATACTCGCGTCTTAATTACTACCATTATAGGCTCATTGCATAATGTACTATTATATAATAAAGAATTGTTTTATAATTTCAGTCAAGAACTTATCAATTAATACAGAAAACAATTTTCTGTTTTTAAGTTTCACATCACAAGGTTATATATCCATAAATATATTTTTTTAATTATCTTCAGTTGGAGTTACAAAATAGATCAATTGAACATAGGTGAAATCAAGGGGGGAGAGGGGGAACACACACACACGCACGCACGAATAATTTCTTGCCCTGTAGACTGAAATTCGAGAATGATAGATTTAGCAGGGAATAAAGATAAATTGCAAACACTGCCCATTATTAACACCAAGACTGACTAACATTTTTCTTACAATGTGAGAAAAGTTTATACAGTAAAACCTCTGTTAACCAATCTATGTCAACGGAAAACTGGTATAATTGAAACATGTAACTCATGTAACTGAATTTTTATAAAGTCATTTAAATGTCATGCTGTGTACTGTAATATTTATGAAATATAAAATGTACATATGAAATAATGTACACTCATTATATTTATTTTTAATTCCGACACTTTATGGACAAAATACAAGGACAAAGTAGAAGCAGTTCAAAAGAAAAAAGGAGTAGTTGTCACTACTAAGCAGGTCCAAGAATGAGTGCGAGGACAACAACACATTCTATTGTTTACGTGAGCCGGCTAAACCTAACCCTAAGCACTAAGCAGGTTTGACATTGGTGCCAGACAAAAATGCGAACAAAAAACACGAAAGAAAATTTCAAACTTATTCTTAAAGCAGTACAGAAGCAAAGAACCAATGTTTAGATTTGGTAACACTGTAACCACTGCATTGAACCAACACGTGATGCCTTCATACACACAAATTATGAGTCAATGTCTGACCTTTCAACTTTGGAAAAGGGTATACATTTATTATCCAAAATGGGGTCGGTCCCCTTTCTTTCGATTAACAGAGGTTTTACTGTAATTATAACAACATGGATTAACTATTTCTTGCCGAGTATTGTTAAACAAAGCATTAAGACGTACCTGAAACGTGAGAGAAGCTACAGCCTGCGACATTTTCCCTTCCTTACAAGCCGCCACTGCTTCACTAAGTCTGTGCTGTTTGAAGCCACCAATATCAGGATCCCGTTTACGCAGACAAGTCCATGGAAGTCTCCCAGCTTCGACCAAACGAGCCTTCTCACGGAAAAGAGTTGTCTTGGGTATCTATATGAAAAATTTAAATACATTCAAAAGAAGTATAGCAGTTTCACAGAATTTAACAATGAAATTATCCTTCTTGCTTCCTAATATTTGGACGTAAGATCCACAAAAGTCTCAAGAGATTCAGAATTTGCCAGGTGAGTCATGAGCAAATTACAACCATTTTATTTGAGGACATCTTGGTTTAAGAGTTGGTGGTTATATTGTCCATACTCAACCCCCAATAAGGATGGAGGGCCATACCTGTCTTTGGTCGTGGAGGACATCACTGTGTCCATCAACCATTCCCACTCCTGTCACCTGTGGGATACTCCTATGCCATGACAAGTTAGCACATACAATTACCTTTAGTTCATGAAAGTTATTTCATTTCCCTCCTACCACCCATTTCTGAGAGGCATTCCCCAATCCACCATATGGGGACGCACCCTCTAGGCTCCCCTGAGGAAATATTTGTTGACATCAGGCTTCTTGTGTTAGATGGACAATACTGGGTGTTCAGTTCAAAGTGTGTCATGGCTCGCTGAATGCCGTCATGTGGCTAGTCGATGAGCCTAGAGAATTCAATCTTCCTACACTTCTGCAGAGGCATATTACTTATGTGCCAGAGAAGTTGCCTAGCAAGTACGGAGTTCATTCAGAAGAATACTTACCGATACGTGCGGTAACGCGGTAGTGGCAGGAATGTGAACTGTTTCAAAACATGTACTGAGGTGAGTTTTTTCTTACTGTCGGGATATGGGGAGAGAGTTAAGGCAATTACTTACGTATTTGTTGACATTAACTTCGACGGTCAACATGGACACGGAGCATTTGATTTGTGTTGTGGAATGTTGCCGTACGCAACCGATGATAACAAATACCCTGCATATGACTTGGCCGCGCAAAACACAGTTCGAAAGAGGTTATGGTAGCACACAGACCGTACAGACCGCCATCTGTTGCTACGACGTTCAAGTTATACCGTACACGTTCTCAAGTTCAGATTGAACGCCTTGATTAGTAGGCAACTTCTCTGACACAAAAGCTGAAACTCGCTTCAAATCGCTGACTCATCAACAGTGACGTCATGACACACTTTCAAATGAACACCCAGTACAGATGGCGTATTCCTGATACATTCTTGATATCCTCTATCTATAACACCTCCAAAATGGAGTGGTCCATATGTTTACCACCCACTATCATCCCTCATTCAAAATCTGACAACTCAAGACATTTATCCATGTCTTGAAAAATTACCATCTATGTCAAGTTGTGTGGTTCTCCTACCTATAGTCTGGATCAGCTTACTTCATACCCCAAGGGTGAAACCTAACTATTTTTCCCTTATTACTACATATTGCTAGTGGATTGTGGTGATTTTCTAGTTTGCAGGTTGAATTTTCTTTTGCCAACTTCGTTTCGAATTGCGATACTGACAAACAATACAAATGGTAGTGATTTTGTAACTGGTATGTTGGCAGCTGAGACAAATATTTGTCGGTACTGGAGTTCCATGAAATTAGAATTGCACTAGATTTCTGAGCCAATTACTAGAAGTTAGTGAAATTTGAACATACTAACAATTAATTAATATCAGTATTAATATTAATACATAATAGTTATTTTATGTGTTGCGTTGTGGTTATAATTCAAGACTATAGCACAGTCTAATACTTACAGTCGCGCAACTTCAACACTTTTTTTGCCAACATTCACGACACTAGCTCTCAAGCGGCAGGCAAGGCACTGGTCATAGGGTTGATACAGCCAGCACGTGCTTTAAAGGGATGCGAGATGTTATAATAACGTTTTAATCATGCGTCGGAATAAAGGCAATGTGTGCAATGACGAAAATTGCAGTAACAACAAGTTTAAATCTCCGAATTTGTCGTTCTTCAGATTCCCTAAAGACCAAGAGAAAATCATAACTCAGTCATAACCTATAATCCACGTTGTAGGTAGCCTACGTATTGTGTTCTATAAAACATTTATTACTTATCAGTTACCTATTTGTATGTCAGGAAGGACAGTTTAAATAAAAACAAAGTAAATACCTGTTACAGTATATTATTTTTTGCAGAGATCATATGTGTAAATGTGTAACCATTCCGATGTTGGATAATATATCTACAGTTTTTAATGCAAGTAATTCCATAATTTTTGTATTCGTGTTTTTTTCTTTATATTTTTCAAGAATGTTATATAGCATTCAAGTAGGTATCATGGTGATAATTTTGCAAGAATTCATGGAGTATAGTAATCCTTTTGCAAAATATTCACTTCTTGAATAAATCCAGACTGTGTCGATAAATTTCTGATGTGTTGGTGTAGATTCATGTGCCAGACTTATTAAGTTCTCAAGAAATAAAAGAGCCTTTTTAAATTTAATATAAAAAGCAATCTTTTCTGTAATAATTTGCATGACTGTTATTGGTGTTGATTTTACATTCCCAGTGATTATTTGAGCCGTTCAGTACAGAAGTGGTGTAAGTCAAAATCAGGTAATGAGGTTTAAAGTAAAAATTCTGTAAAATACAGCGCAAAGTAGCAATTAATATATCCTTCGTGCTATTCACTGACAATTAATAGTTTAAATACATTCAATATTAACTGCCACTTTGCGCTCTATTTTATAGAATGTTTACTTTAACACCTCATTACCCATTTTTGACTTACACCACTTCTGCTCTGAAAAATAAAATTAGGCCTACATTTTCTGAGTTAATTGAAGTTACAATTTTTTCAACAAAATTGTGTGTTCATTTATTTGTTCTCATCTACGTCACAGTGGCGTATACTGGTTAAAGGGTTTGGGCTACCGCTGACCCTATTATTACACAAAATATATCTAACAATTACTTTAATTTTAATTACTATGGTAAAACTAATCATACAAAATTATTACATTATGTTATATTATAAACTTTTTCTTTTGTAATTTCCTTGGGCTACAGCCCCGGTAGCCCGCAAAAACGCCCCTGCTACGTCATATTAACAGTAAGTGCATGTAAATTACGTATTATATAGGTAGGATAAGTTAAAATTAGGCATTATGTGTGAAAACTGGAAATGTAATGTAAAAAGCGGTAAAATTACCATACAAATTTAAACCATAACATCAGCACTATTTGTGACTCAAAAATAATAAAGAAAATACCGGTTCTTAAGAAATGGAAAAATAATGAACTTCATATTAATATTTAAATCCTCCCCTTTTCTTTATTTTCAAGTTTACCTCAGCAGCCGAGTTTACCCCAATTTGCGGTATGCAAAATCGATAATTTCTCAGGAAATAGGGAGAGCATTCACCAGCGATGTACCCTACGAGATATGCCCTACAATTTTGAAGATACTAATTTTTACTCTTCTCACAGGAAATACAAAGTTCCAATGATTCATAAATATATTTAGGAATGAATTGAATTAACCGACCACGCACGAACAATTATGTTATTTCAAACCATGATACGCTATCAGGGCCATGATTCAGTTGTAAGGAGCAGAAAGAATTACGTTTATTCCCAGCTTCTCAAACTTGTAGATTAACTGCGTGTGAAATTCTTCCAGGATTCTAAAGTAGAATTAATTAGAACCATATACACTTATTGTATAGCATAAACATATAAAATAAATTACGCAAAACCCGTTTTCTGATGTGTTATCATATGTCGTGTGCACACTTTTAACTTGCCTGCCGCTAGAGGGCTACTGTCGCGCCAGCTGTCAAATGTTGGCATATTTTATACGTATGAGTTGCGTGACTGTATCTATTAGACTGTGACTACAGTCAGATAAGTTTTCGAAGTTGGTACTAATGATTTCATGTGGTCAAACAAAATACATTTTTAGGTTAGGTCTCGTGAGTCAATTGTTTAGTCAAACCAATGAATTTCGTATTGCCAGACAAAATACTTGACATGTTGATCCCTTTCCAGTATAGTTTGCCTATGAAAATATGTTACAATTATTGAATTATTTAGAATAACCTTCCAACATAAAGTACGGTAAGTAAATAAGTCATTTAGTATGTAGGATCGTGTGATATCTGGTAACCGTTGGCAACACTGACAAGACGGCAATATTTGCTGTTTAGGAACTGTTCTTATGTGACCCTCACTATACATGTCTACCAAGCCATGAATTCGTGCACTAACAAGAGGGATGATATTCACATTTCCCAAAATCCATGCATTCCATGATTTCTGTCCATTCAATGTAAAAAAAAATTAGACATATTTCTCGAGCTTTGGTACTGAGAAAAAGTTTGAAATGTGCAGTAGTTGCAAACTACCTGAAACTGATGAGACACTTTCGTCAGATTCTCTCCTCTTTCCAGTGCCTTCACAGCTGCCTGCTTGATATCCAGGCCGTATGTCTGCTTCGATCGTGCTCGACGACTCATTGCATAGCTTCCCATTTCCTTCTGTACACGCCTCCACAGAACTGTCTTTGGAATTTTAAACAGTTCAGCTGCTTGCTGTAAACTTGCACCATCTGCAAATACAGTAAAACCTCTATTATCCGTGGTAATGAAGGGTGTGGGGTGAACGGTTAATCGAAAAAATCGGACAATCCGTACCATAAAAAGTTTTCATAAACTAAGTACATAATATTTTTGTAACTTCCTCCATGGTCTTTTCTTTTAGTACACTAAATAGTGGATCAGAAGTTCATTAATTTAGTCTGCTAATTTTACCATTCATGTTTGATTTTCCGATGTCAGTTATTAAAACATTATTTATTGTACTTAAGTCTGGTATTCAACGACGGGTTTTTCATGGCCAAGGAAACTCCTTATGACGACTGTCTGTGGAAATATAGGAATAGTAGAGGTCTCATGTTGTAGATTTACAAATTTTGTACAGTTTATATTTTGTTTTTCATTAGCCTAAATCGCGTACAGTTGTAATTCATATCTCGTATTGTGATGTGAGATGAACCACATTTTCTCTTTTCCCAAACCACTCAATTACTTGCACTTTTTCGACACTTGTAGAAGACATTTTGCATGGAAGTTAAACAGTACGGTCACTCAAAGAGTAGGCCGTAATGCGTAAGGGTAAAAGTTTGTAAAAGAACACTCTGTAGAAAAAATTCGTACTAATATAATGTACAGTACTTCGTATTTTTTTCTGCGAGAGAGAAAGATAGTCGGATAATCCACCAATCGGTTAACAGGGTGACGGATAATCGGGGTTTACTGTAAAACAAAATTTATAACAATGATAAAATATGTGGACCTGAACGTCCGATGCCTTTACTACTCGTCTTTAAAGGGAAAGTAGTCATCTCACTATTGCTCACGAAATGTGGGGCTCATGGAGTGACAGCACTTACATAGTTACAACTAATGTGCATCTAAACTTAATTACAACATTCGAATGAAGCACTGAATAAAAATGTTTACTTATGATAGAAAACGTACCAGACATTAATAATTTAAATATTGTATTACGTGAAAACTCAATTAAAAACGTCTTCTTCTTCCCTTCAAGTATTAGGCCATATGGCCTGTTACGATCTCACAGTTGAATTTCCAATCCAGCGCTTTTTTGGACGACTGAGAGATCTCTTCCCGTTTGGACGATAATGGAGCATGACTTCTGGGATTCTATCTCTATGCATGTGATGCAGATGATTTATCCAGTTGTTCTGATAATGTTTTACGTGATCAATTACAGGTTCCAGTTGTAATTCTTCCATTACATCTTTATTGCGTTTGTGATCCCATTTTGTATATCCTGCTGTATATCTCATAAATTTCATTTCATTGGCCGTTATTCTACTTTCGTCTTTCTGCCTCAATGTCTATGCCTCACTGCCATAACAAAGTACAGGTCTCACCAAGGTCTTGTATAGGCGAATTCTAGTATGCCTTTGTACTAGGGAGGGTTTCATAATGTTGTTAATTATTACCATTGTTTTGGTGTATTTAGAAATTTTCTGTGAAATGTCTACTTCATCAAAAAAAGATATGTAAAATAATTTACCCTTTCTAATATTTTTTAATCTAAACATATTTTGCTAGGCACAGGATATTTTCCGCAGAAGGCAATAATTTTAGTTTTTTCTTTATTGATTTTCATATCATATTTAATTCCAATTTTGTTCAAATTAAAAATTAAATGTTGTAATTCATTTTCTGAGGATGCCACCAGAGCTAAATCGTCTGCAAAAAGTAATGAATCTAGTTGTAAATGTCTACTGAGTTGTATATATCCATGAGGCAATTGTTTCCATTCTCTAATTATTTGATTCATATATATAATAAATGGCAACGGTGAAAGGCCGCAACCTTGTCTTACTCCTGTATGAATTTCTGTCCATTGCGATAATTTATTGTCACAACTAACTGCAATTAGATTTGTTTTATAGATATTATATATGTTTGCTATAAGTTGTTGTGGAACATGGTCTGTGGTTAATACATTTAATAATTTATTTCTGTTCACCCTATCGAATGCTTTTTCAGAATCAATGAAAGCAATATGTGTTTCTAAGTTGAATTCCCTGTGTTTTTCCATCAATAATTTTAACGTAAAATATCCATCGCAACATGATCTTCTTTTTCGGAAGCCATTTTGTTCTTCTCCGAAAAGTGTTTCAAGATGTTTATACAATCTGTTCTTGATTATGCTGGTAAAGATTATCCTGTATTTAATAGACAATTAAAAACGTAATTAAGGAAAAAAACAATCAGTTTCCCAGAAATTTGTTATAGAAATGTTTTACTGTACCTCATGTTATTATATATTTAAAGCAATATTTTTCTCAATAAAATGGTTGTTGTAGAATATTTTCTTATCACTTATTACAAGGTATGTTTCCTAATATTGAATGCAGGCCTATATGTTGAAATGTGTGTCTTCTCTTTGCCCTACATGAACAATCATTAAACATTGAATTCCCATCGTCATTTTAACGCACTTACCAGACACAGCGCGAACTGCTGCCTGTACTCTCTCACCAGAGTGCTCCTGTCTGGTTATTGTAAGAGGGATCCCTTGTGCCCGAGCTCTCACATACAACGTTGAGCGAGGAATACGGTACGTTGCAGCAGTTTCCACAAGGGCTCGTCCTCCTTTGAGATCTTCCAATGCAGCCAGTAACATATCTTCACTGTTGAAAAAGCAGTGCCACATGAAACAGAATATATCTGTGTGCGTGTGTGTGTGTGTGTGTGTGCGCGTGGGCGTAACTATGAGACAATTTCGTTGAAATCATTCAATTCCGCGACATTTAACAGTTAAATATCATTCATTTTCTATATTCCCTCTATGAGATTTGTGTTTTTTGCGAATATAAACATTTCACTTATTTCGTTAATACCAAAAATCACACCTCTACATATTGACCATGCTTCAACTCTGGTCAATGACAGGAGGCATCTAACTATACTGTTTTCGCTGTAAGAAAAATCCTAATGTAAACATAAGTATGTTGCTGTCATACCCGTGATTGGCTCACAGTCGAAACACTCACATGACGCAGGAAAATATAGTTCGTATTTGGAAACCATAATCTTGTGTTATTTGAAAATAAAAAATTGAATTATAGTTTTTTAATTTCATATTGTATAGTTTATCTGATAAGCAAGCTGTAATACAATGTTAAAATTGAAATATACCGTCTATACTTATCTAGTTTTTATATTATTGATTATAACATAAATGTTTTCGGCATTAATGTGCCATTTTCAAATGTATGAAAATTTGCTTAATTACATATTCAAATAGATGCACATGAACTGTGAGAATGAAACATATAATGTGTACCCTGGTGATCTCATGTCACATATAAAACAATCTATATGTAGATAATTAAATGATTAAAAACACACACTTATTACTAACATTTAAAATCTGTTTTGATTTTCTGCTGCAATTATCCATCGTTTGGTGGAACACTGGGGTTATCTTGACGTATTATTTTGTCAAATGCAGTTATTCAATTACTTAAAATATTATTAACTTACATTGAGATACTAACTATTAAAATATTAAAAATCCTTTATGTTAATTCATTGTTATTACACCAAGGTTCCTTGTTTGTTCACTTTCACATGTCGGAGCACTTTACCATGATCGAATGTGGTGCGTAAATATAAGTTACATTGATACCTGGCTATTGTTTTCCTTCGGTTTGCCGTGGTTGGATTATTACATATTCATGGTTGTCACCATCCGATTATCAGTCAAGCCTTTACAAATGACTGGACGTGTTGCATGCTCGACGTTGGCCAGGCTACGACTGATATGAGATCACCAGGGTACACATTATATGTTTCATTCACACAGTTCATGTGCATCTATTTGAATATGTAATTAGGCAAATTTTCATACATTTGAAAATGGCACATTAGTGCCGAAAACGTTTATGTTATAATCAATTATATAAAAACTAGATAAGTATAGACGGTATATTTCAATTTTAACATTGTATTTTAACACTGAATTATAGTTGTTAAATACTATGAAACACATAACTTCACTTGTATGTAAAATGATATGTAAAAGAAAAGCTACTTTTATATTTTGTTATGTACTTTGAACGCAGATGAATACCAACAGTAATACTTAGGTAGTCTGTTCTTGTAACAAGCTGACGTTACTTGAGCTCGTAGTTGTTCACGTAAGCACGTGGTACTGAAGTATGGCTTCTGCATCCTCGGTGTGTGTGGTTATTAAATATAAGAGTGAAAACCCTCTCAAAAGCGAAGAAAAATAAATAATCTTAAATGTATATAATAAGTTAAATGAGTTTTAATTTTACAATAATTATAAAGTAAGTGTTTCCTAAGCAAACGGATGCATAGTAGTGAGGTTAGGCCTACTTGACGAGTATCGGAAAATGTTTAACATGAAACAGAATGTACAACAGTGGGCGGTAACACGTACTGAGAATCTATGATGCCAAACAGCGGCCAATGAAGCTTCACTTCAGTCACGTGCTATTGTTTATATTAGGATTTTTCTTACAGTGAAAAGATTATATATAATGAACATTGATCAAAGTACTCATTTGTTAGATGAAGGCTACAGTGGACTTTATGTTATCAATATCCTGCTGGATATATTAAGAAGATTGATGGAAAATACTTTTTCGAGAACCAATACTAGACAAAGCCCTCCTCTCAGTCATTAAAGAGAGACACATCATATTAAAAATCATGTTTTGGTATGATGAGTATTAAAAAGTGTACTGCCCTGAAAATCTTTACACTGCATACAATGAAAAAAAGGCGCAAATGTATTGATTTCTCGTTACCTCACACATGTATGCTTAGCCTATACAGAAAGCATTGTATGTCCTCAGCACCTCTGTCTGATACCATTTTATATTGTTAAACTGATTCACATGCTCATGACTCTTTACTACGATTTCTAGTAACCGAACATTTATTATCTTTTGTTACTAACCTGTAGTACTTTTTGCTTGCCTCTCTTCTGTGTTTCTTTTTCTTTTCATCATCTTTCTTCTCAGGATGTGGCTGATCCTTTGAATCCTATACAAATTAAATGGAATAAACTGATGTTAGCTTCATTTTTATCAGGATCAGGGTTGACATGTTTAAAAAAAAAGTTAGAAACAAAGTGTTCAAAAGTGTTACAATATCCATTGATTAAACACAGTTTTAAGCACATTGTTTAAATCTGTTTTTATAATGTTGTAAAAAATTATTTCTCACTGTTAATAGATGCTAGATCTTTAGCGAAATATAAGCAACCAAACTGAGATAAATTTGAAAATATGTTGTTGTTGTTTTCTAATGCCAGGCGTTTGACAATAAAGTCATTTGACCTCTTGCACTCCAATATTTTTCAAAAATATTATCATGGCCAGCCACCGAAGCACAGATTTTGAGGTGTTCGAATCCATTTCTTGGTTTGAGTTGCACAATGGGCAGTTAGGGGACTGATATATTCCAATTCTAAGCAGGTGTTTGGCCAAACAATCATGGCCTGTTACCAATCTAAATGCAGCTACAGACGATTTTCGTGGTAAATAGGGAATTAACTGTGGATTATGATGCAGAGAGTTCCATTTTTTCCCTTGAGATTGTGTTATCAAATTTTGTTTGTTGAAGTCTAAGTATCTTTTCACAGAGTAATACGTAGATTTAGTAACAGGTCTGTAAGTAGCAGTGCTGCCCTTCTTTGCTAAAGCATCTGCATTCTCGTTTCCCAGGATTCCACAGTGGGATGGTATCCATTGGAATACAATTCTTTTATTGAGTAATATTAATTGAGAGAGCATTTTAGTTATTTCTGTTGTTTGAGATGAAAGTGTGTGTTTAGAGACTATTGATAGAATAGCTGCTTTGGAGTCTGACAATATAACTGCATTCTTAAATTTATTGATGTAGCATAGAAGATTCCTGAGATATTCACTTAATGCAATGATTTCTCCATCAAAACTTGTTGTTCCATACCCAAGAGATCTATAAAGTGAGAAGAGACAGCACGTAACACCTGCTCCGGCACCTTGTTCTCTGGAGATCAGGGATCAGTCAGTGTATAAATGAAGCCAGTTTTGTGGAGGGTACCTAATATTAATTGTCTCTAAAGACAATTGTTTTAGTATTTCAGTGTTTACTTCTGATTTCAGTATTTCTTCTGTTAAATTTAGATTATAATCTATATTTAATAGAGTTAAAGGGTTTGGTTTAATTTATAGGTTTTCTTTTAAATTCGGGATATTGATTTTCTGTTATAATTCTTGAACAATGGATATGAAACTTTTTTGAGTTTTCAATCTACAGAGAGGACTGTATGAATACCAATTGTTTCCTGGTAATCTGATAAGTTTTTCATATTGAATTAGTGCTTTTTCTTCTATTGTCATTTTGATGCTGTTAATATTAGTGAGGAATCTCATAGAATCTATTGGCGTTGTTTTGATTCCACCAGTAATGAGTCTGAGAGCTTGGTTTTGAACATATTCTATGTCGTTTATGAAAGGTGAAGTAATTAAAATTTCTCCGCAGTATGTCAGCACTGGCTGTATAACCATGTTGTATGTAGTGTTCAAAGTATTCCTAGAGCATCCCCATTTCTTTCCTGCTAGTCTTTTTAGAAGGGAGAATCTTTTACGGGCTTTTTCAGAAATGTATTTCAAATGGTTGCTCCATGTTAACTTACTATCGAAAATAACTCCAAGATATTTGGATTCATAAGTCCTAGAAAGGTGTTGGCCAATGTATTGGATATTGAATTCCCTTTCTTTTTACCAAGTGAAAATATTTTGTAGTTACTTTTGCTTAAATTGAGTGTCATCAAATTTGAAAATATTCTTTTTATGAAAAAAATTTCATAAAATTTATTTATTTTTTTCATTTAGTAGGACATTAATTTTATGAATAGTCTTATTTAATTTAACAAACAGCACGATAAATTTAAAATGTCTAAAATGCCGGTTTCCTGAATTTTTCTTTAAAAAATCTGGAATTTCGCTCATTTTTACAATACCCATCTGGCAACCATATGTATAAAACATGTTTTACATTAAAATAACGTGTTAGCTTTTTCATTTTCAACAGTTAAAAAATTAATCAACTCAAAATATCAAGGTGTACCATTTCCACGAAATTTCAAATAATAAAAGATAAGAGAGTCTCAATGTACAAAATATAATTCCTGAGTATCCAAGGAAAAGTGCAGTTGCATCCTTTCGATTACTCACAGAGTGTAACTATTTGTCAAAACACTTGAACAAAATTGGAATTTTTTCTTCCACCACTTTGTTCATTGTGCAGTCTTCAGAAAGAAATGGATCAGAATCACATGTTCAGTCCTTTTTTCTAAACCCATTGTGTGTGAGAAATATTGGAAAGCAAGTGAGTTAATGGTTTTTTGCCAAGAACTCAGCATTAGATAACGACAACGATAACTCTTCACAGACACACATCAGGTACAGTGTGGTCCGCCAAAGTGGTGTATAAATTGAAAATGGGTCACAGTCCTGCCATCATTGGTGTAAAGCACTAACTCTTACACGTAATAATAAGCGATTTAGCCTGTTGGGAAAGGTACCTACTATGTGTCATATGGCATCGAGGTAAAGAGCACTTTCATTTAACTCTTCTGAAAAATGCAGTATTTGTGACATAGTGCCCTTTAACTCTGGTATACAGAATTACGTAACACGAATGGTTTTTCATGCTTCAGATTTTTTCGTTTTACTCATTGACATATCACTAGAAAATAAATTATTATTATTATTATTATTATTATTATTATTATTATTATTATTATTGATTTATTGCAAACTACTTAAGAAATTCCTTCCAAAACAACTGTCTATTGTGACATGCATATTAAGGTACAACTCAAAAAGTGCAGCTTTGTAACATTTCTCCGCGACAGTTATAACTAGGGGCGGATGTTGATGACCTAAAAATCTACTAAAAATAATCATTAAAATGTCCTTAAATTAATGGAAAAATGACATAAAATTAAAAGAAAATGACATTTAAATATTATTCACCGTACTCGCACCACAACTTCTTAAAAATTAGTCACCTTGTTTCAATGACTGCCCTGCAAATCTCGGAGAGAGGAGACAACTTCCTAGAATTTGGCTAAGATACAGAAAAGAACAACAATAAAATTAAGGTTTTAAGGAAAACTATAGATTTTAATGAGGGTTTACAATGTGTTTCAATCAGGGGTGGTCCATGTCAGTGCTCTCCATCTCCTCCTCCTACTGCACTTCATTTTTGTTACCAGATCTTCTAGATGAGGAAGTGTGAATGACAAAACAAATTGTGAACGCAGCGTGCATTCTTGCAATCTTTGTGTTAAAAATACTGTCTACTACAGCAGACATCCCTTTTGAACCAAGTTGAGGACACAACGTCCTGTCCAGGACATGGTGAAAGTTTGCCCCCTTCGAAACATAAATTCTACAGACACCCTCGTACCGACAAAAGAACAGTAGCGGTCAAAGTCCTCACTTAAACTAAGCTGCTGTCAAGCATGTTTGTACCAAACTATAAAACTCAAACTTCACTGTTAACCACTTATTCAGTAGGTAATTACTACTGACCTATTTGGTTAGAAAATGATTTAACAGACTATCGGTAAAGAAGAAAGTAAAATGCATTCCAAATGATCTAGAAGTTCTTCAAAGTATTAAAAATTACCAAAAATGCCGAAAAAAACATAAAAATGACCTATTAGTTCAAAAACGTCAAAAAATGCAATATAAGATATTACTTTTTACGTTGATATTAACATAGAAAGGATTTCTATATTGATAGGCATCGTCCTAAAGTGAAAAATAAGATGACTTTTCATCAACAACCAACCCTAGCTATAACTTAGCTCAATCACGCTTGTAACATGAATCAACGAAAGGCTATCTTTGTGTATTGAAGTTATCTCCTCAGCTGACTATGTTATCTAAACTTACTCTCTGTATCAACTTCTATGCATTGACCTTGAGAGGCCTGATGTAGAAGAAGAAGAAGAATGATTATGATAAGTGACAGTAAACAGTCTTACAATTATGCAAATCTAGTCCTTCAGGTCCCTGTAAAGCAGATTTGAATAATTTCAAGAGAAAAATTGTTCTGGGGCTGGGTATCGATCCTGGGACCTCCACCCGACACCGTCTCAACTTCTCCCTTTATATCCACACAACTCGCGTGGGCTAACGAAATGCCAGAGACCCACATCGAGTGCACACAATCTCTGTGTAACTTGGAATTGTGGTTTTCTGTTAACGTACACAGTGACGTATATTTTATGCAAATCTAGTCTTTCAGGTAAAGCTCCCTGTAAAGCAGATTTGAATAATTTCAAAGGAAAAAAATTGTTCCGGGGTCGGGTATCGATCCGGGACCTCTGGTTGAATGTACCAGCGTATTCAAATCTGCTTTACAGGAAGCTTTACCTGAAAGACTAGATTTGCATAATATATACGTCACTGTGTACATTAACAGAAAACCACAATTCCAAGTCACACAGAGATTGTGTGCACTGATGTGGGTCTCTGCCGTTTCGTCAGCCCATGCGAGTTGTGTGGATATAAAGGGAAAAGTTGACACGGTGTCGGATGGAGTTCCCGGGTAGCTCAGTTGGTAGAGCGCTGGTACGTTCAACCAGAGGTCCCGGGATCGATACCCGGCCCTGGAACAATTTTTCCTTGAAATTATTCAAGTCTTACAATTCCTTATATGTGCCACGCACTCTTGTACTAATGCATCAAGCCTACTTACTGTTTTGGAGTTGGCAGAACAAGACTCTTCTGGTATGTTTTCAGTTGCTTCTACGAAAATATCTACTGATTCAGTCTGAGGTCCTTCCTGCAACATTTCTACCTCTTGACTTGTGCTACTGTTTTCTTCCAGTGCCGAATTGGAAGGAACCGTCTCTTGCGTGAGTTCTTCTTCATTGTTCTCATTTCTTATCGTTGGTAAATGGTTGCTGACCTAATAACAAAAGTTCATATACTGTACAACATACGAACAAGTAGCAAAAATTATTTACTTGTTCTAATATCTGCCTTGTATTTATATTTTTGTTTGCAAAGGCTTCATTAATAATTTTTTCAGGAGCAGACTTACGGGTATTCTACCATATGCTGACGCTTAACACATCCAGCATTTTGCAACTGCATATACGTGTAGGTTCTACCTTCAAGGCACTATAATAACCTACTCCGACTTGTTACACCTGGCTACTTTAAACAACTGGTCTCAACAGAGTAGGTGACTCTTTTGTATTGCTATTAAGATGAAACCTGTACCATATGCAGTTTCGAAATAGTTAAAATGTAAAATATACATAGATTCTTAAGATAAAAATCCACATTTTTTTTAATGTATTTCAAAATTTGGTGACATGATTCTTGGGAGTAAACTAAGCAATTTGTATGATTCAAACTTGAAACTCGAATTTGGGGGTCCAAAGAAAAACTTTTTTAATAAAATAAAATAAAATTTTGGACCGATCTAACTCCATTAGAAATTGACCAAGGGTGAAACTTCTTTCACCAAAATGATCCCCTACGTATAAAGAAAGTTACATAGGCTACTAAAATTATTTAACTTGAACCATTCAAACGATATGCAACACTATTCAAGCACTTCAAAACAAAAATATATGTGTATTTGTATATTTTTGACAAAAAAAAATAATAAGTACCATAATGTAGTTACATGCACCAAATCTCCACACTCATGTTAGCCCCTCGGTCTAACATAACGTTCAAAAACAAAAATTCCAATACCTATCAAAACAAAAAAGTTATAATAGGTGCACAAGATAAATGGGACACCTGTATGTTTTATTTTGATTCCTCGATCCCCAAATGAAGAGGCTCAAAATTTCAATTGTCTGCAGATGTTAACAATTTTTAAAGAAGTCAGATGCTGGTTCATAAATTTGCTTCTTCTCATTGTCTACTTTCAAAGGCTGGTCACTGCAGGTCTCAAATTATATGGTGAGATCTAAACTGCTTTTTATGGTCGATAGCAATTTAAATAATTGAAATTAGATTACTAATACAGTTATTAAAGGCATGAAAAGTTTCTAGAAATAATGATTGTAGTATATTAACTGTAAATTTTTTGCTCGTATGTCTATATTTTAATTGCCTTTCTAGGTACTTAAAGTGATATTTTAGTCCCTAATCACCTGATATCTACTTCTTTCCGAACACTAGTGAGTGTGATACAAACAGTACTCACCTCCATGAGACCTCTTATTTGAAGTTCTTCAGCTGTCTTTAGGACTGATGGAAACCGATCAGCACTAACATTAAGTTCTCCACGATATATGAACTCTACTATGGCTCTCACATCATCTGAATTCATTTCACTCAAAATAATATATGGGTGGCTATCTTCTGTATTTGTCAAGATGTCCTGTAAAATCAAATGGAATAATTAACATTGTATATTAATATATATTATATATAGAGGGAACCCAAGAGTTGGAACTTAAACTGAGACGATTCTGTCCGACACCGGGATGGGTATCCGGTGTGGCTTAGTGGATAAAGCATCAGCACGTAGAGCTGAAAACCCGGGTTCAAATCCCGGTGCCGGAGAGAGTTTTTCTCCGTTCCATTACTCTTTCATCGTATTGTATATTAATTTAAATAGAGCCATCTGTTAACCAACATTATATTTTTTTCTCAATGTATTACTCATTTAACCATAGGTAGGAAGTTCGTACCAAAACAATAGATTTCAATTGAGTACAGCGAGGAGTACAGACATCACCCTTGCCTTGCCCTGCTACTGTTTACTATAGATGATATGCAGTCCACATAAACAGCGCTTAGTATCATTCTGTGGAGCAGTATACAGTCATGAATAGTTTGAAGAATTAGAAAACAAGAAGCAAAATAGGTTAAATGATCCCAAATTGCGGCCATTAGAGAACAACAACAGTTTAGATTTTGAACAAAGAGAGCTATTCTGTTATTGCTGTACTATTTACGTAATGTTAATATTTTGCATTATTCCAAAAAAAGTAAACTTATCTGTTATTGAATAGTAATCTGTATAGCTCTGTTGATAAATTGTTTGTGTTTTTAATTTGAAGTAGTTTGCATGATATGTATTATCAATTTCTGTGTATCACAACTGGTTGAATTGTTTATGCCTTAAATTTAATTAACTTACTTGTTTTGTATTATACATATAGCTCAACTTATGACTGATCGTTTGCATTTGTAAATTTAATAATCTGATTGGCTATGTATTGTATACTTTTAGTAGAGCCAACGATGTAGCTCAGTCGGCAGACTCGCTGGGCTGCTGATCCGGAGCTGTGTTCGGGTTTGGGTTGGATCCCCTTTGGTCTTTGGTTTCTTCCGAGGTTTTCCACAGCCGTGGGACTGAAGCCGGATGGTCTATGGTGAGTCTTCGGCATCAACCCCTTTGATTTGATTACCTGGTTGGGTTTTACCAAGGTTTCCCCAACCAAAAGGCAAATGCCGGGTAATATTTTGGCGAATCCTCGGACCTCACCTCATCTCACTACATCTCGCCAAAATATTGTAAAAAATTGCACAAAACTGTAAAAATTGTAGAAAATTACTCAATTGTAAAACTGTAAAAATTGTAATTGTAATATTGTAAAATTTTGACTTTTTCCACATCTTAAAGCTTCATTGCTCATGTAAGATCTATAGAATAAAATAAATGAATGAATGAATTAATTAATTAATTAAATACTTATGCAAACAGGAGTGTGTAACACACTTATTTTTTTCCTGGATTATTTTTCATTAAATGTTGGTTGAAAGACAAGTTTATTTACCAGTTGTCTATAGTTGTTTGATTTGTTGGTCTGTTGACGTCTCGTGCTGCTGAGTTACTATGCATTCGGTTGCATTATAGATAGAACGAATATTTTCGAAATACAAATACTGTTTTTTTTTTCAGAACCTAAAAGGAGTAGGCTACTTCTTCTGATAAAATGAAAATGTTCATTGTTATTTGTTATAATGAGGCTAGAATCATAATTGTATAAATGTAATTTGTCTTGTAGCTAAATGGTTTGTTACATTTCCAATAAATTTCTCAATGATCGCCTATCTAACTAGGGTTTCTATTAAAGAAAAAGTTGAATTAAATATAAATATTCAATTAGAATTGATTAGGAGGCAGATTATTAAACCCTGGTTGGGACGGCTAACAACTATCTATGTAGTACGTTATTTTCATATGTATGAGTTAATTATTTTCATTGGAAATTACAAAGTTTGTAGCTACAAATTATTGTTATTGATTGGAGCACATGTTTGGTTACCATCCGGTTGTGTGTCATTCTGGTTTACTGACATTGAGCACTGCGCTACTACTTTTCATTCGGTAGAGATATAGTCCAAGCTCACACAACTTAACTGTTTTGGTACCAACTTCCTAGATCCCATAACCACTCTATTCACGCTGCCTCATTGGCTTAATAACAGAACAAGTCATTATCCAGATTTTAGACTACCTACAGCTCTTGATCAACAGAACTGACTGTCAATTACTATATACAATAAAAATATAATGTTTAAAAAATAATTATCAAAACTTCTCTAACCTGGAAGTATGGGCTGCAAGCAGACAGGACAATGCGGTGAGCATGTATTTTGTGACCATCTGTGCACAATGTAACATCCACCATTGATTCAGCCTGGAGAAGCTGAGTAAAGATCTCTGCAACATGGCTCTGATAGTTGTTCCACTTGAGGCAATAATGTTGCGGTTTTGCACTCATGTTGACTTTAAATAGAAAATCTCTCAATGAGGCTTATATCTGTGAAATAATGTAAGGCTCAATGTTAACATCAATCTGTTGCTACTTATCGATGAAACTTAAATATCCTCCACACCACACCGGGGGGGGAACTTAAATCATTAAAAATAACCTCAAGATTGTAGCACTTCACTCTAGAGATTAGATATCACTGTGAAAGCTATAAACCTACCTATAATAATAATAATAATAATAATAATAATAATAATAATAATAATAATAATAACAATAATAATAATAATAAATCCGTAGCACAATAGTCCCTTAAGGGCCAGGGCCAACCAACTGGCTGCTGACATCACACCCACATACCTCAACAGAGGTGAACGATCATCCAACAAGACCGGAGATATCATGTGATAGCACAACGATCCTCCCCAGCTGTTATAGTTTGCTTCCTTAACCGGATTTCGCTACCTATCATAATTTCTCAAATTCATCACAATAAATACTACCATACATCCTGTCAGTGGTGGTTCCTCGGGGGAGGGAAGGGAGGAACGTCCTCCTCACATTTTCTTCTTTTGAAAGTAAATACCAAATAAAATATGTGCCTTGAAATTCGAGGAAGATTCAATAATTTTTAAGTTCATAGCTATAAGAAAAACTCGGTTGATCGAGTTTTAAACGACGTGCGCTCATGTGCTGCAGAAAATGAGAAAGATGCGAGATTGTTTGTGTGGAGGAAAGGCACTCCATTCCTCCTCTACTGCAGTTAACACATAGACAAAAATATTAGCGGCCAGAGAAAGAAGCAGAGTTTTAAAGCAAGTAAATGAACGGATAGGGAGGAGATCCTCCTCTGAATCAGTCATGGGCGGGAAATAGAAACCGACTGGTCGTGCAGCAAGCTCGCTACTGCTGCCATCTAATGATGTTGCATTCAATCAGACTATAACACATCTAGGAGGAGACACAACAAAAACAGTTTTAACGCAACGCTATGAAAGACATCATATGAACTTTTTTAAAATTATAAATAAAAAATATTATTCATTGAACTTTATATAGGCTACTATTCATGGTTTGAAACTTTCGTCGATATTTGAAAGTTAAAGTCGGGTTTATGTAAAACAAAGAGGAAGTAGTACTACGTAGTTGGGCCCTGAAATTCACTTCTATTCATTGTTTACTAGACAGGGCAACAGCCAAGTTGTCAGTTTTGTACAAATATATTTGAAACTGAAAGTAGGTACTCCAAACTACATCATTTTTAACATAAAAAATTAATCGGCCACCGGTAGCTTTGAACAATAATGATAGTATGACTTTACAAGAACTGACATTCTTCAAAAGCATGTGATACTGAACTTGTAAAATGTACATGTGGCAACACAGACCACGTGGGTGGGTGCAGTGTTCTCGCTTTCCTCAGATTATTTCCCATTCCCATTTCCATTTCCATAAAACGGTTCCGGTTACGAGTTAGTAGCTAGTCTCTTCCAACACGTGTGATGCTGTAGTGTGCTCGAAAAATGCTACGAGGTTGTGAATTTCCTTGTAATTGTTAATTTGCGCAATTATTCAACAATGAATGGAAATGAAAACATAATATATTTTGAAGAATTTAGGAAACTCAGTTTACAAGAACAGATTATTGCCATACAGAAGGGAAGGCCAACCCCAACACTACCTGGTCTTACATGTATGCATGCAGGCTAATTTGTAGCTTGTTTCATTCAAGAAGGTGTCATTTCGTGCTGTTAACTTCTTTCCTCCTCTTAAGAAATATGCAGGAGCCGCCACTGCATCCTGTAAAAAACAGGACAGTCCCCTTTTTTGGCCTTTGTGTTCGGCGTCCCCGTAATTTTTGTCTCGTATTTTAATCTGGCCGTATAATGTAAAATCAATAATTTCTCTAACAGATGTTTGCTTCATAAATTAATGTTGAAATTTTTGTTTTGATTTGTATCAATGTTTGTAAATATTTGATTTTGAAATAAGCAAACATGAAAGAACTCTGTATGAAGGGTACTGTTAGATAAGTGCAACTGTGTAAAGTACTCGTACTGTCAAAAGTGACGTAAGTAAATTGAACGAATAAACATTGCGTAAAAACAATAGGCTAGTGTTTTTTGTTACAATCTTACTTAATAGAGTAAATTTGTCTGCAATTCCTAACTTCAATTTCGTTACAAAAACGTCGATAGTAAAAGTGTCCCCTATTTTCGTGAGACATTTATGGCAGCCTTACATAACACTGGGTGGGTACCAGTCCCATACACTGGCCGAAATTTCATGAGAAAATTCCTTCCCCATGAGCACTTGAACCATCGCACATTCTGTAAAGCAAATTCTAGGCATGATGCCTTAGACCTCAATGCCACAGTGTGGGACATAAGTCCGTCCAGCACTCCCCAAATACCTTCGGTTCTTATGTCTAATATTCAATCGATGATTTTCTGGACATTTTCACATGAAATCATCGCGTAACCAAGCAGTGCCACCAGTATGCTGCACTATGAGGGAAGGCACTCATTTTTAATGGTCCCAGGTAAGTCTAATTGTGTACCTATCTAGTAAAAAGTGTATATGCAAGACATACCAAAGCCTAAATAAACCAAACCAGTAACTGATCCTCGACCTTACGAAATGTCGCTTATTTATTTTTCCAGATATATGTATAGTCGGACCATCGGATCTGTGCCCCCGTAAGATATGCGAACTGAACTCTAATTCCTTCTCAGCCTCGGTAATTCATTTCTCCCCCTGCATTCCTATCTCTCTCTTTTCTATCTCTCTCCCTTTCTGTCCCCCACTACTCACAATTTTGGCCTTCTTGCGGGACAGTTTACAATATTTGATCTCCAGAGAACAAGGTGTCAGTGCAGGTGTTACGTGCTGTCTCTTCTCACTTTACAGATCTCTTGGGTATGGAACAACAAGTTTTGATGGAGAAATCATTGCAATAAGTGAAAGTCTCAGGATTCTTCTATGCCACATCAATAAATTAAAAAATGCAGTTATATAGTCAGACTCCAAAGCAGCTATTCTATCAATAGTCTCTAAACACACACCTTCATCTCAAACAGCAGAAATAACTAAAATGCTCTCTCAATTAATATCACTCAATAAAAGAATTGTATTCCAATGGATATCATCCCATTGTGGAATCCTGGGAAACGAGAATGCGGATGCTTTAGCAAAGATGGGCAGCACTGCTACTTACAGACCTGTTACTAAATCTACGTATTCCTCTGTGAAAAGATTTATTAAATCTACATACTTAGACTTCAACAAACAAAATTTGATAACACAATCTCAAGGGAAAAAATGGAACTCTCTGCATCAAAATTCACAGTTAATTCCCGATTTACCACGAAAATCGTCTGTAGCTGCATTTAGATTGGTAACAGGCCATGATTGTTTGGCCAAACACCTGCATAGAATTGGAATATATGTCCCCTAACTGCCCATTGTGCAACTCAAACCAAGAAATGGATTCAGAACACCTCAAAATCTGTGCTTCAGTGGCTGGCCATGATAATATCTTTGAAAAATATTGGAGTGCAAGAGGTCAAATGACTTTATTGTCAAACGCCTGGCATTAGAAAACAACAACAACAATATTTGCACTTGCAGTCCAGTGTTGTCAACTCAACATGAATACTGTAGCACGGAAAGACGAAAGAAATATTAAGCAAGTACGTAATAGCATTTTCCGATGAAGAGAAACAAACAGGTCAATATCTGTTTCCTATAAATCAGGCAACGAAAAGAGCAGCTGCTATCACAGGTGAGGCTTATTTTATTTCAATTGATTATGTATTAAAATTACTTACTTAACTAATACTAGTAATACAACATGTTATGTAATTTATATAGACAGGTCAGAACTCCTAATAAAGAAAATCAGGAGAGAGAGAGTCTGTGCAGGAGATAAAAAGCTAGAATCACCAGAGAAGAACAGACCAAGGGAACTTTTAATTATTGTAGATGATATGAACCGATGTATTTTAAGAAGAAAGATACAAGAATTTTATACCATTCAGAAATAAGTTTCAACATTGAAGAAATTACTGAAGCTTGCGAGAGAAGCAATAATTTCCAAGGTTGGAGAGAAAAACTACGGAAAGTGATTCGAGACATGGGATTTAGGTTTTAAGAATGTAGAAATACCAGATGTATTTTGATTGAAAGAAATAATATTGTAGCATGGAGGACCAGTTATTTATGACACCGTTTGATGGAAGTTTGGCAACATCCCTATTCGGCAAGGTTCGTGGCCTCCTGTTTAACGTGGTGGGAGGAAAGCGGGTGGAATGGAGTGAGTACAGGCGCTAACTTTTCCAAGAACAACGACAGCACTGAAGGGGCACAGATCCAATGATCAGACAATATATTTGTAGAATTATACCATAGCTCAGTTTCATTTTATTACAAAATAACGCAACACAAAGCATACATCAGTCCCATGTATGATGCGTAGCAAAATCGAAGATTCAATTGAAGGACTCCCTGCAAAAGGGGGGGGGGGTAACTCCACTTTTTGGTTAAATTTTTTCTTGTTTCACACGTTAAAAAATATGTCCCACCTTTTAATGTAAGAACAGTATGATTCCGAGCATTTGGTAGTAAGTTACAGTGAAATTGGAGCGGAGCTCCCAATAGTTTTGTTGCAAAAAAAAACAGGAAGCTCCTGGAGCTATCTATAGAGTGAATCATAAGCAGTGTCATTAATTTCAGGGGGTTATTCTTTGAGATATTTCAAACAAAAATGTTTAATACAATTTTGGGAAAACCACTGATTTAATTCCCAATAAGTATGCTCAGTCATTTTAAGAGAACGGTGTATTATGATAATAAGTTATTGAAAGAATTTTAGTTTTGTCATTTAAATGTGCAGAAATTTGATCCGATTATGGTTGAGGGATGTATATGTCCTTTCTACACCTTCCTAACCACAACTCTGCCACAGGATGAAATTCGATCCACGGTTCTTCTTTCGACCCTGTGAAGAAAATTCAGTTTTCAACTAGCCTATATTATATAAGGTAAAATGATTACTATTATTATCAATCACTATCGCTTTGTGCACCTATTCCACTTTCGTAACACTAAATTACTGTATGGCCAAACACAATAGCACCCCTGATTATAGACAGCACTAAGCAATATTGCTATTACTTTGCTTCAGAAAGACGCGTGACGAGCTCATGTATTTCGTTCTAAATGGATTTCATGTATAAATGAAGGTCAGAGCGCCACTGTTCATCTCACCTGCAAAAAACTGTAGTATTTATATTTATACGTATTTTAAATCGCGCAATCATAAACGCTGCACACAAAAATACAGCACCTGATCGTGTTTTGTTTGCTGATGAAATGTCAGGGTTGCCAATAGGAAAACAAAACATTTACAGCATAATATCACAGTCACAGTCTAATAAGTATTACAGTCTTAATTCCCAATTTGCTCAGTCAATTTAAGAGAGCAGTATATTATGATAAATTATTTTTATTTATTTTTAGTAGGTTATTTTACGACACTTTATCAACATCTTAGGTTATTTAGCGTCTGAATGAGATGGTGATAAATGCCGGTGAAATGATCCAGGGTCGAGCACTGGTAGTTATTGCTCATATTAGGTCGAGGGAAAACCCGGAAAAAAAAACCTCAACCAGGTAACTTGTCCCGATCGGGAATCGAACCCGGGCCATCTGGTTTCGCGGCCAGATGCGCTAACCATTATTCCACAGGTGTGGACAATAAATTATTGAAAGAATTTTATTTTTTTATGTGCAGAAATTTGATTCAAACAAATGTAACTTTTCGTCCTCCAAAGGAATTTTGCAATATCACATTTGAATGTAGTTTTCATCTTTTCATTTTCCAAAACCTCCCTCACAGTAAAACATGCTATGCCCATACATGAAATAGAAAAACTTTTACTCAGTTATCGTCAGATTTTAAGTCCTTACATCAAAACTAAACAAAATATTTTCTCAAAACAGTTCAAGTAACTTTCATCTAAGCTGGTTGTTTTAGTTGGAAATATAATTTCATATATTGTCTGAAAAAGTTAAGAAACTTAATCTTTCTTAATAATAAAAATATAATTCGATAAAATTTTAATGTATCACATGACTCGATAACATGCATCACTGGAGTGACACCATAACACAGTGCAACTTCTTGTTCCAAGTTACACATGGTGATCAACCTTTCTTGCAATTTTTTTTTACATCTTTATTCAATGAGAAAATCTAACATTATTTCTAGCACAACAAAAAGTTCAAGAAGTCTCTGCTAGATGGTTGCACATACCAAAGCATGTGCACATAGGTGTCAACTGCTTTGAAATATTAAGGATTTGGGGGGGGGGGGGGCAGGACTGTACAAAAGTCTGAGAAAACTTTAATTTTATTGCTGTTCCTAAAAATTTCATACATATTTTACAGAAAATAATATCATCTGATTTTTCATACAATATCCATGGAAATTAACGTACAACAAACCAATTTATTTATTAAGGAGTGTGAACAACAAAGATTATAAGAGCCTTTTTTGTAATTTTTTAAGTGATTGTCAAAACAGGTTATATATGAAGCCCATAACCTACAAAAGTCATATATTGAAATTCGAAGGGGAAGTAAGCCCTAGTTTTAAGAAGGGGGACAAAACTAACTGTAGTAACTTTCGAGGAATATCACTTTTGTTGATGTACAAAATTTTGTCGAATATCCTTTTGAGAAGATTAACTCCATATGTAGATGAAATTATTGGGGATCATCAGTGTGGTTTTAGGCGTAATAGATAGACTATTGATCAGATTTTTTGTATTCGACAGATATTGGAGAAAAAAATGGGAGTATAAAGGTACAGTGCATCAGCTATTCATAGATTTCAAAAAGGCGTATGACTCGGATAAGAGACAAGTTTTATATAATATTCTTATTGAATATGGTATCCCCAAGAAACTAGTTCGATTAATTAAAATGTGTCTTAGTGAAACTTACAGCAGAGTCCGTATAGGCCAGTTTCTATCTGATGCTTTTCCAATTCACTGCGGGCTAAAGCAGGGAGATGCACTATCACCTTTACTTTTTAACTTCGCTCTAGAATATGCCATTAGAAAAGTACAGGATAACAGAAAGAGTTTGGAGTTGAATGGGTTACATCAGCTTCTTGTCTGTGCAGATGACGTGAATATGCTAGGAGAAAATCCACAAACGATTAGGAAAAACACGGAAATTCTAGTTGAAGCAAGTAAAGCGATAGGGTTGGAAGTAAATCCCGAAAAGACTAAGTATATGATTATGCCTCGTGACCAGAATATTGTACGAAATGGAACTATAAAAATTGGAGATTTATCTTTCGAAGAGGTGGAAAAATTCAAATATCTTGGAGCAACAATAACAAAAATAAATGACACTCGGGAGGAAATTAAACGCAGAAGAAATATGGGAAATGCGTGTTATTATTCGGTTGAGAAGCTTTTGTCATCTAGTCTTCTGTCAAAAAATCTGAAAGTTAGGATTTATAAAACAGTTATATTACCGGTTGTTCTGTATGGTTGTGAATCTTGGACTCTCACTTTGAGAGAGGAACAGAGATTAAGGGTGTCTGAGAATAAGGGAAAATATTTGGGGCTAAGAGGGATGAAGTTACAGGAGAATGGAGAAAGTTACACAACGCAGAGCTGCACAAATTGTATTCTTCACCTGACATAATTAGGAACATAAAGATAATATTAAAATGGATCTGAGGGAGGTGGGATATGATGGTAGAGACTGGATTAATCTTGCACAGGATAGGGACCGATGGCGGGCTTATGTGAGGGCGGCAATGAACCTCCAGGTTCCTTAAAAGCCAGTAAGTAAGTAAGCAAGTCCTAGTTAATGTAAGCTATCGCAGTTGTTACCAGTATGTAGTAACTTATTTGATTTGGATGAAGAAAAATTTTGGTCTGTACAATCTTCGTTGTTTGCTCTCTTCAATTGAAGACTTCGGTGCAAAAGCCGGTCAAGTCCAAAAATAAACATTTTACAGGAGATAAAAATAACGTTCTGCATAAATTAAATGTGCATTAATTTGAAACTATTTCTTTTACACGATAATTTAGGAAATTAGTGGGTATTTTATAAGGTTACCAATATTCTTGTTAGTTTTCTTCCTTTCATACATAGAATTTTTTTTTTTAAATGGTGGACTTGATCTTGTCCCGAAAATACAACGGATTTCTTTGTCATGCTTAAACTTAATTTTCCAAACATTAATATTCTATGATGTGTTATACTTCCTACAGGTATCTGATCTTGGGGACCAAAGCTGTAGTTAAAATTAAAATGTGTCTCAGTGAAACGTACAGCAGAGTTCGCATAGGTCAGTTTCTGTCAGATGCGTTTCCAATTCACTGCGGGCTAAAGCAAGGAGATGCACTATCACCTTTACTTTTTAACTTTGCTCTAGAATATGCCATTAGGAAAGTCCAGGATAACACAGAGGGTTTGGAATTGAATGGGTTACATCAGCTGCTTGTCTATGCGGATGACGTGAATATGTTAGGAGAAAATCCACAAACGATTAGGGAAAACGCAGAAATTCTACTTGAAGCAAGTAAAACAATAGGGTTGGAAGTAAATCCCGAAAAGACAAAGTATATGATTATGTCTCGTGACGAGAATATTATACGAAATGGAAATATAAAAATTGGAAATTTATCTTTTGAAGAGGTGGAGAAGTTCAAATATCTTGGAGCAACAGTAAGAAATATAAATGATACTCGGGAGGAAATTAAACACAGAATAAATATGGGAAATGCCTGTTATTATTCGGTTGAAAAGCTTGTATCATCCAGTCTGCTGTCAAAAACTCTGAAAGTTAGAATTTATAAAACAGTTATATTACTGGTTGTTCTTTATGGTTGTGAAACTTGGACTCCCACTTTGAGAGAGGAACATAGGTTAAGGGTGTTTGAGAATAAGGTGCTTAGGAAAATATTTGGGGCTAAAAGGGATGAAGTTACAGGAGAATGGAGAAAGTTACACAACACAGAACTGCACACATTGTATTCTTCACCTAACATAATTAGGAACATTAAATCCAGACGTATGAGATGGGCAGGGCATTTAGCACGTATGGGCGAATCCAGAAATGCATATAGAGTGTTAGTTGGGAGACCGGAGGGAAAAAGACCTTTAGGGAGACCGAGACGTAGATGGGAAGGTAATATTAAAATGGATTTAAGGGAAGTGGGATATGATGATAGAGAATGGATCAATCTTGCTCAGGATAGGGACCGATGGAGGGCGGCAATGAACCTCTGGGTTCCTTAAAAGCCAGTAAGTAAGTAAGTAAATGAAATATATACTGTAGGAAGAGAATAACAAATTAATTATTTTCTTTTAGCATAAGAAATTGCTCTTCGAATTATTTGGATTGCCCTTCTATTAATTTTATTCGGGGTGGGGGCGAAGTCCCTGGCTTTATAAGTTGAGGGGACAGAAAGTGTCTTGACTATAAAACATAAAATATAGTTTTGTGTAAAAATGGTGCTTGATGTGATTTTTGATGTCATTTCTGTCTTCAGAACACAAAAATATATAAAGGGAGCTAAAATGTTTTAAAAAGTTTTTTCATCGCAGGCCTGTGTAATCAGAAAGATCATGCAATGTCGTTTTTTCCCAGTGGTTGAATATTGGTCTAAGCCATTAACCTTCTTGCTTCCGAATATAATTCTGTGCACAAAAGGCTCATATGTAAATGTTTATGTACTGGAAACATCTTTGGTTATATAAAATAAAATAATATATATGTTATCATTTAGGTTCTATATTATATTTGTAAAAGAATAACTCAATCACACTCTTAATAATCAAAAATTAAATACTACTGGGTACAGGTATAAAAACATTAAACAATAAAAAAAAAAACAAATTCCTAAAGATAAAAAACATATTCTTAATGATGAAAAACATATTCTTAGTGACAAAGACACATTCTTAATGATGAAAAAACATATTCTTAATGCTAAAAACACATTCTTAATGATGAAAAACATATTCTTAGTGACAAAGACACATTCTTAATGATGAAAAAACAATTCTTAATGCTAAAAAAACACATTCTTAATGATGAAAAACATATAATTAATGATAAAAAAACTCATTCTTAATGATGAAAAACATATTCTTAGTGACAAAGACACATTCTTAATGATGAAAAAACATATTCTTAATGCTAAAAAACGCATAATTAATGATAAAAAAACACATTCTTAATGATGAAAAACATATTCTTAATGATAAAAAGTCTTGATTATGAAAAACATTCTTAATATTAAAAAAATACATGCTTAATGATGAAAAACATATTTTTAATGATAAAAAAACAGTCTTAATTATGAAAAACATATTCTTAATGTTAAATAATACATGCTTAATGATGAAAAACATATCCTTAATTAAAAAAACACATTCTCAATTATGAAAAATATTCTTAATGTTAAAAAAATACATGCTTAATGATGAAAAACATATTCTTAATGATAAAAAAAAAAACAAAAATAAAAATATAGAGCAATGAAATAAAGACAGTCACGCAATCACTGGGATTCACTTTTGACGTAAATATGTCTATAATGAAGAGTCATTCAAGAGAAAGTTTATGACACGAAAATGTGTAAGATCCAAAGCTGCACCAACTTCAACTGATCATCAATTGCTCGTTAATGTATGCATTCTACATGCACATGGACCTCACAGAAAACAATTCGTTATTACTGTTGAATAAATGATGGTAAGTTATTCAACAGAAAAATTATCACAAAATAAAGATGTTTAAAATTATATACTTCATATGTGAAGTTCTGTAAGAGTTAAACATTTATTGCCCTTGTAATATGTTGTTGTTTTCCATTTGTTGAACTTTACTCTGCATTATTCATCCAAGCATTCCAACCTAGGAGCAATGTGCATGTACTAAATGCTTTAATTTTATGTACTGATCTATTTTATACATTTTTAAAATAAAGATACCGGGATACTTGAACCACCTCAGAAAGTTTCATTAACTCCTACAAAAAACGTATACCTTGAGAAACTTTCATTGCTCTCCTGTATGTTGAATCTTGCGACATACAAACCATAGGCAAGCAGCTTTATTGCATTGTCACTATTGTTATGTATTTATTTATTGTTTTATTAGTGGCTCAAGTTACCCAGGAAATGGGTATACTTGAGCCACCCATTTAAAAATGATATGTGGTGCAAGTTAAACTTCATATGAGGTTACTTGAGTTAATAGAACCTTAAATGATAACATTTTATAGATTTGGGTACAGTATATATATGTAGTTTATTATCTTTAGCTATATTATATAATTCACTGAGATAATATGCACACATAATTTTCTTTTCTTTAATCCAAAATTTGAATTAAAAAATTACAAAAATCACAGAAACGAAAACATCAAAACACCTGATTTGGCTCAAATATCCCCGATGTCTCAAGTAACCCCACCTTACCCGGTAGTAAATTGTTGTTTTTTTTAAGGTGAAGGAAAATCTTCCGAAATCACAAATTATACTGCTACACTGGCCTGGGAATAGCCCTGATCTCAACCCTATTGAGAAATGTTGATGTGATAGGTACTGGACACAAAATTTCACATAAACCTGATAACAAGAAAAAATTGCAAGAAGTAATAAACCAAGTGTGACACTATGAACTTGCATCTTATTATATTAAAAATCTCATACAAATAATGTCTAATTGGTGCAGATCAGTTATTGAAACTCATGCAGGACCTACAATATATTGAAATATTATTACAAATAAAGATTGCTGCATGTAAAGTGTCTAATTTGTATGTTTCTTTCTTATGAAATGACATATTTCTTAATTGTCTATCTTTTTTTCATATTATTTTATGAAATTCTCAGACAAATACTACATTTCTACTATTATATGTAAAAGTACATAAAACATGATTATAACACAGTCTAGTATATACAGTCACGAAGCTCAATACGCAGGGAATGTGCATCCATAGATAGTTCTAACCACTAGGATCGCTACTATCACCTCATTACAGACAATGTAAAATAATACTGGCACAGTCTATTGTTCCTAGTACCCTCAACAACTCAAGCTTAGTGACTGTATATACTAGACTGTGGTTATAACCTCAACCACTGCTGTTTCTGTACAATCTGCTATCATTAAAGAAGCAAATGAATACATAATATGGCATCAGGAATGTTATTTTACTATAACATAGCAGTTTTTAAAGATGTGGAAGGGTGATGCAATTTATGTTGCCACTGTACAGGTTACACATCTCGACACACATTACACAGTTCCTGAGTGAAGTGTGTTCAAATAGTCTGATAAGTGATGTATCCCTTTAAACACTTTGGTATGAAGAGCTGCTCCAGGGATCTGGATAATGGAGGACGCAGAGATTTTCTTACTGCAATTCTAGACAATGCCTGCAGTGAAAGCAAACGTGGTCGAGCTGCAACAAAGAATAAATTACCCGCATTATTTATCAATACCTAGTAGTTAAGGAGTACAGTGTATATCACGGCACAGCAGTGGCGGCTAGTGAGATTTTAGCTTGTTAAGGCTGTACTCCCACCGTTGGTTCCTCTACTTTGACGAAGTGGTGGGCTTGCGTGGTCAGATGATCACTAGAGCGATGCTGACGGTAGCATAGCTACTGGTAGGGGCACCCTTGTCAGTAAGTTCTAGTGTGATGATCCAGACAAAAAGGGAAACCCTGGTCCTCCAGGTTGGGGGTTGGGCGTGTCGGCTGACAACCGCACACCGTAAAAATACAATTGTCTCGAAACCTCGTGAATATTCTAGGGATAAGGGCATGGAAAACGAAGGCCAGAGATAGAGAATATTGGAAGAGACGCATTGAGGAGGCCAAGGCTTAAATTGGACTGTAGCACCATAGCAGCAGCAGCAGCAAGGCTGCACTAAAATTTTCAATATACGGCATTATTATGTCTTGTGTACCACAGCGAAAATTAATTATATTAATAAATTTTACCTCATTGAAGCTGAAGACATAATCAACCACTGATCCAGTTCTTTTTTGGTTCTGTTCCTACTGTTGTCTTTCATAGTGTATTTGCCAGTGTAATGGACACACCCCAATTTTTCGCGTTAAAAATAATAAAAAAAAAAAACTTGCGTAATAGACACATAGAGGAATGTCAATCTGTAACAAATGCTAGCAGTGATGCTGAACCTGACAGTGAATGATGTAAGGCTAGTATCAATAATAACATGTTGCTGTATCCATTGTTACAAGTTATAATCTGTTTATACAACTGCAAATTAAGCTTTCAGGAATAACTCCCTGTAAATTTAATTTGAATAATTTCGAGGGAAAAAATTGTTCCGGGGCCGGGTATCGAACCCGGGACCTTTGGTAGCTCAGTGGGAGAGCATTGGTACATTTAACCAATTCCCGGGTAGCTCAGTGGGAGAGCGTTGGTACGTTTAACCAATTTACCCGGGTAGCTCAGTGGGAGAGCGTTGGTACGTTTAACCAATCCCGGTAGCTCAGTGGGAGAGCATTGGACGTTTAACCAACCCGGGTAGCTCAGTGGGAGAGCGTTGGTACGTTTAACCAACCCAGGTAGCTCAGTGGGAGAGCGTTGGTACGTTTAACCACCCAGGTAGCTCAGTTTAACCAACCCGGGTAGCTCAGTGGGAGAGCGTTGGTACGTTTAACCAATCCCGGGTAGCTCAGTGGGAGAGCGTTGGTACGTTTAACCAACCCGGGTAGCTCAGTGGGAGAGCGTTGGTACGTTTAACCAACCCGGGTAGCTCAGTGGGAGAGCGTTGGTACGTTTAACCAACCCAGGTAGCTCAGTGGGAGAGCGTTGGTACGTTTAACCAACCCAGGTAGCTCAGTGGGAGAGCGTTGGTACGTTTAACCAACCCGGGTAGCTCAGTTGGTACGTTTAACCAACCCAGGTAGAGAGCGTTGGTACGTTTAACCAACCCAGGTAGCTCAGTGGGAGAGCATTGGTACGTTTAACCAACCCGGGTAGCTCAGTGGGTACGTTTAACCAATCCCGGGTAGCTCAGTGGGAGAGCGTTGGTACGTTTAACCAATTTACCCGGGTAGCTCAGTGGGAGAGGTTGGACGTTTAACCAATCCCGGGTAGCTCAGTGGGAGAGCATTGGTACGTTTAACCAACCCGGGTAGCTCAGTGGGAGAGCGTTGGTACGTTTAACCACCCGGGTAGCTCAGTGGGAGAGCGCTGATACATTTAACCAACCCGGGTAGCTCAGTGGGAGAGCGTTGGTACGTTTAACCAACCAAGTGGTAGCTCAGTGGGAGAGCGTTGGTACGTTTAACCACCAGGTAGCTCAGTGGGAGAGCGCTGATACATTTAACCAACCCGGGTAGCTCAGTGGGAGAGCGTTAGTACGTTTAACCAATCCCGGGTAGCTCAGTGGGAGAGCGTTGGTACGTTTAACCAACCCAGGTGGCTCAGTGGGAGAGCGTTGGTACGTTTAACCAACCCAGGTAGCTCAGTGGGAGAGCGGGTATGTTTAACCACCCGGGTAGCTCAGTGGGAGAGTGTTGGTACGTTTAACCAACCCAAGTAGCTCAGTGGGAGAGCGTTGGTATGTTTAACCGGGTAGCTCAGTGGGAGAGCGTTGGTACGTTTAACCAACCCAGGTGGCTCAGTGGGAGAGCGTTGGTACGTTTAACCAACCCAGGTAGCTCAGTGGGAGAGCGTTGGTATGTTTAACCACCCGGGTAGCTCAGTGGGAGAGCGTTGGTACGTTTAACCAACCCAGGTGGCTCAGTGGGAGAGCGTTGGTACGTTTAACCAACCCAGGTAGCTCAGTGGGAGAGCGTTGGTATGTTTAACCACCCGGTAGCTCAGTGGGACGTTTAACCAACCCAGGTGGCTCAGTGGGAGAGCGTTGGTACGTTTAACCAACCCAGGTAGCTCAGTGGGAGAGCGTTGGTATGTTTAACCACCCGGGTAGCTCAGTGGGAGAGCATTGGTACGTTTAACCACCCGGGTAGCTCAGTGGGAGAGCGTTGGTACGTTTAACCAACCCGGGTAGCTCAGTGGGAGAGCGTTGGTACGTTTAATCAATCCCGGGTAGCTCCATTTAACCAACCCAGGTAGCTCAGTGGGAGAGCGTTGGTACGTTTAACCAACCCAGGTAGCTCAGTGGGAGAGCGTTTGTATATTTAACCAACCCGGGTAGCTCAGTGGGAGAGCGTTGGTACGTTTAACCACCCGGGTAGCTCAGTGGGAGAGCGTTGGTACGTTTAACCAAAGGTCCCGGGTTCGATACCCAGCCCCGGAACAATTTTTCCCTCGAAATTATTCAAATTGTTTATACAACTGTTGCCAACTATCGATCATCTTAAGTGCAATGCACTCAATATATAAATTAGTCACTCATATAGTGCTCATATATCGTTACCGTTTTTTATCGATTATTTCAGCATTCAAGCTGGCGCACCTTTAATACGAGTTTTTTTTAACTAAAATCTTTTCCTCGCATATAGGATGCACACTAGTTTTTTTATTATAAAAATCGAAAAAAAAAAAGTGCGTCTATTACACGGGTAAATACAGTATATAATTTACATATGAAGGGTACACGGGAAAAACAATCAAGGTCCATCAAAAATCGAAATTGAGTTAATAATGCTATCTTATAGTGGAAAGGAAGTACTATCATGTGGTCTAGCTAGTAATAAGAAATAGTCGTTCTTGACATTCCACTACGTCAATTTCTATTAAATACACACATAACAAAGTATTAAGTGCTTAAACTTTAAAATTCGTTTTTCTCGAAACTTTCTAAAATGGACCTTGATCGTTATTCCCGTGTACCCTTCATATTTCATTTAGATTGCAGGTAGTGCCAAAATAATTAAGTATATTTTCTTACCTCATTAGCTTTGCGATAATTAAATGTTAAATGGCAACATCAAATGAAGAAATGGATTCAGAACACCTCAAAATCTGTGCTTCAGTGGCTGGTCATGATAATATCTTTGAAAAATATTGGAGTGCAAGAGGTCAAATGACTTTACTGTCAAATGCCTGGCATTAGAAAACAACAACAACATTAAATGGCAACACAGCAAATGTTTTAAATTTAGTTGTTAATAGATGGAAGAATGCTGGTTTTGCAGTGAAAGACTTGCCTTTGGGCAAAAAATTATAAGTGAATAATAGGGCCAATGCTGATGTATGATGATGATGATGATGATAATAAAAATAAGAAAGAATAAGATAAATCGAAAATATTTTTACTTCCTTCATTGGTAATAAATCCAATGAGTAAAATGCATAAAATCCATATAATAGCCTGGATTACGTTCATGGTGCGGCGTGCTGTACTTATACAAGAACATGGCTACTCGGCTACCCAATCATTCAAAAAGAATAGGAGTAGTAAGCACAATAACCCTCAGGCTGCAGTGTAAGCCTTCGGGTTCCTACACTGTACAAAAAAAGGTAAGTAAATACTCTTTTCTCCCACTTTTGAAGAAATTACTCAATTCTATATGAATAATTATATTTCTTACTCTCTGCTCGGAAGGATTCGTAACAAGCTGTTTTTTACGGTGAAGGGTTGTTAGCCCTTTGCCCAACCCCCAAGCTGGAAGACCACCCCTCATCGGCTGTCCGTGACTGCTTGGGAGGCCGGAGGAAAAAGACCTTTAGGGAGACCGAGACGTAGATGGGAAGATAATATTAAAATGGATTTGAGGGAGGTGGGATATGATGATAGAGAATGGATTAATTTTGCTCAGGATAGGGACCAATGGTGGGCTTATGTGAGGGCGGCAATGAACCTCCGGGTTCCTTAAAAGCCAGTAAGTAAGTAAGTAAGTACTCTCTGCTCAATCACAAATTGTTGTTCACAATCATAGTAGTTGTTTCGATGAGAGTAATTTCTCCGTTCTTTGAATGAATAAAAACACTAGTAATAATTAATCAGAGAGGAGTAACTGCTAAATAATTTTGGAGTTACCTCAGTAGATTGCTCAATTAGAGAGTAAATATTATATTTGAGATTATGGCAGAATAGGTGTGTGTTAAGGGAAAGGAAAATATATAAAATTAGAAGAGATTAATCTACGCGTGATTACGGAGCTCTGTAAGGTTTGAATAACATAGCATGGAATGGATGGCCGAACATTTTTAGGAGAAGCCAACGAAACTCTTGGTGGAGTACTTAACAAGGCACAGAGGATATCAAATTTTCTGCTGTAGTAGATTCTCTTCATGACGAATCTGTCATTTTCTTTCTATGATTTTTAAAGGAACAAAAGACGATTGCAAATCCTATATTTGTAGTCAGGACCTACTTGATATCTGCCATGGAAATGACGATGGTCACAGCCGTCTACAACTATGCTCACTAACAAGAGTAATTACACAGTTCAAGAGAGCCGTTTTTATTCATACGAAACAGAGTAACTACTCATTTAAATAAAGAGTCTCTTATTTACTCATAAGAAGTTTCTCGTCAGCATTTTCTTCTCTTTATACATCTCACCCATTGATTTAATGAAAATAGTTTGATCTATAATTACCCCACATGTTCAGTGATGCACCAGATTCGTCATCTTGCAATGGATAGTAATCATGCAGCCTGCGGTACAAGTCCTGTTCCTTAATGCCGAGGACTAACAAGAGTTGCACCATGTCTGTGGATTGGTGCAGAAGTGCAATAGGGTCATATGTCAAAATACGCCTCAACAAATCATCTGGAACACCACTGCTACCTGCTCGAAGCAGCTTCAACAAGCCACTACAATTATCTGTTATACAAGCTGTCAGCAGAGCATCAGGAACCCCAGCATCCCTGCCAACACAAAACACACAAAGTCATACAAACAACACTGATTTAAAGTGATAGTCAATACTTTCATAATGAGATAGGTTTGGAAATAAATTCCGAAAAGATATAGTATATGATTATGTCTTGTGACCAGAACATAGTACGAAATGGATATATAAAAAGCTGGAAATTGTTTGAAAAGGTGGAAAAATTCAAATATTTGGATTACTTAACTTTGAAAAATACTTAAATAATTTATTTATTTTATTGAGTTATTTTACGACGATGTATCAACATCTGAAAGTTCAGGATAACAGGCAGGGTTTGGAATTGAACGGGTTACATCAGCTTCTTGTCTATGCGGATGACGTGAATATGTTAGGAGAAAATCCACAAACAATTAGGGAAAACACGGAAATTTTACTTGAAGCAAGTAAAGCAATCGGTCTGGAAGTAAATCCCGAAAAGACAAAGTATATGATTATGTCTTGTGACCAGAATATTGTACGAAATGGAAATATAAAAATTGGAGATTTATCCTTCGAAGAAGTGGAAAATTCAAATATCTTGGAGCAACAGTAACAAATATAAATGACACTTGGGAGGAAATTAAACACAGAATAAATATGGGAAATGTGTGTTATTTTTCGGTTGAGAAGCTTTAATCATCCAGTCTGCTGTCCAAAAATCTGAAAGTTAGAATTTATAAAACAATTATATTACCGGTTGTTCTGTATGGTTGTGAAACTTGGACTCTCACTCTGAGAGAGGAACATAGGTTAAGGGTGTTTGAGAATAAGGTGCTTAGGAAAATATTTGGGGCTAAGCGGGATGAAGTTACAGGAGAATGGAGAAAGTTACACAACACATAACTGCACGCATTGTATTCTTCACCTGACATAATTAGGAACATTAAATCCAGACGTTTGAGATGGGCAGGGAATGTAGCACGTATGGGCGAATCCAGAAATGCATATAGAGTGTTAGTTGGGAGACCGGAGGGAAAAAGACCTTTAGGGAGGCCGAGACGTAGATGGGAGGATAATATTAAAATGGATTTGAGGGAGGTGGGATATGATGATAGAGACTGGATTAATCTTGCACAGGATAGGGACCGATGGCGGGCTTATGTGAGGGCAGCAATGAACCTTCGGGTTCCTTAAAAGCCATTTGTAAATAAGTAAGTAAGTATCAACATCTAGGTTATTTAGCGTCTGAATGAAATGGAGGTGATAAAATTTCTACCTCAGGATTAGGAGAGATGGCGGTGCACAACTTCTAATCACTAGATTGTGCACCAATATCTCTCAGCAGTGCATATAAAGAGAAGGCATAAGTCACTGTTGATAGTGATTCATCTGTTGGATGGACAGGGATGTTAAGCATGGTGGCCCCTTGGTGCTATTTGACAGAAGTAGGCTACGTGCCAGCACCGGGTTTCGTCTTCTCCCTTCCTCATCTTCATCATCACCATCACTCATTCCATACACTACACTTACACGAACACTTACACATACATTCACCCTAGTACACGACATAACTCTCAACAAATACACCTTGGCCCACCAAAGTAGTGTGCAACTAGCAAATGGGTCACAGTCCTGCCATCTATTCACTATATGCGGAACCCGAATCACGTAAAGTGAAGTGGGTAGGCATTGGATGGATGGATGGATGGATGGATGGACGGACAGACAGATAGATAGATAGATACAGACAGACATACTGTAGCCTATTGATCACAATTTCTACTCCTGTTAATTACGACACAGTTATAAAAGAAATGAAGATGCTTACGTTGTGGTATGCTCTATATCTGCACCATACTCTAACAGCATGTCCACACATCTGTGAGTGAAATCCATAGGCTGCAGCATAGCTGCAACTAGTGGGGGTAAGGAACGATGGTATGTATTCACTTGGAGACCTGCAACAATTAATAATATTTATATCAAGTTCCAAGTGAATGAATGAATGAATGAATGTTAGCCATGATGTCCCATGTTGGGCACAGGCCTCCTGTGATGGGGTTAGAACCCCCTCGACAGGGATGGCTCAAGTGTACTCGCTTGGTGAGCCAATCCAAGCGAGCTTGTCGTGTATACTACTTTTGTGACATGGTTAATAACCCTGTTCAACTTTAACTAGTCTCAGCACTCTGTTCTTTGTTCATTTTTTTTCTTACACTACACACATTATACTGACACTGGCATTTTGACAAACACTGATTGCTATTTACCTGACACTTTCTCAACACTGACTTTACTATTTACAAAACTTATCTTACATTTTCACTAATACTGACTTTACTATTTACAATATCTTAACACTGATTACGTTATCTATTTACAATGACCTTCCCTAGTTCTTTCCACAAAACTCTGTTCTTTGCTGTCCTCGACCATTGTTTCCCCGCCTCTTTGGTAAACATGTCAGACCATCTGAGCCGTGGTCTTCCCTGTCCTCTCTTTCCGACGTAGGGGTCCCACATCGTGACTGCATGGGTCCATCTTGTCTGGTGTAGTCTCGCCATATGTCCCCCTCAGGTCCATTTCGTTGCCGTGGCTCGTTCTGCTGCGTCAGTAGTGTTCGTCAGTCTTTGTAGTGTTTCGTTTGTCATTCTGTCTCGTAGCGTGGTGCCCAGTATTTTTCTTTGCATCTTCCTCTGGCATGTTTGTATATTTGAGCGTTGTCTCTCGGACAACGTCCAAGTTTGGCAGCCGTATAGCAAAACTGGGATTATACATGTCTCTAGTGCCTCGAACTTGAGATTGCGGTTGATTGTCTTGTCCGTCCATATGAACTTCAGGCTCCAGAACGCTTCCATGCCGAAGAAATTCTCCTATTGATCTCTTCTTGGTTTCTTTGTGAGAAGGTAACCAGTTGACCCAAATACACATATTCAGAGACATATTGCAATTCTGTAGTCTCCTGAAACTTATCACAGGTACAGAAATACAAACAAAACCTCATAAAAATCTATTCCTTTCCCTGTTTCAACTACATACTACATTAATTGAGTATGTCAGTGAATAACTTGCATCGAACATGTATTGAAGAAAATAAATGCGAGTTAACATGTGAATGACTGTATGCATATGAACATATGAGTGAAAGTGTCAATATGAGAATGAATGTGACGCGAATATGTAAGTAAATGAGAGAGCATCTGAAAGAGAGTGAATAATGCAAGACGGTGAACATGTGAACGAGTAGGAAAATTAACATGTGAATAAGTGTGACAGTGAGCATGCTAATGAATGAGATTAAGTACATGAGTGTGAGAGGGAACATGTGAATGAGTGCGAGACAGTAAAGAAGCAAATGAGATTGTGAGAGTGAACATTAGGGGAACAACTTAGAAAACTCCGTTGGTCTGTGCGTGCATCAATCTTAAAGAGTGGCACAATAAACTACTCCCCTCCTCCTTCCTAATTATCAGCCAATAACAGGCGAAGGCGTTTCTTACGTAGGCTTTCTATGAAGCAGAATATTTTCGCATTTTTTATACTTAATAATAATTCAAATATAGTAGTCAGTTTCTAATAAGAAGAAAAGCATGTTGAAGAATATTGTTTGCAGATTTTTAAGATGTTTGAATCACTGCAATATAACAAATGTAAGACTTCTTAATTTAGGTATGCTTTATATACTGTAGCGTGAGAAAATTATGTTTTTAAAGTAGAAAAGCGATCAGCGATAAACTTTTTTTCTTGAAGAGATAAATGGGTAGTTGCAGTGTATGAAGTTGTCTAAATAGATTCTACTTTATGCTGAAAAAAAACTCCATGTTAATAGAATGAGTCAACAAGATATCATGATTTGTTAAGTTTTATGTCTAACTGCTCCCGTCTGTCAAGTAGTGCGTACATAAACATTATTCTTCAAAACCCAACCATGCTTTAAAAATAAGCATTTATAGTTTTGATTGGTTTCGTTTACTTAAAGGGACAGACTAAAATGTTAAGTCAGTTGTCTCCAGTCTTTTCAATTGGATTTTTGTAACAGAAATTGGGTCCCCACTTAACGTAAAGGAATGATTGTGTTGCCACCTTTTCGTAGAATATGGAAAAGACAAGTGGAAGAAATGTGTTGAGCAAGTTAAACATAGCAAAGAACAATATTTTTCTAGTGCTAATATAATAGACAGTGAAACTGACAGAATAATTTCGTTAGGAGAATGTTTAACTGATAGCAGTGATGCATCAGATGACTTGTCAATCAGTAGCAACAATAGTTCAGATTAATGGAGGGAAACTCCAGACTCCGCCTCCAGCACAGCGGTAAGATTTAGTAACCTCCTACAACGGAGTTTTCCCAGTTGTTAACCTATAACTGATATTCTCTTCCACATGTAATGACATTAGTGTGCTCCAAAATAATAATTAAATAAATAAACCTCTTTCGTTTATACAATTTGTTTTATTTTAAAGGTATAACACCCTTATTGGAAGACCCTTTATATATACTAGGGTTGGATAAAAAGTAATGGCAACAGTTCGATATTTCTAACATGACTTTATTCACAGGGGTACATTTATGTACCTTCTATATAGTCGCCCCCCTTATTTATTACCTTTTGCCAAATGTTTGGAAGGCGTCTACACCATCAGCGCGTCCATCTTTGTTGATGTTCCGTATTGACCGCCCTAAAGCACGGATAAGTTCATCTCTGGTATTGTACCGGGTCCCTCGCAGTGGTTCTTTCACTTTGGTGAAAAGATCGTAATCGCATGGATCATATCGGGTGAGTATGGTGAATGTTCCAGTAGTCCGCGTTTTCCATCTGCCTTGGAGGTACAGCGTGGTGCAGTATTACCCCATCAATGTAATAAGCCACAATGAACATCACTTTCACAGCACTTTGTGTAGGGCGCACTTTCTTTGGACGAGAAGAACCTGGATGCTTCCATTCATTTGATTGACGTTTCAAGTTTGGTTGGTTCGCATGAGAGCCCAGGTTTCGTCCATAGTGACGAATCGTCCAAGAAAGTCGTCATCTTTCCTTTGGTACCGGTACAACAAGGCCTGTGCGACTGAATAGCGGTGCCACTGTTAAACCTCGGTAACCCACAATGTCTTGCAGAATGTGGAGCACAGTTTCGTGACATACTCAGACTTCCGCTGCTAACTCACGCGCAGGCCATCGGCGATCAGCATCCAACAGGGAAGCAATGAGTTGAACTGTGTTGTCCTCCACGTGGGGTCATCCTGTACGGAGGTTGTCCTGAACAGCATCCCTGCATTCCCGGAACGCGTTAACCCATCGTGCTACTGTGCAATATGGCAACGCTGCATTGGCATATGCTTCATGCAGTCCCTGAAAACATTCTTGTGCACTACGACCTCGTGTCACTTCAATTTTGATCCAGGAATGTTGCTCTAGTTTTGTAAACGTGGAATTAGGGCGCTCGCACTATCCCCATGAAAGTTAACGTTCTACACACTGCAGTAGATTGACAGAGTGCTGTCGCCGCTGGCTACATTAACTCATCTAACAGTCCTTGTTCATGTCCACACAGCTGGCAACTCTCGAACGCACCATCGTCACGTGACAGCAGTGTTGCCATTACTTTTTATCCAACCTATGTAAAAGTATATATATTGATTACCATGTCTAAGGAGCAACTCAAGGCACTGGTAGAAGTCATCTGGTGCCTCCATGAACTTGGCAGACAGAAGGAAACTGATGGGTGTGCATTCATTATAATAAAATTCGGCACGAGTTACATTTTGAGGAATGTGACTTTCAATATACGCAGGCAGGCGCAGGATTTCGTTTCCTAAATTACTGGTCAGAACACACTCCAACACATCTGGGCTGGAAACAAATTAAAAAAAGCAGAATCAGATGATTATGCTAACATTCAAGTATTGCCAGAAAGACTTCATGGTGCATCACTCCAAACATCAGCAGTAAAAACAGTGACAAGGTTTATTTGTACTGGCTGCTCCAAAGCCAGAGTTCTGAATCCTGTATTGTGGGTCCCTATCACCACGGTATGGTGCATCCTCAGGTTGTGGATAGAGAGACGGCCTCCAGATATGGAGGGTAGCTGCAAATATATTGAATAAGCAGTCGCAGACAGCGATAAGGGGTTGTCCTCCAGCTTGGGGGTTGGGCAAAAGGCTAACAACCCATCACCGTAAAAAAACAGCTTGTTACGAAACCCCAAAATAAGCCTCAGAATGGGACTGATCCTCTGGCACGACCACAACATCTAGCTCAGGATAGGGACTGATGGCAGGCGGCAGCAATGAACCTTCGGGTTCCTTAAAAGCCATTTGTGAATAAGTTGTAAGAGTTCTGAAATTGTCTAAGAATTTCGTCATATTTTTTTAACAAATATAATTTAGGCAATTTATTTTATTTCAATTTCAATTCTATTCAAGATTGCAATATGTTATTGAATGACTTACAATTAAAATAATGGGATCAGAAGTTGTTATTGTTGTTATTTTCTAATGCCAGGCATTTGACAAAGTCATTTGACCTCTTGCACTCCAATATTTTTCAAAGATATTGTCATGGTTAGCCACTGACACACAGATTTTGAGATGTTCTGAATCCATTTCTTGATTTACAAAATGGCAAGTTGTAGCCGATTTAAGTGAACACCATATTTTAATGTTTTGGTGGCTACTTCATTCACACACAACCCCCAGAATGTCTGGAGGACCACACCTGCTGTTGGTCGATGGGTCCACTGGACCTAGTTGGGAGATCTTGTTGATCACCAACTTTCCCTCCTTAAGCCACTGGAGGACGATTTTAGTGCCATAGCAGGTCAGCACTAGGAACAGAAAAGTAGGAAGGGTAGGAAGGAAAGGGAAATTAACCCCTAGGCCTCGAATGCTCTAATACTGTCGGGGTCGAAGAAAGTAAGAGTTCAGTCAGAGGACTGGATAGGAAAGGGTAAAGAGGGAATTAGGTATTGAATAGAGGAAAATTATACCAAATTCAGTCATTAACTCATCAAGCTGACCAGTGCTAATTGATGAGTAGCCCCTCCCTTTAATTCAGCTCGTAAAATTATGCTTACTAACAGCTGCACTACGGGAAGGTAGGGATGGGACATTGGGTATTTGTCCAGGTTGGTTCCTTAAAGCCTTCAATGGGAAGGATTAATGGTTCTCCCACTTGTATTCGACAAATACCGTTTTGCAGCCATGGGATCAGAAGTATTTTTATTCCTATTCATATCAAACCATTTTGAACATGCTATGCTTAATTTTATGAATATAGGCCTATAGCTAAAAATATACGAAAAGACATCTCTATTATGATGTAAATACCATATATATTCGAATAATTCCCGCACATCTTTTTTTTTTTTGCAAAACTGGCAGTTGAAAATTAGGGTGCAGATATTTGCGGCAAGCACTGAGTCAGGTGCGGTGGTTCAGCAGATGTTAATCATGGCTTCAAGAAGTTTATGCTATAGATCTTTTACTGCGAAAGAACAATTCCATACCAGTATTATTGAAGAAGCAGAATAAGTTGGTAACCACACAGCAGGAAGGAAATACAGTGTAGATGAAAGCTGCATACGTGATTGATGTAAGAACAAAATGCGACTTGAACAGATCAGTGTTAATCGCCGGACATTTGGAGGGCAAAAAGCCAAGTTGCTGGAAATCAAAAAAAGACTTTGTGATTATACAGATGAAAAGAGACAATTTGGTTGTGTCTGATGTACTTCATGCTTATATCACTTGAATTAAAATCAAGAGGGCAACAAATTTATGGAATGAAATGTGAGATGTTCCACTAAAAAAAAAGTAACTTTTTGTTAGTACAAATTTCTGTAACATTCCGTATAATTGCCAACTGCTTCAAACTGTAGGCTATTTTTAGACAGTACACTAAAATATACTACCGGTTCTTCTGTATGGTTGTGAAACTTGGACTCTCACTCTGAGAGAGGAACATAGGTTTAGGGTGTTTGAGAATAAGGTGCTTAGGAAAATATTAGGGGCTAAGCGGGATGAAGTTACACAACACAGAACTGCACGCATTGTATTCTTCACCTGACATAATTAGGAACATTAAATCCAGACGTTTGAGATGGGCAGGGCATGTAGCATGTATGGGCGAATCCAGAAATGCATATAGAGTGTTAGTTGGGAGACTGGAGGGAAAAAGACCTTTAGGAAGGCCGAGACGTAGATGGGAGGATAATATTAAAATGGATTTGAGGGAGGTGGGGTATGATGATAGAAACTGGATTAATCTTGCACAGGATAGGGACCGCTGGCGGGCTTATGTGAGGGCGGCAATGAACCTTCGGGTTTCTTAAAAGCCATTTGTAAGTAAGTACACTAAAATATACTAGTTATGGGTGTGTCCCAAAGTTATGGGCTATGCTATATTTCATGTTATTTTTTTGTATGTCTCACTTGATGTCTTACATAAATAGCAAAGAATTATACTGTAGATGCTCAGATGTTTGGATTAACCTGCAGAGCGAGCCCAACAGACTAGAAGATACCCCTGGTTATATCTATCTGTCCTGATGATTGAACTTGTATATGCAGTTCCGAAATATTGGAAATATTAAGTTCCAGAACATGATGAAATAAACAAAGCTTAATTCATCAATCACATTCACCATGAAAGCCTAGAAATTTATATGAATACAGTAGAACCTCTTTTTAACGAATCTCTGAGGGATTACTTTTCTTTTCCTTAAATAGAGGTTTTGCTTAAAAGAGAGTTTACACAAATTGATTGAACCCAGGACCCCCAGTTCCACGCACTGGGTGTTCTACCACTGAGCTACGCCGAGGCTCAATTCACAGCACCAGATCGAATCTTTCTCCTTTGGGGTCCTGGGTCTGATGCCCGGTACCGGAGGAAATTTTTCTCCGTTACAACTAACAATTACATTATTCTGATGACAATTTGGCTAGTACTTAACAGATTATTCTTAAAACACGGGAATATTAAAATGGGGTTTTACTGTATTTACGTGCCCAACCATTTATGTATTAAGTAGAATAAACCAATTGAAGTAGTTTTTAATATGAAATCTGTCAGAACAAACAAAATCTTCAAGATGAGAGAAGACTATGAAAACACGAGAATATGAGTACATACTCACCGTTCAGTATCAATTGCAAGACAGCACAAACTGCGACTGATATCAGAATCAGGATGTGTGCACTGGGCCAGCACTGCATCTCTGCTGGTTACTTCAAGAAGCTTACCTACTACACTGTAACAATGACTTATTATTAACACCCGAATATATAAGCAAGAAAAAATATTAAAATATGTACAAGAACTTGATAAAACATGTACTAAAAACATGCAAGTATAAGTGATTTATGTACAATAATTAACAGAAGTACACTGTGTCACAAAAGTCATGGTAGGGTTTCAAAGGATTATATTTTTTTAATTAATAGAGGTAGAAATGTAATATTGGTGCCAGATGAAAATAAAACTCTCAAAGTTTTTCGTCTGTAAGTTTGAGGCACTGAAGGAAACAAAAGACTGTAACAATCGAACAAATGCAGTAAGTTTCACTGTTACAATTAATTATACAGTGCGTTCGTAGCTCGGCCAGACCGTTATAACATAACCTAAATAATATAAACAAGTGTTAGAAAAGTTTTAATTAGGGATGATAAAATAAACAAGAAAACTTTCATTTAAGGATGATGAAATAAAAAATAAACATGAATAACTTTAAAAGGAACAATTACTGAAAGTAAAATTTTCAAATTTGAATGTTTTAGTGATCTGGCTGAGCTACGAACGCACTGTACAAGATATATGTCCAAAGAAAAGTGTAACGTATTTTGAGGCTGACAAAATTTTAATCCGTGACTCATATATAAGGTGACCAACTCGCCTGTATTTTCTGAGAACTCCGATATTTCAAATATTTTTGGATCCTCCCAGCTCCTGTATTGGCCTCCTAATTCTCCCATATTTTTCTTTATCAATCAAAATTGCTAGTCTTTAATGCATATAGCCTAGATCATATATGTAACAGATAGCTCATCTCTACATTAAAATCGGCAGTACTTTGAACAGAACAACCGCCAGGATCACCACCCGTCCACCATAAACCAACACGAGATGGCAGTACAGTTGGTAATGCAATTCAAATGGGAATTATGACGTGACTCCTTATGTAACAACTAGGTGGCAGCATAGTAAACCTGACAAAATTTGTTACCGTCAAAGCCTATAAGGCCGAGCTATCTGGGTATATATATGATCTAGGTATATAGTAAAGCCTGTCAAATATATTTAGATATAAACTGACATTAATATCGATAGCTTAATAAATATGTTGTTGTTTTCTAATGCCAGGCGTTTGACAATAAAGTCATTTGACCTCTTGCACTCCAATATTTTTCAAAGAAATTATCATGGCCAGCCACTGAAGCACAGATTTTGAGGTGTTCTGAATCCATTTCTTGGTTTGAGTTGCACAATGGGCAGTTAGGGGACTGATATATTCCAATTCTATGCAGGTGTTTGGCCAAACAATCATGGCCTGTTGCCAATCTAAATGCAGCTACAGACGATTTTCGTGGTAAATCGGGTATTAACTGTGGATTATGATGCAGAGAGTTCCATTTTTCCCCTTGAGATTGTGTTATCAAATTTTGTTTGTTGAAGTCTAAGTATGTAGATTTAATAAATCTTTTCACAGAGTAATACGTAGATTTAGTAACAGGTCTGTAAGTAGCAGTGCTGCCCTTCTTTGCTAAAGCATCCGCATTCTCGTTTCCCCATTCCACAATGGGATGGTATCCATTGGAATACAATTCTTTTATTGAGTGATATTAATTGAGAGAGCATTTTAGTTATTTCTGCTGTTTGGGAGGAAGGTGTGTGTTTAGAGACTATTGATAGAATAGCTGCTTTGGAGTCTGACAATATAACTGCATTCTTAAATTTATTGATGTGGCATAGAAGATTCTTAATAAATATGTATAATATTGCATTTTACAACTTGTAACAAAATAATGTAGACTTGGAAACAAGGTTTGAAAGCAATTTTTTATTATTAGGTGATTAACTGTATTAATTTATTATTACATTTCTTCCACCCTGTCTTTTGTTGTCGTCGTCATTTCATCCATTAACCTTACTCCTCTCCCATTAAAAAAACCAAAAAAATTATACTTACAACTCTGTATCCCTTCCTCTACGGCAGAATTCCCCTCATTTCACATCTCTATATATTTACACTTTTAGACCTCACTGCTAACTTTCTCACATTTATACTGGCTATCTATGGCACTATGCCTGTAAATATGGGGTTTTTTGGTGTACTGTAAGGAATTTATATAAATTATATAGAAGTTTCGATATTGTTACTTTCATCAAATTAAGGAGGCTTGAATGGGCCGGACATGTCTATCGGATGGAAGGGAACATAATACCAAAGAAGATCTTAGAAGGGAAAATACATGGTAAAAGACCAATTGGAAGACCCAAAAATAGATGGATAGATGCAGTAACGGTCGATTCTCAGGACTATCTCGGAACAACTGCCTGGAGAAGATTAGCACAGGACAGGGACAGTTGGAGGAAGAAAATTGAGGAGGCTAAGGCTCGACTTTGGGCTGTGATGCCATCGTAGTAGTAGTAGTAAGGAATTCATAAGGGACAAGTTTTTCTGGCCTCAAATTGGAACATTCTGAACAATACGGGACACCGGCGACCCTACGCAACACGAATTGTAGATTTTCTCCCCAGCTTCTTCCTTTGTCTATATTTTGTCACAGGAAATTCTCTGTAAGAAGTGAAATACATAGTCACTGCAGAAAGTGGCTTGTTTCAGCATCTGTTAAAGTAGACTGATTTGTCTGTAATTTGTTAGTTTTATTCCTTAAATTGTTGTATGAATTAATACTTAAGCTTAGAAATAAATTTTATCTTTATTCTTTGTTAGGCACTGCTTCACTCTTTCATACTCATTTTGGTTTCCTCACCTACATGTCAACCTAACCTGAACCTTTCATGCTGATAAGACATCAAAGTTATGTGTCTGAAAATGTAAATGAATATAACAGTAATAAGTATTATCCAGTATTTCAACTTCATTATGTTCATTAATATTTTATATATAATTTTATTATGTCTGCTGAGTTAACTCTGTGGTAGCGTGTCTGTCTCCACACTAGCTGGCCCGGATTCAATTCCCGGGGAGTCAGAAATTTTCATGTAAAATTTCTACCTCGGGACTAGAGAGATGGTGGTGCACAACTTCTAATCACTAGATTGTGCACCAATATACCTGGGTTAAATCCCAAATCTCTCTGCAGTGCACATGAAGAGAAGGCATAATATGTCACTGTTGATAGTGATTCGTGAATTGAATTGAATTGAAAGAGGTGAATTGAGAGGACAAATTTAAAAGGTATGCAATCGTGTCCTTGCATGGGTTCAGGGCTGCAAGAAACTAAATATGTGAGCTCCAAGCCTGTTGGCCACTAGTCTCACTCCGGGTTACACTGCTCCACTGAAAGAGCTCTAGAAAATTTTGAAGGGGAAAAGCGAAAATGGACATAACCTCTTAGGTACCACATACGCGAGGGGGATGGAAATGTGATCAAAATGATCACGGGACAGGACGAGGAGGAGATGGCTGGTGTAAATCTGCACATTGAAATGAACTGTGTCATTTCGCAGTGCAGGAGGAGTCGAGAAGACTCTGTCGTCTGTTGTTCGATGACAAGGCAGGTGAAGACCTCCAGGAGAGACGCCGTGAATTCTGAATCTGCAAATTGAAAGGTTCCCTGTCCTTTCGCATTGCGACTACATGAGTGACGTTGCACATGTATTTCATAATTTTATAGACTCTGAACTAGGGCATTAAGTTGTTTGTTAGAAAAAAGGGGAACTTATGGGGGAGGGCATATAGGTCTGTGGCCCATTTCTCTTAGGCTCATCCCGACATTAGTCTTAACACCTTAGGAAAACCACGGAAATACCTTAGGCAGGATGAGTTGTCTCAATATAAGAGACTAGCCATTTGGCTTTTAGGTAATAGGTCGATTGATTTATGAATTTATGATAGATGTAATTATTAATTAATTTAGAGGGAAGTATTATATGATATTCTTATTGAATTTGGTATTCCCAAGAAACTAGTTCGATTAATTAAAATGTGTCTCAGTGAAACATACAGCAGAGTCCGTATAGGTCAGTTTCTATCTGATGCTTTTCCAATTCACTGCGGGCTAAAGCAGGGAGATGCACTATCACCTTTACTTTTTAACTTCGCGCTTGAATATGCTATTAGGAAAGTTCAGGATAACAGGCAGGGTTTGGAATTGAACGGGTTACATCAGCTTCTTGTCTATGCGGATGACGTGAATATGTTAGGAGAAAATACACAAACGATTAGGAAAACACGGAAATTTTACTTGAAGCAAGTAGAGCGATCGGTTTGAAGTAAACCCGAAAAGACAAAGTATATGATTATGTCGTGACCAGAATATTGTACGAGATGGAAATATAAAAATTGAGATTTATCCTTCGAAGAGGTGGAAAATTCAAATATCTTGGAGCAACAGTAACAAATATAAATGACACTCGGGAGGAAATCAAACGCAGAATAAATATGGGAAATGCGTGTTATTATTCGGTTGAGAAGCTCTTATCATCCAGTCTGCTGTCCAAAAATCTGAAAGTTAGAATTTATAAAACAGTTATATTACCGGTTGTTCTGTATGGTTGTGAAACTTGGACTCTCACTCTGAGAGAGGAACATAGGTTCAGGGTGTTTGAGAATAAGGTGCTTAGGAAAATATTTGGGGCTAAGCGGGATGAAGTTACAGGAGAATGGAGAAAGTTACACAACACAGAACTGCACGCATTGTATTCTTCACCTGACATAATTAGGAACATTAAATCCAGACGTTTGAGATGGGCAGGGCATGTAGCACGTATGGGCGAATCCAGAAATGCATATAGAGTGTTAGTTGGGAGACCGGAGGGAAAAGACCTTTAGGGAGGCCGAGACGTAGATGGGAGGATAATATTAAAATGGATTTGAGGGAGGTGGGATATGATGATAGAGACTGGATTAATCTTGCACAGGATAGGGACCGCTGGCGGGCTTATGTGAGGGCGGCAATGAACCTTCGGGTTCCTTAAAAGCCATTTGTAAGTAAGTAAGTAAGTAAGAGTAAGTAAAGGGGTCATGGGGATATGAATGCAGGTCTGTAGCCCATTTCTTTTAGGGCTCATCCCGACATTTGTCTTAGCGCCTTAGGAAAACCACGGAAAAACCTTAGGCAGGATGATAGTGAATTCGTCCGTCGGACAGGGATGTTAAGCCTGCCAGACCCCTTGGTGCTATTCGACAGGAGTAGGCTGTGTACCAGCACTGGGTTTCCCTTCTCCCTTTATCTTCATCATCTTCACTCGTTCCAGACACTATACTTACACGAACACTTACACATACACTCACCCTAGTACATGACATAACTCTCCACAGATACACATCATGTACAGCATGGCCCCCCGAAGTGGTGTACAACTAGAAAATGAGTCACAGTCTTGCCACCTATCCGCAATATGCGAAACCCAAATCACATAAAGTGAAGTGGGTAGGCAATGGATACATATATAATTTTACTATGGTTAACTGCTTATACCTTAACGTGAAAGAAAATAGAAAGCATACATGAAAACAAAAACTTGCCTAGCATTTCCTGAATGGATGGCAAGATGAAGTGCCATTGTGTGATCATTAGCTGCTAAGTCAGGGTTAGCACCTCGATTCAACAGCTCCTCCACGATTGTCAAGCTTCCGGACTGAGCTGCAAGCATGAGTGGTGTAGCTCCATCTACTGCCCTGTGAAATATGATTAACAAGTCAATTATAGTACTTTTGTAATAAACATGTATGTATGAATGAGGTTATTTAGAACAGACAGATTGTACAAGCTGTATCAACAGTCAATAACATCTATAAATCGAAATAAGAATTTAAAATAGTTTTCATTCACTACAATATTGTATGATATAGGGGAAATCAGCCTAAAATGACATACCATTTTGTTTTTGATCTATAATCATGGTCTGAATGATGATTGTTAGATTATTTTATGTAAAACATTTGCCTCATGTAGTTATTATCTCCCATTCTTATGTCAATGTTTTTACATTACTATAAATCATGATACGAGGGTCACTCCAAAAGTAATGCACAACATTTATTTACAAATTGCATTTTTATCCTACAGCTTTGATATTTTAACAGAATGTAGATACATCTTTTAGGAACAAAATGCCACTTTTCCACAAAATCCCCGCCCCTTTCAACTGCTTTATGCCACCTTGGAACAAGTGCCTGTATACCTGCATGGTAAAAGTCTGAACCAACACGTCTGAGCCACTCTTTAGCAGCGTGCACGAGGGAGTCATCATCTTCTAACCTTGTTCGCGAAAGGATTCCTTCAGTTTATCAGAGAAATATAACTGCATGGTGCCAAATCAGGAATGAGAGACGGATGTTTCAGTGATGTCCTTCAAGTTTTCTGATCTGTTCTTGGTCTTGTGACTGACATGTGGCCATGCGTTGTCATGCAATAGCAGAACATCCTCACGACTCAGTCAAGCTTGAAGTTTCGTGAGAGATGCCACATACTCGTCAGAATTAATGATGGTTCTGTGTGGCATGATGTCTGAATCAAAAACACAGTAGCCATAACTTTTCCTGCTGAATGCGCAGTTTTCAATTTCTTTTCTTTGGAGAATTTGCATGATGCCACTCCATTGCCTGCCTTTTTGTCTCTGGTTCAAAATGGCAGAGCCATGTTTCATCTCCTGTCACAATTCTTGCAAGAACGTCATCTCCACAATTCTCATACTGGTCCAAAAGTTTGCTGCACAGTTCTTTGGGTTTCTTTGTGGGCTTCTGTCAACATCCTCAGAATCCACCTCGCACAACAAACCGGTCAGGGCAAGTTACCTGAGTGAGGTTTTTTCTGGGGTTTCCCTTAACCCAATATGAGCAAATGCTGGGTAACTTTCGGTGCTGGACCCCAGACTCATTTCACCGGCATTACAACTTTCTTTTCATTCAGACACTAAATAACCTGAGATGTTGATACAGTGTCGTAAAAAAAAAACAAAAAATAACCACTTTCATGTGCTAAAATAAAACTAAGTTGTATATTACCAGTTGACTAGTTTCAGCTTTGTTTCAGCCATTCTGATCATATTCTAACCTATTCTATGATACTTTCTTCTAAAATTTTGAGTACCATGATCTTCGTGACGCAGTATCTTCCATGAAATTTTGTGTCATTCAAATTTTCAAAATGATCGTTTCTTAAATGGTTAACATTATCTCCATATGGCTCTTGATTTTCGAGCAGTTCCAGATGTAACAATTCTGCGTCGAAACGTTCCGCCATTTTGTATTGCAACTAGTAAACCACTAAAAATTTAAAGACGGAAATTTCTATCACTAAACTAATGATAGCTTTACTAGTTTGTTAGAACTAAAAATGTTTGGTGAGATATAAAAATAATTTAATGAAGCAGTAAATAAATTAATGAATCATTAAAAACATAGTGAAGCTTGGTGAAACTGGCTATAAGTCTTTCAATTAAAAACCTCAGTCACACATTGGTCATGGATAAATATAAAATAGGATGCGAAACTGTGGTCAGCACCATCTGGCAGTGGGGGGCTGAAATAAGATGATCAGCGCCCAACGTCATAGGTGGTGAACATTAGAACTACGTGTTGGGTACATTACTCAGAGTTCTCTATTTATCCGTTCGAGATACTGCTCGAGGACTCGACGAGGAGCCAAGATGGCAGACAGAAACTTGTTAATAAGTGAACATAAAGTGATATTACGACTGCATGTTAAAAAGTGATGTTTATGGACGTTGTAAAAATAGCATTGTTGAATGTATTGTAAAGTAATAGTAATATAATAAATTGAACTATCTAAGTAGTTCTTGCAGACTTTTCAATTGCACTGTACAATAAATACCCAAAGAATACAATCCCAATTATCTAACCTTTTGCTTTATATTTTTTTTTGTCTGTGTCTGGTTATATTTTAATTCGGTAGTGTAAAATAGATCGTATCTTTTATCTTCCTGTTGGCTCCGGTAAGAATTTTCAGTAGAAGCTGCTGTGAGGAATAAAAATGTAAATGTTTTATTTTAAACTGGGTTAGTTTTGAATATCTATGAGGGTGGGAGGGAATACTTTCTGCACAATTTAACATTTTCGTCACCAGGTGCGCTGCTAAATGCATGGAGTAATTAGTAATTACTCTTTTCGCTACTTGGTGCACTGCTAGATGTAGGTGGCAGCAAGATCATTTTCTACAACAGTGCCTCTAGTATGTGTTACGGGAAACTCAGTAAGTCTCTAGTATGTGTTACAGGAAACTCAGTAAGTTTCGCATCCTATTATATATTCATCCATGCATTGGTCGTGAACTGCAACTCTTCGCTGATTTTAGACAATGAAGCCACTTCTCCCTTAACCTCCAAGAAATAATGTAAGTCCATACTCACTAGCATTCTACTGTTACAGGAAACTTAATTTCTCTTCATTTATTAGCAGACATCGGATTCTAGGGCAAATGCCTATTTTGTTTCTTTAGGAGAAAAGTAAAAATAATTATTAATATTTGTGTTTCATGGAAATTGAAAGGTATTCAAAGAGTTTTATAGTGCCCTAAAATGCCCTAAAACGGTTATTAGAGCCTAATTTGTTAATATTCGCCTATAAATGCCTAACTCACTGTAAAGTTTCGCATTTGCCTCTTACTTTTTATAATTTATACATGCATTCACTGCGAAATTTAAGGCATTTAAAAAGTGGAAAGTTTGCTTCACACCGGCCATGAAACCATTGATAAAGGAAACAAAATGTTTTGAATCTCACGACACTCGCAATAGATTTCACCGAATTTAACATGTTTGGAGGCATAAATGCCGACAAAGAACCAACCTTAATTTTGAAGCAGGCAACAATCACAACATGTGCTGCTACCGATTCAGAGATATACTATACTATAAAAATGACTGTTTTCGGTCTGAAACCGATTAGCTGTACTGCCCTTCAGAGTGTCATAAAATCACAATTTTTGGAGAAAGAGTGTTTTTGAAATATTTATGAAAAGTCGTAAAACTGCGAATTAGTAGGGTAAACCGTTACAAAATATTTAAAAGAATGGCCCTCCTAGTGTTAACACTACCAGGAAATGCAACAATAAGTGGAACTTTTTTTTTGTCCAATTGAATCTCAATAACAACGGTTCATTTGAATGCTCGTTAACAGTTGCTCTTTCCCTCACCTTATTTGTGTTGAGAAGTTTTGAGCGGTAGGACGTTTTCCTGTGAAGTTTAACGCGATAATGCCGAAAAATATAAGTGCAAAATCTACATTGATCCGGCAATGGCTAACAGAATATTCAGAATTCACTTATGATGGAAAAATAATATTCTGCAAGATTTGTAGCAAACAGGTATGTAACAATAGTTGAAATATATAAATTCTATTAATTTTAATGAGTAGGCCTATAATATTTATACATTGACTGAGCTATCCTGAGGTATAATTCTTTTTAAGACCACTACACTTTAACCTTTTAAATTCCGATAGTTAAAGTATTTGCAGGTCTTAAAATTTTGATTGTTCGAACCCACTAACTCTGTGATAGAAATACGGCAATACAACAATTAGGATTTTATTTCAATTCAGTTTACTTTACATTTTTAGATTTCGCAAGAAAAGAAGTGCCACCTAAAGCAGCATGTGCAAGGAGCGGCTCATAAGGCTAAAGCTCAGCAGAAAAATCAACTGCAACAAACTTTACTAACACAGCCTACTTCATCCAATCTCAGCAGTAATTTCTATGCTGATTTAACCAGAGCGTTTGTTGCTGCTAACATTCCCTGGAATGCAATTGAAAATCCGGTTTTAAGACAGTTTTTACAAAAATACTGCAAACAAAATATCCCATCTGAGTCGACCCTAAGAAAAAATTACTTAGACAGAATATACAATGAAACTTTAGCTTCCATTCGGGAGGATATAGGTGATTCTTACATATGGGTCTCTGTGGATGAAACCTCAGATCCTATGAATAGGTATATAGCAAATATGGTAGTAGGAAAACTTAGTCCTGATGGACCTTCGATTCCACACCTCGTATGTGTTAAGGAACTTTCGAAAGTGAATAGCCAAGCCATTGCTTATTTTGTAAATAAAGGCCTACAGTCTTTATACTCAGGTAATATAGACGATTCTAAAGTTCTGTTGTTTTGTACTGATGCTGCCTCATACATGGTTGCTGCAGCTCCACTTCTTAAAACATTTTATCCTAACCTCACGCATGTAACCTGTCTAGCACATGGCCTTCACAGGGTTTCTGAAACAATTCGGAATGAATTTCCTCTTCTCAATTCGTTTATTTCTAACACAAAAAAATGTTTTTGTAAAGCCCCATCCAGGATTTCAATATTCAGAGAGAACTTTCCAGATATCCCACTCCCACCTCAGCCGGTTGTTACACGATGGGGAACCTGGATTCAGTCAGTGGTGTATTATTCTAAGTATTTTAAAAAGTGATCACAGTTATTGATAAATTACCTGAAACTGATAGCGCAGCGTGTGTGAAAGCAGTGAAAGATTGTCTAAATGACTCACGAGTGAAAAACGATATTGCCTACATAATATCAAACTTTTCTTTCATACCTGCAAGCATTGAACAATTAGAACGTGAAAAACAATCTCTTTGTAGCCAAATAGGAATAGTAAAGGAAGCTCAAGTGAACATACATTCTGCTTTGGGCGAAACTGGGAAAAAAGTTAAAAATAAGTGGGACAACGTATTAAATAAGAATGTAGGATTTTCATTGTTGGAAAAAGTATCAAGAGTGATATCGGGGAAAGTGTAAATGTTCCAGTAAGTATTGATGTTTCTATTGTACCTAATTTAAAATTTGCGCCTCTCACATCAGTTTCGGTTGAAAGAAATTTTTCTGCTTTCAAAATGATTCTCAGTGACAAAAGGCAAAGGTTAACTGTGGAGAATTTAGAAAAATTCTGGTGGTGTACTGTGCAGATAATTATAATAAAGTCTGAGCATGGAACTGAATTTCAATAACTTAAAATGAGTAATCTTGATATCAATGATCATTATTTCATTAGTTTCAATATATTAAATTTGTGCAGCTCTGTTTATAAATATAATATAGTATTCTTTTTAATGTTTAAACATACTTTTTGTGCGTATTTTAGTGTATAACTAAAAATTTCAGTGAAAGAAATAAGTATGATACCTTGATGTGCCTAAAATGCCTATTTTCATTAAAATAGAGCCTAATTTTACAAATTTTGAGCTTATTTTAGGCGCCTAAAACGGCAATTTTTAGTGCCTAAAAATCCGATGTCTATTTATTAGTATATATTTATTGGCATATTCTGCACTTTTTAAGGGCACATTTGCATGTGTAAGGCATGAACTTCTGGGTATTACTCACGACTTAGAGTATCCTGATTCATATGACATGTACCTTGTATCAAGAGAAGCAGATACAGCTAAGATGGGTCTCACTACATTCCAATCACCCAGCTCTGTAGCAAAGAACAGAGGAGTCCGACCACATTCATCCTGGATGGTGATATCAGCCCCGCTGTTGATCAGGAAACTGACGAGTCCTTCATTTCCCTGAATAAAAATTTTAATTATTTAATATGAAACCACACCACATGACTTAAAATATTATAAATATTTTTAACCTGTATAACTACTCATAACCTTTTCCAAACGCGAAAAATTTCAACAGGGAGAAACAGAGAGAGTACTTAAATATTCTGGTTGCCATATGATAATCATGGCACCACTATGGTAAACTCTTCTATAAATGCATATAGAAGGGATATAAACAGAGACCTGAAAATTTCGCATCTGCGAAATCCGCGAATTTTTAAATTGTGCGGTAGAAAGTATTTTTTTCATCTGTAAGGTGATTTAGCATGATTTTCTAGCAGAATTGAAAGTGCGAAAAAATACAAATTTCCTATCAAATTGCGAAATCACGAGAAAAATACCATTTAATAGCGATTTCAGTAAAATGATATTTTTCAAGCGAAAAGCACATTATATATACGGGCTATTCCATCTCAAATCGACCGAAATATAGAGAAAATTTACCTTGCAATTTTTTAAATACAATGAAACTTTTTCTGTCTGTTGACAACTGTGATACAATGCTTTGTGCAAAGTTTGAGGCATCAGAACTTCATAGTGTTTAAATTTAAAATATTTAAATTTATCGTATTTTCATAAAATTAGCAACTTTAAACTGTTGTGGCTCCGAAACCCTTTCACCCAGTGATCAAAATCATGGTTTATTTTGGTGCTGAGAAGTTAAAGTTTATATTGACATGTAAACAATTTTTCTTACTTTTTATGGAAATGGAGAAATTTAGATTTTTCTTCATTAAGACGCCTTTGGCCACGAAAAAATATTTTTAAATATATGGTTAGATTCCGCATTGAAAGTACAAATAAACACGTATTTTTTACTGGTGCACCGTTGATAAGAAAGTATTGAAAATATCAAATAAAGAAAATAAATAGTAGGAGCGTGAACTAACCAGCTGACTGTGAGGCGGGAGCTAGCCTAGGCAAGCAAGGCCAGAAGACATAAACACGTGATGTTTCGTCTAGTAGCGCATAGCTGGGCTAGCTTTATCACAAGTTTTCATAAACACAGGAGTAAAATGATGCCCAACGCTCGCTTATCTTCATCTCTCGGCCAGTTCGTGCGGTACTGTGCCGTTCAAGTCCAGGTGTGTGAATATAATTTATTTAATACCCTCGAAACTTATTGCCGAGCCACTAAGCAAACAATGCCGAATCCCTCTTAATAATGCAAGGTTTTTTCTCAATATTTTTTACATTTTTACAAATGGGCAAAAAGCCTAAAAGTAAGTAAAATCAGATTATCTGTCTCTCTGTATACAATAAAAATAAGGATTACTTCTTAACATAACCTACTAAATGTCAGCTTCAAAATGAGCTCTCGTTCAATGTTCTACAGTAAATGGTTTCAGAGTTCTGAGTGCTGAAAGAGGCTTGTTTTTATAAAATACGCTAAATTTGTCGCTCAATAGTACGAAAACCGTTTGACTTTCGATAGTATGTTTTTGAAAATGCACTCTCCTCAGCACCTTGTATAAATAAGGAAAAAATTAGAGTATTAAAAAAATGGGAGTTTTTTTACTGATCGATTTCACATGGAATAGCCCATATACAGAAATTAAAGGCACTTTTTAAATACTCGAAATATGCCGATCGAATATCTCTTTATAAATTACACTGAACAACAAATTTTCATTGAAAGTGTGTAAACTGCATCAAATTGGGGTTTTCATATTCATTTGAGCATAAAATGATAAAATATCACCATCCACAAAAATACTTAGCTCTAGTTTCTTAAGTAAGTCATCCGCATCTTTTTAACAAAGTACTCACTAAATAAATGTACTTATAATCCAAGAACTAGTCAAACCAATAAATTTTTAAGTAAATAATTACTTGAATTGTGTAATATTATAGGCATTGACAAATTCCAGTGTCATCTACAAATACAAACATAAAATATTAGGAGTAACATCGAAATAATACAACATAACATATGTTGTTGTTTTCTAATGCCAGGCGTTTGACAATAAAGTCATTTGACCTCTTGCACTCCAATATTTTTCAAAGAGTTAAATGGCAAGTTGTAGCCGATTTAAGTGAACACCATATTTTAACGTTTTGGTGGCTACTTCATTCACACACAACCCCCAGAATGTCTGGAGGACCACACCTGCTGTTGGTCGACAGGTTCATTGGACCTAGCTGGGAGATCTTGTTGATCACCAGCTTTCCCTCCTTAAGCCACTGGAGGACGATTTTAGTGCCATAGCAGGTTAGCACTAGGAACAGAAAAGTAGGAAGGGTAGGAAGGAAAGTGAAATGAACCCCTAGGCCTCGAATGCTCTAATACTGTCGGGGTCGAAGAAAGTAAGAGTTCAGTCAGAGGACTGGATAGGAAAGGGTAAAGAGGGAATTAGGTATTGAATAGAGGAAAATTATACCAAAATTCAGTCATTAACTCATCAAGCAGACCAGTGTTAATTGATGAGTAGCCCCTCCCTTTAGTTCAGCTCGTAAAATTATGCTTACTAACAGCTGCACCACGGGAAGGTAGGGATGGGACATTGGGTATTTGTCCAGGTTGATTCCTTAAAGCCTTCAATGGGAAGGATTAATGGCTCTCCCCCCTGTATTCGACAGATACCCTTTTGCAGCCACAACATAACATATAACATACATGAATGTATTGTCTTTATTTATTCTAAAAGCAATTCATACAAAGCAAGAAATATAAATATCAACCAATCGAAAATATAAACGTATAAAAGATCGGAAATTTGAATGTCCTTATTTATATATGGTCGTGGATTGTCCTGTAGAGATGTTTGGCTGGAACGAAACCATGTACACCAATCCTTTACAACTGATTTCCCTAAGCATGTCTCTCCATATAGTGCAACCATGGATTTGCAAATACACAACCTCTTTTAATGAAATTCCGAATGTAGAAAACATTTCTGTACAAGGTATGGTTATACCAGTGTAAAAAATTACACAAAAGAAGGGGGAGAAATATGATGTCTTGCAAGTATTTATTTTCTCGCTCATAATGAGGAAACTGGTTATACTTACTGCAGATATAGCACAATGCAGAGGTGTAGAATTATTGAAGTCCCTTGCATTCACAAACGCTCCAAACTCAATTAACAATTCTGCCAAATTTTGCAATCCATGCCTACAAACTGGAACACACAATTGTTAACCTTCAATAATAATACAGAGCTTATGTAATATGAAAATGAAGTTCACATTAATATATGGGTGAATATTCTGAAATGGGTAAATGTATTTCGTGGCTGATTTAAGAGTTTCTTGAAAATGTTAACTGATTACTTTTGCGTTTAATTAACTAACTCTCACATGTTTTAGTTGGAAACAAAGTATAAAAGGTTTAATTTTAAATTTTATAATTAAACAATAACGTCAAAATGTAACTACGGTCCCTATGTCCCAACTACATTTTACTCTGTTTTACTAAGTTTTTCTAGGAATGTTTCAATTTGATTTTATTTCCTCGGCCAAGATTATAAAAATAAATAGTTAAAATACTTATGAAAGACAGGAATTGTTGTTTGTTTAATTCTGAAAGGACACAACTTTAACGTAAAGTTTGTCCCCAAAAATTTCGTAACGCCGGTCCCTCGAAATAAAAGAGCTACACAAAAGACAATTTTGCTTCATGTGGTAAATTTTAACGGTTGGTAGTGATGAGATGTCAATATGGCGCCAGTTGAAAACTTTTCGTCCATTGTCGTAATTTATTTTATTGAAAAATACAAAAATCATCACTGATGACTGAATGTTATGTTTTCTACTGGTAACACGGTCCCAGGTGGCATTAAATATATATATGTATAAATATAAATAAATATGTATAATATAAATAAATTGTATATATTAAACTTTCGTAGTATATGCAAAACATTACAATATTTGTCGACTAAAAATCTAACCTCCATGATATTTTTAACGATTTATTTTGTCAGAACTATTGCGGAAATTATACTAATTTGTAACAAGGGTCCCTGTAACATTGGTCCCTTTATTGTGGGACCGAGGTTTCATTTAACATACAATTATTAAATACTGGGGGATAAAGTAACTTCAAATATTATTTCATGTGATTGTTTATAGGAAAGAAAAAAAGTCTGATGATGAAAGTAGGAAATATGAAAGGGAGAAGATACGTAGGCAGAGGGCAAATATGACTGAAAAGGAGTTGCAGAAAAAAAGGGACTATGGCAAAGAATAAAAAAAAAAGAAAGAAAATAGCAGATATATTATGACTGATCGTGAAAAAAGAAATGTTCGAAGACAAGTGAAATCTGAAGTACAGAAGTTTAGAAGATACCTTAAACAAAGGGCTGTAAGGGAAAGATAACAACAATCCCTTGGTTTTTTTTTTTAAATTAGAAAATGTCACATAAAAATTTTTTTAAGCTCAACTGATACCAGAATCTTCAATAATAGGAGCAAATGTAACCAATGTGAGGAAAAAAAGTACACAATTTAATATAATATATTTTTTACAGTTTTGTTATTCATATTTGCCTATTTCAGAATATTCACCCATATATTGTATTGCATTGTATTTATTAACATTCCATGGTTTTCCACAGCTAGAAGCTGTGCACATTCACAAGATACGATGCAATATTATCATAAGGAATATGGCTGAGCTAACAGTGTGTTACCAAGCATAAGTTTGTCTCCTAACAAAAATATAATTCCTGAGTATCCAAGGAAAAGTGCAGTTGCATCCTTTCCATTACTCACAGGACATGACTGTTTGCCAAAGCACTCGAACAAAACTGGAATTATTTCTTCACCACTTTGTCCATTGTGCAGTATTCAGAAAAAATGGATCAGAATCATCCTCCGCAATGTCCAGTCCTTTCCTCTAACACACTGAATGTGAGAAATATTGGACAGCAAGAAAGTTAATGACTTTATTGTCAAAAACTCAGCATTAGTTAAAAACATTATAGGCTTATGTAAATAGGTTAGATAGAGAAAATTTGGAAAACATCAATAAAACCACAACAGAAAATGAAGTTTCCCTTGCAAAGTAATTTTAATTAAATTAGTACTAAACAATTATACTACTGGTAATTGTTTTCTTTCTGAACCTTCACCCTCACCCTCACCCCCACCCTGATGATGATGATGATGATGATGATGATGATGATGATAATGATGATATATGTAGCCTACACCCTAAACCTGTAAAGTACTACTCATACAATAATAATAATAATAATAATAATAATAATAATAATAATAATAATAATAATAATAATAATAATAATGATTTATTTTAGCTGGCAGAGTTAAGGCCGTAAGGCCTTCTCTTCCACCAACCAGCAAAAGTGTATATACATATGCATGAACTTACAAAAAATTCAACAATTTGATTAAGTGAGAGTTACATGTATACAAGAGTTATTTACGAATTAAACAACAAAATACTATGAACTATTAATTAGACACTGAAATAAACTGTGTAGCAGAATTAAACTAAAATACATAGAATGTTAATATATTTCAAATAATATTAGATAATAGAAAGAGATTATTATGAGACAATTTTGAAAATACAGCACTATCAGGATGATGTCCAAAGAATGAAGTAACAATGTAGTCAGTGATAGTTTAAATCAGTAAGATTGGAGTGAAATGCTAATAAGGTTATCCTTTAAGCTGTTTTTAAAGGTGTTTATTGTCTTGCAGCCCCTAATGACACATTAAAAGAAACTCATCATATTTCCTGAAAACTGATCTTGATAATTAAGGAGCGGATTCCTATGTAATTAAATATTATTTTTGCGTGTGATAAAACACAATTAACAAAGTTAAAAATTCCGAACATGAAGTTTCAAGTTTAAAACCCGAATTTTATTTCACATAAAAACACATATTTTCACAAAAAAATTATGTAAATACATATTTTCAGGAAATCTATTATAAACACATAAATCTTGGAGTATTTTTACTTAAATAATTTTTTACAAGAACTTTTGAATATTTTAAAACTAAATCAATTATGTCACTCAGAAGTACGTTATCTTTTTAAGAATTCTTGGTTGCTTCATGTTTCTATGCGCTGTGTGGTGTATCCGTGATCCATTTTCGTAATAGTATCGCCTCAAGTTCTGAGAACTGCTAGGCAGCATATCAGTGTTATTATTAGAGAATAAATTAACATGGACAATGAGGAGAGATCTTGCAACACATAATTAGGAATGTTTATTGTTGCTGAAGATGATTTCATTCCACGCTTTGTTTGTAAAACACAACAGATAAGAGCTCGGGTATTAATATTATTTAATTTAAACAAATCTCTCGCCTCTCGCTTATGTCTATCAAGTAAGCCTTACTTAGTAAGGCAATATGTCTTGTGATTCCCTGTTATCAGGCTTCGTAAATCGATATCCTTCAAGATATACTGAAAGATGGTTATTTAAAAAACGATTTGGCTTTCCTATTAGCAAATTTAAGTTTTTGTGTGACACTATAAAAAAAACTCGAAACATCCAAAAACCTGTTGTCTGAAACAGGGAGGTGCATGCCATGGAAATTAAACTAGACTCGCTACCAGATTCAGAAGTACAAGTACTAAGAGACAAATTCCAGAATGTGTTTAGGAAAAACAGTGGATATAAGAAATGTGTAAAGTTGTTCAAGTATTGGAGGATGTGCCTGTAGGTGAAATTGATGGTGTGTTTGTGACATTCCTCTCTTTAAATATGCACGTCTGACGTCCTGTGATGTGGAAAGATCGTTTTCACAGTATAAGTCGTTGTTCAGAGATAATCGGCATGCATTTGTGATGGAGAATTTGGAGATGACCTTTGTTGTTCACTGCAATTCTCGACCAACTACTAGCACTCAAGTGTGGTTGGTGGGTACCTAGTAACATTTCTTTTCAAGCTAAGTAAGGTCTTTCTGTCATATTTAAAAAAATATATTTATTTTTTTTATTTTTAGCAAATATTTTTGTAAATTTTAGCACATAAAAAATAAATATATTTAAATTTTTAGCACATAAAATCCGCTCCCTACTGATAATATTGGTGATCCAGATATTTGGTATTCAGATAATTAGAATTCTACTAAACTTTGTGTTAAAATTAGTTGCTGTAATACTATGAATTTTGAAACCCTTCCATTTATTCTCAATTATTCTCAAAGTCTTTGAGAAGAAAAAAAGATTTGTAAAAATTCAGGGAGGGGCGAGGGCCATGAAATTTGAAGGGCTTACAAAGGGAGAACGAACTAGAAAAGGTTGTAAACCACTGCTTTAAACAAGCTACAATTTCTGAAGGAGGATTTAAAAATACCTTCATGTAGTGGTGTATGGTCCTCATTATTTCCTAAAGTAACATTTGCTCCATGAGTAATCAGAAGTAATACAACCTCGTAACTGCACTGATAGATGCAGGCCAACATAAGAGGTGTCTCCCCTTCCATGGTTGTTCTATTCACACTTCTGCGTCCTGCAATCATTAAAATAAAATCTGTAAAATCACTAAGATTAACTCTGTATGTAGATAAAATTATTGGGGATCATCAGCGTAGTTTTAGGTGTAATAGATCGACTATTGATCAGATTTTTTTGTATTCGACAGACATTGGAGAAAAACTGGGAGTATAAGGGTACAGTACATCAGTTATTAATAGATTTCAAAAAGGCATATGACTCAGTTAAGAGAGAAGTTTTATATAATATTGTGGCGCCGTGCTGGAAGATTCTGGTCGCATCTGGTTCCGTGCACATCTAGCAAGAAGGAGGTGCGGGGAAACACGAACCCCTGACGCCAGCCGCAGTACAGAGTAAGGGGGAGAAAAGCTACGGTGATTGGGCGGAAGTAAGGAAGCATCTGGAAGCAGATCTCTCTTGAAGATTCCGAAAGCCAAGCGAATCGAAAATTCGCGAAGTTATGGTGTAATAAATAAAAGCGCTAGGAATCTTCGGAAGTTAGTTAGTCTTCAGTCAGTCTACAAATAAGTCTTCGAGCGAGCAAGGAAGTCAGCCTTCGAGAGCATCTGGAAGACCAGAGTTCGACATGCAGTGGAACCGCACCTGGAAGACTTGGGTTTGACGGGCAGTGGAATCGCACCTGGAAGACTTGGGTTTGACGGGCAGTGGAATCGCATCTGGAAGACTTGGGTTCGACGTGCAGTGAACTTGAGTCCGTAACTGTGGCAGTGTCCAGGCGAGCGCGACGTAGTTCGGAAGACCTGAGTTCGATGTGCAGTGAACTTGAACAGTGAGCTAGAAGAACTAGGCAAGGCAAACGAATTGTGAACTGAGAACTGACAGTTTTGTTCTGCACATAGTGCATTGTGAACATTAATTGAAATTAGGAGTACATTGTTGTTCTTTTCAATAATACACGTCGTGTATTGCCATTGTCGTCATATGGAGTGCAATAACGACTGTTGTGTTGCTGTGTTGAGTGGAATACCCATTGTTGTAGGTTGAATTATTAAGAATAAAAGTCACATTGTTATCGGGTGCGTGGTGATTAAAGGGAATAAAAGTTACAATATTCTTATTGAATTTGGTATTCCCAAGAAACTAGTTTGATTAATTAAATTGTGTCTTAGTGAAACTTATAGCAGAGTCCGTATAGGCCAATTTCTATCTGATGCTTTTCCAATTCACTGCAGGCTAAAGCAAGGAGATGCACTGTCACCTTTACTTTTTAACTTTGCTCTAGAAAATGCCATTAGGAAAGTCCAGGACAATAGAGAGGGTTTGGAATTGAACGAGTTACATCAGCTTCTTGTCTATGCAAATGAAGTGAATATGTTAAGAAAAAATCCACAAACAATTAGGGAAAACACGGAAATTTTACTTGAAGCAAGTAAAGCGATAGGTTTGGAAGAAGCCTAAATCCCGAAAAGACAATAAAATAGCCAGAATGATTGTCGAAATGGAAACATAAAAATTGGAAATTTATCCTTCAAAGAGGTGGAAAAGTTAAAATATCTTGGAACAACAGTAACAAATATAAATGACACTCGAGAGGAAATTAAACACAGAATAAATATGAGAAATGCCTGTTATTAATTGGTTGAGAAGCTTTTGTCATATAGTCTACTGTCAAAAAATCTGAAAGTTAAAATTTATAACACAGTTATATTACTGCTTGTTCTGTATGGTTGTGAAACTTGGACTCTCACTTTGAGGAGAGATTAAACAGAGATTAAGATGCTTAGGAAAATATTTGAAGCTAAAGAGAAGAATGAAGAAAGTTAACTTACACAACGCAGAACTGCATGCATTGTATTCTTCACCTGACATAATTAGGAACATTAAATTCAGATGTCTGAGATGGGCAGGGTATGTAGCAAGTATGGGCGGATCCAGTAAATGCATATAGAGTGTTAGTTGGGAGACCAAGGGAAAAAGACCTTTGGGGAGGCCAAGACGTAGATGGGAAGGTAATATTAAAATGGATTTGAGGAAGATGGGACATGATGATAAGGGACTGGTTTAATCTTGCACAGGATAGGGACCAATGGCGGGCTTATGTGAGGGAGGCAATGAACCTCCAGGTTCCTTAAAAGCCATAAATAAGTAAGTATGTTTCAAGGAGTTACATACATCTTCCACCATTAAAAATTTATACTGTACTTAGTATTACAACATTTTCCTAAATAATAAATCATACAGCAACAAACCTCGCCTTAACAGCAGACGGAGGCAATTGATATGATCTCCCGCTGCGGCTTCATGAATTGGTGTCCATCCTCTGTTGTCTCCAAGATCTACACGTCGACCATTTCTTAATAATCGTTCCACAAGTGCCTCATCTCCTATGCGTGCAGCAACTCCTAGGTTAGATGCTGCTAATGGATTAGCTTCATTGAACTGCATACTGGTAGCAGTGCACACTAAGAATATGCAACAAATGCAATTAATTGGTTTACTCTGTCCAACATAAATAATATACATGTAACAAAATTGCAAATATTGAAAATATTTCAAATATGGGTAAATTTGTAGAACAGCCCTGCCTTTCGCATGTAGGGTACCGGTACCGATTTTTGCATTTACTTAAGTTTCTTACATTTATGGCACAGAGAGACGAATGGGGTTATGGGTGGAGAATGAGTAGTGGTTATGAGTAGGAATGCTGTCAGCTTATTTTGAGACATCCTATCCAGATTCGTCTTGACTAAATTTAAATGCCTATGTTCACTATAATTGTACCTATTTAATCAGGGATTCTTTTATTATAGGATATCGCTTAATTTTCGTCAAGTTTGACAAACGATTCTGACGTCACAACATGGCCGACGTAAACCAACACGACGAGTAAATAAAACTCACTGAGATATCACCACAGTCTAGTATATACAGTCACGAAGCTTGAGTTTTGAGGGTGCTAGAAACAATAGACTGTGACGGTACTATTTTGCATTGCCTGTAATGAGGCGATATTAGCGACCCTAGTGGTGAGCAACTATCTAATGTTTGCATATTTACTACGTATTGAGCTTCGCGACTGTATATACTAGACTGTGATATCACCTCAACTAACCCACTAACCTTTCTCACATACGTCGACCTAATGTCACTGAGATATCACCTCAACTAACTCACTAACCTTCTCACATACGTCGACCACATGACATCACCCCATTCTCCAATCTAGCCAACATATACACTTGGTTTCACCAAGCTTCTTTAAATCAGCACAAACGACTTGTCAACAAATGGATCATTTAATTTTAACGGAATCTTTAAAAAGGTTGACTATTTCACCAAGCCTCGTATCTTTAAAATTAACAGGCGTTTACTAACGAGGGATTTTGTACTTGTATTTTGCATGTTTTGTTTTTCATACGACCATGGCTTCGAAATCGCGAATTTCATTGGTTACATATGACCATGGCTGACTTTGTTTGGGATGAAGAAACAATCATAGGCAAACGGTAAGAGGCAGTAATTTTAAGAACATCTTCCTAAATACAGTATGTTTCATACCGCAATTAAAAAAAAAAAAAAAAGACAGCTGCTTCCAAATGTAAATAATAGGAATGTAGAGCAGTTAAATTGTAGCTTCTAAAGGAAATCTGAGAAAATTTAGCGGACTACAAGGTCGACAGCTTAAAAATTGATGCCACAATTAATTATATACAAAGCATTCTAAGCAGTTATATTAGGCCTAAATTTAGGACGGAAATCGCCTCTTCCATAAATTGCATACTACTTTTCCACTGTATTTCATGCAGATTTATTAGTACCCTGTAACAATTTTGCCATGCTTGTGTGGCAGGATTCAGGAGAGATGTCATTAAATTGGATTTTAAGGTATCCATTGTCTCCTAAAAGAAAATCTCTTTGCACCCTTTTCATTTAAAAGGCATCCTCCTTTGGAATGTTGTGCTATCCGTGTAGACCGTAACATTATCTTAAACCGAGAAGAATCTGTTGGAGAGGCGTTAAGTGGGTGATTCCTAACTGTCGTATTCTAACCTATTACAATTTCAATAAACTAGCGCTGAGGTTGTTCTGAGGTAAAAGTGAAAATCGTTGAACTTATAAGGGATTTTTTGTGGTAATGCAGTTGATCGTATATGCAAGGCATAACAAAAATTAAACTAATCAAACATAACCTGTCACAGATTCGTATGTACAAGGTGTATAAGCAGAGTACGAAGGAAACTACCTCAGCGCTAGTTTAGCCACAATTTTTCTATGCGGAGCGTTACATAGGCCTATGAAATTGTTTGAATATTGAAGGAAAAATAGGATCTTCTATTGCAGAATCTTTTGGCTATATTACTGCTAGGATATACGATTGGAACATGTACACAATCTATGTTGTCTATGACAACATAAAATTTAGCTATAAGCTTATTAGGCCTATAGAAATAATGACTATTGTAATGTTGGTAGTACGTCTGATAATTTATTCACATATCTAGACAATACAGGTTTTGATACCCCGTTCATATCATCAATTACTATTTCAAAACTTCCCGCAACATTATTTTAAAACGAGAAGAATCTGTTGAAGAGGCGTTAAGTGGGTGATTCCTATCTGTCGTATTCTAACCTATTACAATTTCAATAAACTAGCGCTGAGGTAGTTCTGAGGTAGAAGTGAAAATCGTTGAACTTATAAGGGATTTTTTGTGGTAATGCAGTTGATCGTATATGCAAGGCATAACAAAAACCTAAACTAATCAAACGTAACCTGTTACAGATTCGTATGTGCAAGGTGTATAAGCGTACGAAGGAAACTACGCTAGTTTAGCCACAATTTTTCTATGTGGAGCGTTACATAGGCCTATGAAATTGTTTGAATATTGAAGGTAAAATAGGATCTTCTATTGCAGAATCTTTTGGCTATATTAATGCCAGGATATACGATTGGAACATGTACACAATCTATGTTCTCTATGACAACATAAAATTTAGCTATAAGCTTATTAGGCCTATAGAAATAATGATTATTGTAATGTTGATAGTACGTCTGATAATTTATTCACATATCTAGACAATACAGCTTTTGATACCCCGTTCATATCATCAATTACTATTTCAAAACTTCCCGCAACGTTATTTTAAAACGAGAAGAGTCTGTTGAAGAGGCGTTAAGTGGGTGATTTCTATCTGTCGTATTCTAACCTATACAGTATACCGGTATTCAGTTTCTTCTAGAATCATTCTTACTAATTTCTTTAATGTGTAGCTTTCGTGGAATTCTTTATCATTTAAATCTTCAAAATGATTATTCCGAGTGTTATTACAACATATAAGTTCGTCGTTATGTTGAAGTTCTAAATAAAGAACTTCATCATCGAATAATTACGACCGCCATGTTGTTGACTTCTTAACGCATCGTTACTGTTTTAACGCGACGAATAGATCCTAATAAATTAACGATGAATTTAAAGATGCGTTAGCAATAATGATACTTGGTGAAACACAAAAACTGACTAACGTGTCATTAAATTATTTAACGAGACGTTATAATGATAACGAAGGTTGGTGAAACCGGCCAATAGTCTCATAACCACACTACCGATATCCTATAGTAATATAGACCCGATTTATTTGTGTTTGTTGACTGCGCATCATGTTTATGAAAAGCCACTTTCCGGTGTCAATAATAGTACCGATACTTTCCCTGGACCAGAAATACAGTAACATTACCCTGGGCCAAAGTAGGCTTATTAGAGGGCGACTGTGACAAAGATAAAACTTCGATATCTACCCATACTACACACGGAAGAGAAAATGTATTTAAATCCTTAAAACCTTTTCACATTCTTCGCCCTCACGTCACTTAAATATCCCCTCAACTAACCCACTACTAACCTTGTCGCAAAAATCTCTATTTCATATCACTTATCTATATATATTGAAACCATATAACCCATAACAAAACGCAAGCCACCGGAGTGGCTCAGTCTGTTAAGGCGCTTGCCTGTCGGTCTGAAGTTGCGCTCGGGCGCGGGTTCGATCCCCGCTTGGGCTGATTACCTGGTTGGGTTTTTTCCGAGGTTTTCCCCAACCGTAAGGTGAATGCCAGGTAATCTATGGCGAATCCTCGGCCTCATCTAGTCAAATATCATCTCGCCATCACCAAGCTCATCGACGCTAAATAACCTAGAGGGAGTTGATACAGCGTCGTTAAATAACCAACTTTAAAAAAACCACAAATCAGACGTCAGTCTCGTGTAAGGTGTGGGGAGCCGGGAGACATCGAAAATTGGGTTGGTTAGATGAGGGGCTGGTAAATGCAGAAACGCATTTCCGTCCATCATACCACCACTAAAGTTGTAGTGAGGGTAAAAGTTGCGTGGCCAAAATGTAATTTGTATGGATGTTACAGAAAACTTACATTTTATTCATCCGTCCAGTCTATTCTGTCAGCTCTAATGATGCAAATGTAAACAGCGAATGAACCTATACGCTTTCGAGCTTTGTTATTGTCTGAATATATTTAACAACACAGCTTTAAACACTCAAACGTCAAATACCACGACCACCATTACCTACGTCACATTCAGCGTTGCCATTGTTGCCAACCACAGATAACACACAGGATTGCCAACCGTAAGTTACGCTTGACTAGATCGCACAAATTATCGTACTTTTGAAAATTAAATTATGGTTTATTTAACGACGATCGCGGTTCGCAACTGCATAAGTTATTTCAGCGTCGCCGGTGTGTGGAATTTTGTCCCGCAGCCAGTAAATCTACTGACATGAGCCTTTCGCACTTAAACACACTTACATGCCATCGACCTCGGCCTAGATCGAACGCGCAACCTCTAGCATAGAAGGCCAGCGCTATACCAACTAAGCTACCGATTGTGATTCGTACTTTCGATTGGAGGATCGTACACATAATAGAAAATAGGCCTATTTTGATTATTTTACCTAAACTCCCTCCATAATGTTTTATTTAAACGATTTTTTTTTTAATTCTTGCAAGGAAATAATTGCTAAAAATTAAATATCATCGTATAAAATGTCTCCACAACTTGGGAGGATCCTCAGAAGGATCAACAACAGGAGAAATCATAGACAAATACAAAACACAGAAAGCATTGATGTCAATAAAAAAAATGGCTCAGTTGGTAGAGCAGCTGGCTACGGACTGGAAAGTCCGGGGTTCGATCCCGAGTGGTGACGGAATTTTTCTAGTTGCCAAACTTTCAGAACGGCCCTCAGAGGTTCACTCAGCCTCATATAAAATTGAGTACCGGGTCTTTCCCGGGGGTAAAATGCGGTCAGAGTGTGGTGCCAACCACACCACCTCATTCTAGTGCCGAGGTCATGGAAAGCATGGGGCTCTACCTCCAAGTGCCTTCATGGCATGTAACGGGGATATCTTTACCTTTACCTATATATTAAGGAGGCCATACAAACAGCTGAAAATGAAATACCAGGGGCTGCCAAAACCAACAGTCAGAAATCATTGGTTTGACCAGGAATGTGAAAAAGCAATCCACACCAGAAATAATCTTAGAATGAACATGCTTTTGAGGAAAACAAGAAATACTGTTGAAGAATATAACAATGCTAGGAAGGAGACTAAACATATAATGAAGAGCTAAAACGAAAATCTATCAAGAAGATGTGATTTACAACAGAAATTTGGAAGAAATTCTATGAAGGAATACGTGATTTAAAAACACGATTTCAATCCAGAACCAATATAGCAGAGATAAAGACGGAAATTTAGTGGGAAGAGAACAACAAATTCTAATGACATGGATGAATTACTTTAAAGATATACCACAGTCTACTATATACAGAAACAATAGACTGTGACGGTACTATTTTGCATTGCCTGTAATGAGGCGATATTAGCGATCCTAGTGGTGAGCAACTATCTAATGTTTGCATATTTATTACGTATTGAGCTTCGCGACTGTATATACTAGACTGTGGATATACTATGCTGTCAAAACGATGATAGCTCTGTACCGACAACCATACATTTTGGACATGAACTGTACATTCCTAAACCTACTCGTAAGATGATCTATGATGTGATCAGAAAGATAAAGAATAATCGAGCACCTGGTGAAGATTCTATAAGTGCAGAATTGATTAGATACAGATGTAAAAATCTATGGAAATAACAGATATATGGAATACTGAAACGATGCCCACAGATTGGAATACAGCTATAATCTGTCGAATCCACAAGAATCCAGTGGCTTATAACATTTTTAAAAGTATTCTAGCTATATACATTCAGCCATACACTGAACAAATATTGGGTGATTAGCAATGTAGCTTTCAGAAAAATCAAGCTACCACAGATCATATTTTTGTGCTAAGATAATGCCTGGAAAAATTTTATGAACATAATACACCACTGCAAATAAAGTTTTCAGTTATAACTCCCTGTAAAGTTTATTTGAATAATTTCAGGGAAAAAATTGTTCCGGGGCCGGGCATCGAACCCGGGACCTTTCGTTAAACATACCAACGCTCTAACAACTGAGCTAACTGGGAACTCTACTAGACACTGATCCAATTTTTCCCTCTATATCCACAGACCTCAAAGTGGGCTGACAACTGTCAAGCAACCAACCTTGAGTGCAGTTTTTTTGGTATAATTTTCATCATGGAACCGAGAAATGTGTTATGGTTTTAACAATTTTCCTTTGAACTCCAAACTCCACTTAGATCCTGAAAGTTTTAAAGTTGGACGAAAAGGAGGTTAAGAACAACAAAATTCTTGTGCACTGGATGCTAATAAAATCATCTCCTCATGCGCTATAATAAAAGTATATTATATACATAGTTCAATCACATTTTCCTCCAGATTCAACCACTGATTCAAGAGATGAAATTAGATGTAAACTAAACTAAATAAACTGTTTGGGATGGATGGTAACCTTATACTGGGTGTTCATGTCAAAGTGTGTCATGACGTCACTGTTGTGAGTCAGCAATTTGAAGCGAGTTTCAGCTTTTATGTCAGAGAAGTTGCCTATTAATCAAGGCGTTCAATTTGAACTTGAGAACGTGTACGGTATAACTTGAACGTCGTAGCAACAGATGGCGGTCTGTACGGTCTGTGTGCTACCATAACCTCTTTCGAACTGTGTTCTGCGCGGGCAAGTCGTACGCAGGGTATTTGTTATCATCGGTTGCGTACGGCAACATTCCACAATACAAATCAAATGCTCCGTGTCCATGTTGACCGTCGAAGTTAATGTCAACAAATACGTAAGTAATCGTCTTAACCCTCTCCACATATCCCGACAGTAAGAAAAAAACCCACCTCAGTACATGTTTCCAAACAGTTCACATTCCTGCCACTACCGGCGTTACCATACATATCGGTAAGTACTCTTCAGAATGAATGCCGTACTTGCTAGGCAACTTCTCTGACACATAGGTAATACGCATCTGCAGAAGTGTAGAAAGATTGAATTCTCTAGGCTCATCGACTAGCCACATGACGGTATACAGTGAGCCATGACACACTTTGAACTGAACACCCAGTATAAAAGTATATTAAAGTCACATTTCATCAGTTGTATTAACACAGGGATGGGGAACAGCCTCTCTCAGACAGCTTAGCTTCTCCTACTGTCTTAGTTGCTGTAGTATGTCATACTGGCTCATTTCACAGATTTCATATGCATATACCACCCCACTTTAAGCACTGTTACAAATACAGAGAAATGAATAATGAAACATCTTCAAATGAGTCGTTCAGAGCAAAAGTGGTGTAAGTCAAAATTGGATAATTAGGTTTAAAGTAAGAATTCTGTAAAATACAGCACAAAGTAGCAATTCATATGTCGTTCTTGCTATCCACTGACTACTAATAGTTTAAATAAAGTGAATATTAATTGCTACTTTGCGCTGTATTTTACAGAATGCTTACTTCAACCCTCATTACCCATTCTTGACTTACACCACTTCTGCTCTGAACGGCTCAAATATACCTTTTCTTTTGCGAGTGTAACTTCGTCAGAATAGTGAGACCATTTAGACATAGTAGGCCTACGTTAAAAATTATCATCACAATGAACTGTGGGTTCAGTAAATTTAAGTGCATGGATATCTAATAATTCAGAGTGCAGTGATATTGGTAAAGTATAAAACGCCACTGTTCACTTCTAAACTACACGCCACCTTGCAGTCTCTTCTTACCGATCGGAAATTCATCTGAGTAGAATTGGAAAAGCAAGATATTTGCTGCTGTAGTCTGGAAAGTCTGCAAACACCTGAGTTACGTAGTAAATTCCACCCACACACTGTAAATGCCAATATTATGGAGAACGGGAATGGAAAGAAATCAGGAATGATAAAAAATTAATGGAGAACGGGAATGGAAAGAAATCAGGAAGAAGATGATAAAAAATTAATGGAGAACGGGAATGGAAAGAAATCAGGAAGAAGATGATAAAAAATTAACGGAGAACGGGAATGGAAAGAAATCAGGAAGAAGGTGATAAAAAATTAATGGAGAACGGGAATGGAAAGAAATCAGGAAGAACATGATAAAAAATTAATGGAGAACGGGAATGGAAAGAAATCAGGAAGAACATGATAAAAAATTAATGGAGAACGGGAATGAAAAGAAATCAGGAAGAATATGATAAAAAAACTAATGGAGAACAGGAATGGAAAGAAATCAGGAAGAACATGATAAAAATTAATGGAGAACGGGAATGGAAAGAAATCAGGAAGAACATGATAAAAAATTAATGGAGAACGGGAATGGAAAGAAATCAGGAAGAACATGATAAAAAATTAATGGAGAACGGGAATGGAAAAAAATCAGGAAGAATATGATAAAAAAATTAATGGAGAACGGGAATGGAAAGAAATCAGGAAGATCATGATAAAAAATTAATGGAGAACGGGAATGGAAAGAAATCAGGAAGAACATGATAAAAATTAATGGAGAACGGGAATGGAAAGAAATCAGGAAGAACATGATAAAAAATTAATGGAGAACGGGAATGAAAAGAAATCAGGAAGAACATGATAAAAAATTAATGGAGAACGGGAATGGAAAGAAATCAGGAAGAACATGATAAAAAATTAATGGAGAACGGGAACGGAAAGAAATCAGGAAGAACATGATAAAAAATTAATGGAGAACAGGAATGGAAAGAAATAAGGAAGAACATGACAAAAAATTAATGGAGAACGGGAATGGAAAGAAATCAGGAAGAACATGATAAAAAATTAATGGAGAACGGGAATGAAAAGAAATCAGGAAGAATATGATAAAAAAACTAATGGAGAACGGGAATGGAAAGAAATCAGGAAGAACATGATAAAAAATTAATGGAGAACGGGAATGGAAAGAAATCAGGAAGAACATGATAAAAAATTAATGGAGAACGGGAATGGAAAGAAATCAGGAAGAACATGATAAAAAATTAATGGAGAACGGGAATGGAAAAAAATCAGGAAGAACATGATAAAAAATTAATGGAGAACGGGAATTGAAAGAAATCAGGAAGAATATGATAAAAAAATTAATGGAGAACGGGAATGGAAGGAAATCAGGAAGATCATGATAAAAAATTAATGGAGAACGGGAATGGAAAGAAATCAGGAAGAACATGATAAAAAATTAATGGAGAACGGGAATGGAAAGAAATCAGGAAGAACATGATAAAAAATTAATGGAGAACGGGAATGGAAAGAAATCAGGAAGAACATGATAAAAAATTAATGGATAACCATAACAATACTCTTTTATTAGGATTGTTTTACAAGTACTGGACACATTAACTACTGTACTCTTCATGTAATATGATGATCTCTATTCTCTAATGCGAGTTTACCAATAAAGCAGTAACTTGTATTTTATGTCAGATTCTGACATTTCAAAACAATGTTACAATGACGAAATGAACAAAATTTTAGTTTTCAAAACATTTATTCCCAACTGATTATAAATTTCCAATATGCAATAACACAATAAATCAATTTTTAAAGCTGAAAGCTAGTACCTAGTTTGCAACATATTGTTCGAAATAAGTCTGTATCCTTCAATAGAAAATGTCTGAATACTTCTTTACATACATAATATGTTATGCCTTATTCCAGGAGTGTTATTACATTTTCATCTCTCTACATTTTAAGAAGGTAGTTTTCATCTTCACACGAATGTTTTGGTTTTGCATAATATCTGTAGAGATGATTGGGGATGTGATTACTAATGATAATTACATTACTGAAGAATTAAGTATACAGTAAAACCTCGTTTTAACGTTTCTGTTCTTTAAAAGAAAGGTTTAAAAATGTTAAAGGATTCAAGGAATCCCTACAACCGTGTGAAATGTTTATGTTGTTCGTGATTATTATTGAGCATGGTTGGGATTGTAAGAATGTTTCGGCTATGAAATACTATTTTTATATTTCTTTTAATTTCTGTCTTTATATTCCCCCACATTTAAAATAACATGGCAGAGCCTTGTCGGTAACTACTTCATAATTGAAGGGAACAAGGGAAAAAAACGAACAATGTCACAATGCTGTTAAGGGTGATGTCATTATCTAATTCAGTGCATAACTACAAACTTCAGTGTTATTTTTACCAAAAGTGGTAAAGGAGTATTAAAACCACGGATACACTCATCATTTCCTTCGAGTAGAAACATCAATAAATTTTGCAGTAATATATTGAAATAGATCACTATCTCACCTTTAATGGAAATGGGACATTGTTCGCTTTTCGCGTGTACCCTTCAATTGCTTCCTCATTCCATCAGGTCTAGACTCCAGACAACAATGCAATTGACAGTCAAAATGATTCACACTTCAGTACTAGCATGACGCCAATTCTGTGGTGTTCGGGTAAAGGGGTAGAAGTCATTTTTTTGTTCAGGTGGAATTTTGTTCCCCAGATGAACATATAAGTTAAATTATACAAGTGGGTGTGCAAAAATCAAAGAATACAAGCAGTTGATGTGATTTAGTTATGTAGAAAATTATTTGTAATAAGGGTTCCAAGTTTAATTTTCATTTATCTCCGAACTCATTTTTATAACTTATCTCCCTTTACCCAAACACCACAGAATTAATTGTTTGAAATTATAATGAATATACATTTTATTACGTAACTTTTAACACTATATCACTTTAGAAAACGTATTATTTGTCTTTCTTGTGTTAAATTTTATATTACCTCGTTAACATGACCTTATCAGCCACCTTCAGAACTGGTTGTTGCTGGTCTTGACGCCTTTTGTTTGTATTTCCTGTGTGGATGTGTTTGTGCAGTGTAATGTGGAGTCAAAGTAGAGTGTGTGTGTTCTGAAATTGAGTTGTGTGTTGAGAAATTCATTTGGATGTGTTTTTGTGTGTCTGTATATTTCGTATTGTTCTAGTGTATTTAGTTTCTGGCTTTTTGGTTGGATGTGTAGAATTTCCATGTCTGTGTTGATGTCTCTGTAGGTGTGGTTAGCATTTGTGATATGTTCTGCCTATGTGAGAGTGTTTTATAATTTTTTTATGGCTGTGATGTGTTCTTTGTATCGTGTTTGAAATGATCTGCCTGTCTGTCCTATGTAGTTTTTGCATTTGAGTTTGTATACGCCTGTGTGGTTGTATTTGTTTGCTTGTATGTTGAGATGTTTTTGCAGTGTATTATTTGTTCTGTATGCGATGTTTTAATTTAATTTCTTGAATGAGGTTGCTATATTGTGTGTGTTTTTGTTTTCGTAAGTTAGTGTGATTTATTTTATGTGTTCTTGTGTTTGTGTTGTATTCTTTGTTTTTGTGATTATGTTTTGTCTTTCTATTATGTTGGATTTGTATCCGTTTTCTTGTGCTACATATTTGATTGTGTTTAGTTCTTCTTAGTAGTCATGTTGGTTCATTGGTTTGTTGAGTAGTCTGTGTACCATTGTTCGGAATGCAGCTTGTTTGTGTTGTGTTTGGTGGTTGGATGTGTTGTGTATGGCGCCAAAACCAGCAACAATCAGTTCTGAAGATGGCCGATAGCAGGCTGAAACATGTTAACGAGGTAATATAGAATTTAACACAAGAAAGACAAATAATACGTTTTCCGAATATAATGAATAATAACATGTCATTACAGAGAATTGGATTCATTATTTTGGAAGTTAAGTATTTTAAAATTAGACTATGTTTAACTATTTCTATCTTTATATGTCCCACATTTATTAATACCCGCATTTGTGTACAAATAATCTTTTATTAAATTAAAATGAAGTGAAATTCGTTAAGCTTTTACATTTATTGTAGGCCTATATATTCCCAGCTTGAGTGGAACAACGCAGCTCTTGTCACTTGAGTTACATAGGACACACTTGGAAAAAGTCACAGTAGTAAACTTCGACTATAAAAGTGGTTTACTTTAATGCTCGAAAGTAGTAACAGAAAGTGTGATCAGATTCTGTGAGTATCAAGTGCATGAACATTAGACCTACACGTAAAAAATTCCTAAATATGGTTTCTGATGTTTAACTATCAAATTTTGATAGTCCAAATATACACTAACCAATAATCAGACAGAGAATTGAGATGGATCGCATGGAAAAACCACAAGGTACCTGACATGTCACACATAAAATTTACATTTGAATGACGTCAATATATTAACAGAAAGTGTGACCAGATTTCTCGAATGTCAAGCACATAAACATTTCACGTTAAAAATCTTGGCAGAACTCCTGTAAAAACAATGCTTTTAAGAAACCCAACTGTAAGAAAAATCCCATTTCTAATGAATATATTTCAATGACTGTGCAAACACACAACTGTTTTAGCAAAATTCCAAAACTACCAAACATGAAATGTGGACGATAGCCCCTCATCAACATAACCTACTACGAGTAGTATGCTAACTCCTATGAGTGCACTGCATTGGATATGACAAGCAGACTATTCTTTTGATGTTAAACAAATGAAGGTCAACATATATTATAATTGTGCAAACATATTCTTTTCAGATGTAAGTCTTTTCTTAATGAAAAATAGTTCGTATTGGTTCTTTCTTTCTTTTAGGTTGTTTGACTACTATAATAATTATGAATTGATATTTGTAAATAAAAATTTATGGTACTAACTTAACATAATTATGTTATTGTGTGTTTGCATATGAAAATTGTAAACTTAATTACAATAATTATAGTATTTAAAAATATGTTGTGATTATGTGAAAATATCATATTGTCTGTTTGCGGAAGTTTATTGTTAATGCGTGTTTGCCAACAGTAAATTTATTGGATATTAAGATTTCGTAATTAGTTAAAGGGTGATTTACATGGTACTGGTTTCGATGCTAGTTGCTAGTTTCTTCTGTTGCCACCTAGACACTTTGCCGGAGCGAATATCTGGCTACAAAATTCGCTACACAGTGCTGGCAAAAATAGGAAGTTGTCAACGTTAAGTGTCATGGTGTCGAAGAAGTATGTTATTCAAGCCGCTGTTACACTTATCCACGAGTTATTCAAGCCAAAATACGAGATTTCTTAGCCATACAATATAATAATCGTCGCGTCGTCTAGATGATCCATCTGGCTTCTCTCTCTTAGGCATTTTAATAGTCTATATTTTCTGCTGTGATGGGGGAGTTGGCACCATGCACAAACCCCTCTGTAAACAAGCAGAAAACAAAAAGAAGAGCGTGGGTACGCAAATGAATAGGTCGGAGGTTAACTCATGGGGTTTCAGATAATCTATTTAAGGAACTAGCACTGGAGGAACCAATCGCATACTCCAAAGTGGTAAGTTCGAGGTGCGAGAATTTGAAGAGCTTTTGAAGAAGATACATCTAATTATACAGAAGAAAGATACTCATATAATCAGCATGCCATGTCGCACATGTACTGAAGGCAGATCTGTTCTCCAGTCAATCTCTTATCACTTTGAAGAAGCGTTAAAGTTGGACATCTGTTCAACTTTTCAGCAAATATCTTTTAGATGATGCGAATTGAAAATTAGTTGCTAGCAAACAAAAATAAGCTTATTCAAAGCAAATAAAACCAGCACCGTGTAAATCACCCTTAATTCAGTGTATTTTAAGGACAGTGAGGGAAGTGGGGAAAAAAAACCACAGGAGGTATGCTACCCCAAGATTTTCCTCTGGCACACCTCGATTTAAAAATAGGCATACCCCCCTCCCTTACAACATACATAAATGACGTATACAATAAATTGTTTCGTACCATCAGTAACACGAATCTTTGAAGCTAACGCAACACATTAAATTTTTTAATAAAATAATTTCAAGTTATTTCAGTTATTTACTAGATCATTTTACAATGTCCATTGAGACTTATCATTTAAAATAACGTTAAACCTTCAAAGTGCCTTACTTAATTATTAATAAAAAGTACAACAACAAAAATTACAGTCACTAAATTGGCAACAATGATCACCACAAGGTACAGACCACAGCCTTCTATACTTGAAATACTACCGTTGTAAGCATTCCAGGGGTTGAGCTTATCAAATAAGCGTGTCTAAATTCACAGTGAATACTGTTTCAGAAGGCTGTGGTTTAGATTTACGAAGCAAACAGATAATACCAAATACTACTTTTTGCTGTGAAGAAATGTATAAACAAGTTTTTACGATCATATTTTTTCAGTGATGGTATGTCATTTTTCACTAATGGTATGTTTTCTGGCCATAGAAACCAGTGGCAGTATTCCATACCGTTGCATACCGTCTCACTTCCCTCACTGATTAAGGATATGTAATTATAAAGTATTTACATGGCTAAAGTTGTTTTAATTTCTACTCCCACCCCTTTCTTGCTCATATTAAGTGAAAATCCTCTATTATGAAAAACCTGCAAAGACGAAAGAAAAAGTTCGCCTAAAAAGGGTCTTTGCTGTACATATTATATGTCATTTAGACTATAAAGTTATCAATAACAGCTTTTTGAATGAAGGATTCAAATAAAGAGCATAATTTCATTTAGTTCTTTAAAAGTCTTTGAAATCTAGGCAACAAATATTTCATTACAGATAATGTAATGGTATGTAAGAGACGAGATACATCATTGCATGGACAGTACTCATTCGATTTCTGATCAGACATCTACCTACATCAACAGGATATATCTTACTATTAAACTTGAAAAGCAGATAACAGCTACCTGATTGCATTCTAGATAATATTATTTCATTAAAGCTGTGTACTGAAATAGCAATCAGAATCCATTTGAAACCTGTGTATACGCTAGTTGGAGGGGTATTCTATACAAAAGGTACGACATTTCAAATGTAATGAGATAACATTTCAATTGATACATGATTAAGAGCTATTGTACCCAAGATTTAAAACAATTTCCTTCATATGCATGTGAACTGTGACATTTTCAGGTCATCTTCTATATATAAAAGATCTTCCAATAAGAGTGTCTTACCAGCGATTAGGGATTATAAAGAAAGGACACTGAGCGAATTTTCCTGTGTTTTGTTTCTCTGTGTACCGGCATTTAGTTCCACTTTCAAGCGCTAGAGGTTAGTTTAATCGAGCATACGCTAAGATAATTGAGTATAGAGTTGAGACAAAGGATCCAAACATTGCCTATCTTATTGCATAATCCAGTAACGCTTTGCTTCAAATAAATTCAAGTTAACAGCTTTTCCTTATTTCTCAGTGACAAACTAGTTGTAATAATAATTTTTTATATTTTATATATAATAAATTATATTATAAAATAATATAATACATTATAAAATTATATATCAAATTCGTTTAATATTTGTATATAATATAATATACGTATATGGTTTCACTTCTCATAAGAGTCTTGGTTTTCCATTTTCAGTCCTTTCAAATCATTACATATTTTAATTGTTGTTGGGGTAAACATCTCAACTCTTATTATAAAGGAACTCTAGAGTCTAGACATTACAGTTAATGACGGATTTATTCTTTTATGAATCCAATTAATTTTATTTGAGTACATAATGTACCTAGATGTATTAATTATATGTGTTATATTTCCGCTGTGTCGACTGCTAGCTGGTATGATGTCAGCGCCAACTGTAGGGAGAAAGCAGAATCTCACGCTCTAGCTGGCTTGAAGGTCATTGAAATCAGTCCGGCTACATCAAAGGTACCGACGCGAAGTGTCCATACTTAGTTACCTATACGCTGGACTTACTTTCAACATATAACAGCTGCAGTGTTTATGAAGCTATAGCAGTCATATTTTTCCCATGGTTACAGTTATTGTTGACAAATAATCATGGAATGTTACACCATTTCACAACACGTAGAAATCATTAAAATTTATTATTACAAAAAAAGTAATCCGTTTGCCAAGCACTCCGTGAAGTGTATGGTGTGTGTAAGATACCGGGCTATGATAAGGGATTATTTTTGGCCTCAATTGGAAGGTATGGATCTCAGAAACGTCTCGTTTCAGCAGGATGGCGCCACTTGTCATACTGCTCACGAAACAGTCGACTTTTTGAGAGAGAAGTTCAGAGGCTTCATCATTTCGCATGGTGGTGATGTTAACTGGCACCCGAGGTCATGTGATTTAACGCTGCTGGATTACTTCTGATGGGGTTATGTTAAATAACGGGTTTGTGTGAACAAGCCAGAAACAGTTAATGACCTAAGGAACAATATCACGTGCGTTACTTGTGAAATTGAGCCTGATTTATGTTTGTTACTGAAAATTGGAAGACCCGTATATGTGCAACCAAACGAAGCCGGAGTGGCCATTTAACTGACGTTCTTTTCCATACGTAATGACATTAAATGTGCTTCAAAATAATAGTAATTAAATAAATAAAACTCTTTCGTTTATACAAATTATTTCATTTTAAAAATGTGACACTCTTATTGGAAGACCCTTTACATATAAAATCAGAAATTTTTTGTCTGCATTCTTGAATTCACTCTTTTAACACTTATGTAATCACTGATGAACTATTAAGTTATTTAAATTATGGTATTATTTTACCTGATTGAGTAGTTTCGATGTCATACCCATCATCCTCTGAATTATTGTGAATTTCATATATCCTATATTTTCATATTCATATAGATACAGTATAATTTCATATATTCCATATTTACCTAATTTCACTAGAATTCAGAGGATGATGAATATGTAGGGATGTGATTAACGATATACGCGAAATGTGCTAAAAACTTAATTTCAAGCATTAAAAATGCAAATCCCTTAATGAAAGTACAAAATTAAGTGAAATACGAGTATATCCGTGAATTTTCACAAAATTGATAGAAATCCACGAAATTACTTCATAATCATAATATTTAATTAAAATTAAACAATAAAAAAAAACAAGTTTTATGGACAATTCGAACGAAAATGACTCTTTCTTTCCAATAAAACGTAAAAAAATTTTTTTGTTATAAAATACATGAACATTATTACATATCTGATCGTTCAGCATTAAATGCTTATATCTGGCAACAATGTACGCATTGTTTCAGGAACTACTTCTAGGGAGCAGCACAAGCAGACAAAGGTTATTTCTCTTTCCCACAACTGCCTTTTTGAGATCAAAAAGTCACTGCCATCACCTCCGCACAGTAGAATAAAATTAAATTATGAATTTAATTAATGATGCAAACAATTTTCTGTAAGTTTCAAAGGAATTTTTTCAATAATGATTTAAAAAAATGACTTTATTGTTTTTTAAGTTTCTTTATGGTGAGAAATATGAGCGAAATTGTTTGTTTTCTTACGAAATATTCACCGAAATTAAACCATTTTAATCACCGAATTCAGGATAAAATAATAATCAAATCACACCTCTATGGATATGATATCGAAAATAGTCAATCAGGTAAAATAACACCACAATTTAAATATTAACACAATGAAGTTGTTATTTATTAATTTTAAATAAGTTAATAATTCATTAGTGAGCAAATTTTTCCACGTATTTCACAGAACTTGTGAGAGATTTAATACCAATAATGTTACAGTGCTCAAAGAAATTGCTGCATATTATTTTATTGAAAATTTGTGTAAAATAAATGCATATTTCTTCGTAAGTTCACAATGAACTAATACGCAACAATGTTTTGAGCGCAAAAAAAAAAAAAACAACAAATATCTATCGCATATTTCATAAGTTTGCAATAAAACAATATGCAACAATTTCTTTGAGCTCTGTATTTGACTATTATCGATGTTTTATATTGTCTCAACAAACACTGGATTTTATATTGTAAACAAAAACAAATACATCACGTAAATAATTACATGATTCAGGCACAATAAGTTAAATAGATATCTGGGTCGACTGAAATACTATACTATTAATTACAATAAATGAAATCTGCATTATTTTCACGACCAAAATTTTAGGAAACATTATGAAAATTTCATCTATTCATGGTCCTTTTATCAGCTGTTTACCTATAACTTTTAAGGCATCTCAACAGATACAAGGTTTGAAGCTTATCAGTGACTTTGGTTAAATTGTAGTTCTTAATAAATATTTCAACTGGATACTCTAATGCAATGTTTCCAACGTTTCATGACTCCTTATTGGTTTTGTATTCTGGTACACGAAACAAAAAAAAAAGTACTTAATATATTGCAGAAATAGTACAGTCTATGGCACGAAAGTTCTGACAACTGGATCACAGGAGACTAATTTTCCTAAGTAACAAGTGAAAATATGATTGGTTTACATCATTAGTTCTCATTTTTCTCATTAACAGTAGAACTTACACCAATAAGATCCTGAAATCTATTGTAATTAAATGCCATTAAAAATTAAGAAAAAAAAACTTTTACTTTTGTGTTAGGCCTACTATTATCCTGAAATCATAAATTACAAATTGAAGAAAAAAAAAAAAAAGAACTCTAGGAACACAAATGAGTAGATTACAAAAGAATATCTGTAGTGAGGTGTTGGTAACTGGAAGGACCTAACAATGGACAGAACTTAGTGAAGCTGCCTTGTCAGATCGGTGTGAAATAGACATGCTGCGTGATTCCAAATTGATTGATGATGAAAATATAGAACCTGCTAAGATTTTAAGGATATTGTGAGTCATACTCCTCAGCATAATCTGTCTTGTTTCCCTCATTCCTCCTTATGCCTGTCCTTGAAGATGAAACCAGTACGGAGTTTCAAAACGTTGCAAATATTCCATTTCACCGTGTGACTGAAAGACTAAAAAACTAGATATATATCAGCTAATTTTCGTTGCACATCTTTAATATTTAAGAAGTTTACATGCAACAACTGTCACCTAAGCAGTGTGTGATTTGTTATTCTCCTAGAAGGGGAAAGAAGGAATACTTACTTTGTCTTTCTCTCCAACATCGAAAAACTGATTACAAATTTGTAATTATCAGAGCTCGAACATGGATACCCTGTTCCATTATGTTAACTGAACATGGACCATTCTGCTCTATAGTAAGAGAGGCGGGTGGATGTGTAATACCTGTACTTTTGCTACAAACATGCTGATCATAAGTACAGTCGGGTGAAAAATATAATATTTAAATTTACAAATATAATTCTTTTAGTACATAAAATGTAATTTTGTATAAAAACGTTATTTCATAAATTTACATAACACAGACACAAGTAGCGATATTCTACATATTTGCATATAACCGTCAAGAAAAACATAAAATACAGACATTACAAACTGAGTACTGTAATCACATTTTATACATTAATAGTGCCTTTAAAATTCGTTACAACAAATTACGAAATATACCTACATTCTAAGTGTATCGAAATGCAGCACTGTTATAATAAATTTGTTGTGTTCTTCCACGTGATATAATACGACCATAAAAGACACATAGTATATTCAGTGATGTTCTTACTGCTTATATGGTTCCATTTATTTAGCACTTTACATGTTAACAACAATGTATTACTAACAATAATTAGACAAAAATATTTCCATATAAACTTTGCCACATAACAGTTAAAGTCGCGACGCTATTATTCCCGGCGTGACTCCTCCTCATTGCTTACGTCTTAGGAAGTAAAGGCTCTATAAACTCTAGGTAGGTAGTATCGTTCGCCATTTTTGTTCTTTCGTTGCTGAGCTACCATACGAGGAATCTATTTGCCACACCGTTAAACATTATCATGTCATAGCACCTATGATAATAAATCAAACGCACTGCAATTCAGCAAATAATTGAGCAGCAAATAACGTCTTCGTGTGCTTTCTGCGAATGCCAACGAAAGAGCCAAAATAGCGGGCGATTATATTAAGTATTTATCGAGCCTTAAGAAATTAATAACGTCTTCCTCAGCGAATCACAAGATGCACACGTTTAAATGTAGCCGACCTGCAACACAATTGGCTGCTGGAAATTAGAGTGACGGGACTATAGGTACTAGTATTAATCTGTGGTTCCATCTAGCAATTTCTCGTCTTCTACAGCTTTTCTTGTCTTATTGAAAGTATATTCACAGGAAGGTCTTACGTAATATTTCTTTAGAATTGACTCTAGATGAACTTTCCTATATTTTTCAATGAAGTCTTTTACATATTTATTTCCCACTTTGTTAATTGGCAAATACTACCATGAAACACAAGTTACAAACATATTCAATTCAACTATATTTGAGTGTAATCCAAAAGTTGAGTCCATATCTCAATTATTCTTGCTGTACTTATGGGACATATCTTCTCTTCTCTATGATCTTTTCCTATTTTATAGAAAAATATTTCTTCCCGATCTCCTGTACAGATATAGTGAATGTAGACTGCTTTGCATTGTGTTTCTGGCAAGTTAGCTGTGCAAATAGGAATTCCAATCAATCAATCAATGCGAAAAGTATTTAAATAAGGGTAACAAGGGTATGTTTATTTACTTGCTTAAGACAGCTAATTGTCCTCGTTAGTAAACTGCGTCATTTTAACTACGTATTGTGATCGAAAGGGACCAAGCACATCAGTCAGCAATATCATGTAATGCACCCGACTAGACCTGAATGTACTAAATGCCCTTCCTTCATGACGTCTTCACTATACACTAACTCCTCCAATCAGGTGACTAGGTGACTCATGTTCGAGCTCTAGTAATTATGTAATAAAAAACAAGAAGGGTAACTGACTCATTGTTAAATCCTGAGCATTAGATACATACATAAAAAGAGAAATATATGTGAATTTCAATAAAAAATGAAACAATGCAGATCCTCTTAAGGTACGGTCACACATCACTACCTTTGCACTGCTGCAGTACAAAATACTACATAATTCACTCATTGCAACGTATGAACAACAGGCAACTCATAAATTAGCGGTTATTGAACCATCCGTTTCCAACTTTTTCATTTTGTACACAGCTATAAAATAGTGACATATGAACAGGGTCCTCAAGGTTGCAGCCACAGCATTTCTGATATTGGTTTTGTTGACGCTTTTACAGAGGCTGTGAGCAATGTTGCAACTCAAATGTGGCATGTGGCAGTAATACTTATATTGTTTCTATATAATTAATTGATTAACTAGTGGACTTACTAGTGTTAATTATGTAAGATTTGTCCGGCTTACAGCTGTTTCAGTGCTTCACGCACCATCCTCAGAGCCTACTAGATCACGGCGTCATCTCGAACTTCTCTGCCTGTTATGTGGGTGTGTTTGATTGTTGAAAGGTGTTGAAGAGTGGAGTCAAATAGTGTGTGTGTACTGAAATTGATCTGTGTGTTGAGAATTTGATCGGGGTGTACACACACACTATTTGACTCCACTCTTCAACACCTTTCAACAATCAAACACACCCACATAACAGGCAGAGAAGTTCGAGATGACGCCGTGATCTAGTAGGCTCTGAGGATGGTGCGTGAAGCACTGAAACAGCTGTAAGCCGGACAAATCTTACATAATTAACACTAGTAAGTCCACTAGTTAATCAATTAATTATATTCAAGTGTTAAAAGTAGTGTACGCAAGATTCAAAATGGATTGTTTCTATATATTTCAGTGTTTGATATGATGACAATAAACGATTTGTGATAGTTGCTAAATATACAAACTCAGGCAGAGAACTGGTAGATTATAAATAGTTGGTTACCGTCTCAACAATTTATTTATTTATTTTTTCCAAAATGACATAATTATATGAGATCATAAAGTAGATAATCTGCCATTTATTTCTTGAAAATGAGGTATTTTATGTGAATACCACTGAGATGGAAATGTGCTTTGTCAGACATCCAACAAGTGTCCAGGAAGTCTTCATCTTTATTCACGAGATTTAAAATCCCCTTAAAAAATGACCTTCAGTTAAGAATATCGTGATGTTTTAATTGATGTACCACAAGGATTTTGTATGGATGAAAATGTGTTATGAGCATATGGGACGGGATCATGATGCCATAAGTAAAATGACGAAATTCACGTCTAGTAGTCTTTTCTTGTAAAAGTTTTCAATTGCAAAGGCATGTTGTGCATCACTCCACGTTTCCATGATGACTAAATGACATTGTAAATGGCAACAGAATGTACACATAGTTTATCACCCCTCAACTATGCTGTGAGAGAGATATATGCTCCTTAAAATCGCCCATTCCTCAGCTGGACATAGAATATATTTTATATAATACAATTTATTTTCTAACTTTTCAGAAAAGAGTTTTTTTTAATTGAATTGAATTGAAAGAGGAGAATTGGGAGGACAAAATTTAAAAGGTAAGCAAACGCGTCCTTGCAAGGGTTTCGGGGCTGTAAGAACTAAATATGTGAGCTCCAAGCCTGTTGGCCACTTGTCTCACTCCGAGTTATATTGCTCCACTGAAGGAGCTCTAGAAAATTTTGAAGGGGAAAACCGAAAATGGACGTAACCTCTTAGGTACCACATACGCGAGGGGGAGAAATGTGATCAAGGTGATCACAGGACGGGACGAGGAAGAAATGGCTGGTTGTAAATCTGCACATTGAAATGAACTGTGTCACATCGCAGTGCAGAAAAGAGTTGCCAACATTGTTTATAAAGTAGTGTTATTGGTTATTACAAAATGCAAAATGAATCAACATAGAGATGCAAAGTTGTAGTTAAATGGTGGTTGCAAAAGTAGTGTCTTGTGCGTAAATAGATTTGCAACCTTCTGCCACAATTTATGCAGCATGAAAAGTAGCTACTTATGGATGTATGAACTTTGATGTGCAGATTTTGCAGCTGCAGTAGACAGGAAGAGTAGTGATATATGATCATACCTTTATCAACGCGTAACTCGGACCTTTCTATACCAAAGGACCACACAAAGATTGAGAAATTGAGGTTTCACAAAGATTAATATAATAGCTTTCATTACTATTTTTATAGTACTATTAAGATGAGAGATTTGTGGGAGTACACATAATTTTGACAGCTCAAATTTCTAGAAAATTACAAGTTTTCTAATCAGTTTCATGCATACAATATTAAGAAATTTGTCACTCCATTTTATGGGAATGAGAGCATGCAGCAAAGACTTTCAGTATATACCAGGGTTGCTATTCATCCCGAATTTTGATGGATAATATAGAATCTAGCCAGGAGTCCTGGAAAGTTGTCAAAACTCCAAATTGCTTTGGCTTAAAAATTAGTGAAAATTAATCATCTAACTTTGAGTCCATGGGTTTGAGATAGCAATCCTAGTATAAAAACACACTCATTCAAAATGTATTATTTTTCACTCTTTCTTTACGCTTTTAGATAATTTTAACAAAAAGACTGATTTGTCACCGACTCTCACTTGTTGGAATTTTTCCATTTGTCTCCCTAAGACAAGACGTGCATATATATACACAAAATAACTAATCATTCTGCATATGAAATCCAAGTTAGATCTAAAAGTCATAAGCAGGATTAATATATGGCACCTCTTTGATACCATGTTCTAAGAATGAACTGCAGCAATGTGCATTAAATCTTTCATTGTTATTGTTACAAGTCTGAGTTTTAAAATAATATTATAAATTCCAAGGTCTTTACATAGCTGACTAGATTGTTAATGTAATGGTAGTTAACACTTGAAACTTTCGAGGTACAAGTTTCAAACATTCCGATTTTTACAAAAGAATTCATTGATGATAATAAAAATAGGAAGCTATCAAGTGTTCTATGAAATAAATAATAGCATTAAGCTCTATCTACTTATGAACTACTAAAAAAATCTGTTATTTTAGTACAAGAAACTGAATAAATAAATTTAATATGAAAACATCTATTTTTATATACATATTCAATCTTTTGTAAGTCTTGGACATTACTTCCTACACTCTGATAGTTTGGCAGTAGAATATGTAACAATTTACTGCAATATTTTTGATAGAGGTGAAAAATGTGGAGGGATATTTACTATTATATCTGTGCAGACTTTACAATGTGTTTCTTCACAAGTTTCCTATTTTATGAAGTCTACATTCATTCTTTTCTCACAGAAAGTTTATAAAGGGTGATTTACGAAAAATGACCCACACTTTAGAATGAGTTTTATAGGTAAGTTTGAGCAAACAATATCATATGAACTTACGTTCAATGTTCAATATTTGTATCCTAAGAAAGTAGAAACAGCTGTGAGTAGAATTAAAGGGAATCAATACAAGAAATACACAATGATTATTAAAAAATACCGTATTGAACAGAAAATAAACTTACCTTAATTTGAAAGTAGATTTTCAAATATTCCTCCCACTTCAAAACACTTTGCCACATGCATAAAAACAAGTGCGTAGAATTTTGTTGCTCGGCACAGCTGATAAGTGCAGCAACTCATCAGACCTGATATATTGCACCCTTCTCCCCGTATTTCACGTCATGGTGGAACCCCATTCCCCTTAGTGCATACTCCACTGTTTGTATTAAGACACAAACAACTTACAAGCTCGGTTCACATGCAATATACGAATTTTTATAAACAGATAGAAAACTAATGATATTTGGACTCATGTTCAAATGAAAATTTCTGCTCAGAATTGCCTATAAACTCATTCCTAAAGTGCAGGTTATACTTCGTGAATCACCCTCCATATTTATACACACACAATGGGAAATTCTTTTAAAACGTCAAAGTACACTTCCGCCTGGGATCTGCAATTATGAGTGATGTCACGCGGTGGTTAGAAGCAGTACTGTTTGTATAGAAATGTTATGTTTTATTTAACTGGCGCAAACAAGCAACTGCAGAGGTTATATCAGTGTCGCTGGATGTGCCGGAATTTTGTCCCGCAGGAGTTCTTTTACATGCCAGTAAATACTGACATGAGCCTGTCGATAAAATTACTACACGTAGGGTTACGAAGACATGATTACGTAGATGTCAATTCTAACAGAAATTAATGTTCTCCTGTCGCATTTAATTTAAACATATTTTAAATGCCATCGACCGTGGCCCACGATCGAACTGTCTGGAATGTTGCAACCTTGGGCATAGAAGGCCATCGCTATACCAACTCGCCAACCAGGTCGACCTGTTTGTATATGCTGCACACTCTGTTTTACAAACGAACCTAACAGTTGCTATGCTTTCAGATTCCAGGTGACTAGTGTACTTGAGAAATGTCAAAACTCTTCTCACTGCTTTTCCATTTGCAAACTCGTAAATTTTCGTCTCCTAGTCACGATCTTTGTTTAGATTTTATAAGTTTTCATTCAGAAAACAACTGTTCGGAAATACAGAATGTTTGCCAAACGGGTGGGGCCAGGAATGCGGCATGTACTGATACGCTGCTTTGTGAGCAGTTTTGATTTTTTCGCTCGACAATTAAAGGACATCAAGGTCGACAAGTTATCAGTTGGAGCCAGATGTTGCAGTATTTAACACGTACAATGCAATTTCTTGACACAGTTGCTTAAATATTCAGCGTGTGTGTAAAATTTGTTAACAATCAAAATGCAAAATTCACGCTTGAACAGAGAGGTTTTATGTATGATGCATATGTGAAAACAGAGTCATGTAGAGAGGTTATAAGGCAATTTGAAGTGAAATATCCGGGTGCTCCAATTCAGGGTAGAGAAACTTAGACGTCTTGTTAAAAATGAAGGACAACAAGGTCGATATATGAATACAATTCTAAGGAAAACAAAGAGTATTGAGGGAGAAAAAATTGATGAAATCAGTGCATCATTTATACGCTCTCCTAATAAATCTCTAAGACGTGTTTCACAGGAAATTAGTGGTTAAAAAACAGCAGTCTTTACTGCTGCTAAACTTTTAAAATTAAAACTCTACAGAGTATAGTATAGAAAGCATAAGCTTACGGATAGATGATTCCCGGAGGGCAAAGACCACCGCAGGCAGGCGCTTTCCTGCCCCCATCCGTAGGGGCAGATAATCTTATATTGAATGTAGAACCAAACAAAGCAGCTATGTAGGTTAGCGGCTGGTGACCTAAGATAGGACTATAGATATTTTTTCTATGGAGAGCATTTTAAATAAATCTAAGCTAGTCTGGTGTGTTATACAATGACAACATTTATGTCCTCACTTATTTCCAGCTCTCTTAATAACACATTTGTCCATCTAGTAGGCCTTTTCAAAATCATATTAAGAGACCCATAATACTGAAACTATTATTTGAATTTTGATTCTTTTTTAATGTTTTAATTGCTTCGCCCTGTCCAGCCCTACAAAAAGAATATTATTTTTATCCTTATTTTCTACTATATACATTTCTATTTAAAATCACATTGGATATGTTCATGCTTATTCTATAATTTGTGATAATCATTATGACATGTGTTGTAATGTCTCTCGATGTTTGATTTATAAGTGCCTATTAAAATTTTAGAACACAAAAGTGTCTACATTGTCACAATATGCACAACAAATACTGTTCCTCCCATTCTTCCTTGAACACACGTTTCCGAACAGATGTTGAGGTTTTGAGAAAAAGCAATTTAAATCTAAGCAAGTAACCTGCCACTGATAGATCTTGTGTATTGGAGTTGTAGGGTAGCTGGATGGAAGGGAGGGGGTGAAGGAAAGACACTTTACTGTGTAGTCTCTGCTCTGCTAAATGATCAAGATTACATTTTTGCCGATCCCTGATGTACAGGCAGATATAATTTTGTAAGAGTGATGTGAATAGCAAGTGAACCCAATAGTCTTGTATGACTTGAGGCTTTCCCGGCGTTTGATGTAGAATAACTCTTCTCAGGTTCTCAGCCAGGTGAGTTGGAGATTTGCTTCCAAGCTTTCGACGGCTAGCTCTGCCATCTTCTTCAGGGAATGAAGTGATGTGGGACCATGTCTAGCCAGTATATATGCAATAGTAGGGCTTCCCGCTGCGGGCCAATCAGGAGCTAGTTCCTAGTCCCGACCGCCAGGCGCGTTCTGGTTGGTGGAAGCGGTAGCCAATCAGGAGCTACTTGCTGGTCCCGACTGTCTGCCGTGTGCTGGTGGTCTAAGCATATTGATGGCAGGTTTCCATGCTGTACTCAGCTGTAGACCCCCGTCTCTATTGAAATTATTGCCATCTAGCTGGATTTCGATGGCTTCCTTGATAACCAAGTCCCAGTAACCTGATGTCTTGTCCAAGATGGTGGTGGCGCCGAAATCTATCTTGTGATCAGTTTCTAGGCTGTGTTGGGCTACTGCAGACTTATCGGGGTAATATAGTCTTATACTAGCTCCTGATTGGCCTGCAGCAGGAAGCCCTACTATTGTATACATACTGGCTAGACATGGTCCCACATCACTTCATTCCCTGAAGAAGATGGCAGAGCTAGCCGTCGAAAGCTTGGAAGCAAATCTCCAACTCACCTGGCTGAGAACCCGAGAAGAGTTATTCTTATTCTCAATAGTCTTAAAATAAATGATAAAAAAATAACTACGTAAGATTTTAATGTATAATTTATCAGAGACTATGTCGAAAGCATGTACTTACTGATTAAGATGTCTTAGTAAGATGTTCTGATGTGGTAAATCTTGTGCGACCACAGCTTGTCAAATGAGGTGATTGGCTAAAGTATATTTTATTCTTTCGCTTGAGAAAGCAGTTTACAGATATATAGCCCATAACTATCGAAACGAAGCAGCAATGAGAGAAGCTTCTTCTGTCTGTGACGATCATTAAGAATTTCGCAATGTGCATGTGTGTATATACTTAGAACCAGGATAAAAATATATTAAATATCAATTTCATAACTGTCATGGAATGTAACATTAAGTCAATCTGAAGCTACACTTCCTATAAAAAGTGCATCTTATGGTTTGGAAAATACTTTAATTTTAACGGAAATATATCCCAAATTTAATACCAATGCTGTATCAGTACAATCAACAAACAGTTCTGACAGCATCCCATAAGCAATATAAATGCTACAGAAGCACATTTAGAGGATGCAACTTGTTTCAACAATGTGTTGGCAACTCCTACTGTAAATTAATATACAAATCGACATCTGACAGGCCACACTGTTGTGAATTATCAAAAATAAAAGCAATGCTATCAATTTACACAAATTTCAAATGGATGGCGCACATTTCGAAGTGGAAAAACAAAAGAGCCATTCTTTTGTGAACATCTTTTACATTCTATTAATGCATAAGAAAAATTGCACACATATCACATTATGACACAGATCTAGACAAAGCTGTGCCTTATATACATTGTGAGTCCTGCAACAAATAAAAATTAACAATGAGTAAACACGATAATATACAACTCTATTTCGGAGAAATTTATCCACACTGAATGAACACTGCGAGGATATTGCAGTACCAAGCATAGATTTCGGGAAGAAATATTTTCATTTCCAATTAATACTCAAAGCACAAACAAATTCGTAATGTTTAGATAATAATACAAACTACGTCATACAAGTAGAAAAACCAGAAAGAAATGGAACGAAAAAAAAATAGAAAAAGTAGGAGAAGTCAAGAACAAAAGAAACACGTTCACAGAAAGGAAAGAAAAACAAATAAAAAAGCAGTGAAATAAAATAGGAAAAGAACCAAAAAAAAAAAGGAAAAATAAAATACTAGGAAGAAAACGAAAGAAATTAAGGAAATATAGAAGAAATAGGTTGAAAGAAAAGAAGAAAAAATAATAAAAAATACAACGAAAGAGAATACGAGATAACGGAAAAAAAGAAAGGAAAAAGGAAAGTGTAAAAGAATTAAAGAAATTAATGAAACATACAAGAAATCGAGGACCAAAAATAGTCTGAAAGAAATAAAAAAAAAGACAATAAAAAGCAACGAAAGAAAATAAGAGAGCACTCAAACGAGCAGAAAAAGAAAGGAGGAAGAAAATGTACGAAGAAAGAAAGGAAGAAAATGTACAAAGAAAGAAGGAAAATAGAAAAGAATTCAAATGAGAAAAAAGAGAAAAGAAAAGTGTAAGAAGAAAGAAGAAAATAAATTAAGGAAACACAGAATAAATAGACAAGAAAAGAAATGTATGAGAAAAAAACAGCAACTAGGAAAATAAGAGATAAACCAAAAGCAAAAATGGAAGAAAAAAGAAAGGTAGGAAGAACAGAAAAGAACGGAAGAAATTAAGAAAACATAGAAGAAATCCTTATAGGTGATGACTTGTTAGTATCACTTACGAGGTTCAGAACTGTCTTCGAACAGTTGACTAAACAACAACAAGCGATGAATAAAAGCAATGAAGAAAATAAAAGAAATTAAATGACAAAATAAGAAAAGAAAAAGATAGACAGAAAAAAAGAAACAAAAGAGAAAGAAGTAAAGGTAAGAGGAAAGCAAGGAAAGAAAAAATCAGAAACAAAAAAAAAAAAATTAAATGGCAAAATTAAAAGAAAGAAAAAATGAAAGAAGAGAAGAGAAGTAAAAAGTGGTGGACAGTTAGAAGGAAAGAAAGAAAGAAACACAAAAAAGGAAAGGAAGAAGTAACAAAGAAAACATGAACACTATATAATTGATAAAATTAAATTTATGATTCTATAAATACTAGGGAAACAGCATAGTTATACTTACAAATGAAATATGATTTATCTTTCAGCATAGGCCGCCTTCGTATTCGTCGTCACTATGATGGGATTTTGTTTCACTTGAATCTGCTCCCGCTGGTTTCTTTGCATCCTGTACGAGTAATACCCATCAAAGTTATCTTTCAAACTTTTATTTAACTGGGCTATATGCATAACAATATAATTAATGACATATCATAGAATATCAGTGAAATTTGTATATGTGAATATTTTGATAGTGTGTGTGTTTAGGCCTATATTACACTATCACGTTTCTGCATCACAGAATATGATAAAATTTTTTATCAATATATATGATGAAATGTAAGATTTTGACTATATTACACTATGTCAAAACTTTGATATCTTTCATCACAGTTCTATTAATAGATCCACAACAGTTCTATGCTTGTTGTAACTGTAAAATCTGCAGTAATGGTTATTGCATTAATACTAAAGAAGAAATTAAAGAAAAAATGTAGGCCTATTTCATCGGTGAAATCCAAAGTACAGGCTGTGAAGTTTCAGAGTTAATTTATATTCAGTTTTTTGTTTCCCTTTTGTTAATTAGCAGGTTTACTCTCTAAGCTGACGATTTGGGTTAGAGATTGGGGTAGGGAGAAAAGATACAAAAGGAATCCATCAAGCTCTACTGAGAGAACTTCAGTGTGAAGATGTGAAATCCTATATATACTAAATATTTAATAACGTATGATGAAATATTTCATGTGACTCATAATGCGATATTAAAAGTTTTGTGGTTTTCACAGGCCATGTATATGTAATGTCTGCCATTTTCTTTCTTCTCAGTCACAGATTTTAGCAAAGATATAATGATGACCATAACTTTTATCACAGAACTATGTCACAGCTAGATGTGATCAAAGATGCTATATTACACTGTAAAAGATTTTATCATACATATTTTATCAAACTTCTGTGACACAGAAATCAGGTAGTGTAGCCCTTATTATATGTCACACATACTGTGACACGGTACATGAGAGTAGGCGAACAAAGAGGAACACAGTAGGTAGAACTTAAAAACGAGAGGGATTTAATCCGGCATCGGAGCTTGAAACCGGTATGGCTTAGTGGATAAAGCGCCAACACGTAAAACTGGATACCCGGGTTCGAGTCCCGATGCCGGACAGAATTTTTCTCCGTTCTACAGATTCTTCACCATATGGAAATGCAGAATTACTGCATATGTACTTCGGTATATCATAGTACAGTAAAACCTCGATAAGCTTATTACGCAACCCTGTGTAATACGCTTTTTTTGTCCGGTCCTGCACATTTTATATATAACACCTCTATAAAATATCCTGTTTGTTGCACTCAAGTCCTGCATAATACGCTGTTTTTGTGGAATATTTTCGATTTAATTTTCAGCAATGTACTGTAACAGCAATGAAATATCTTGGTCACTGAACTCACTGGTGCCATTAATCTGAAAAGTATTGGTATTCGACCCTTTACCTGCACATTTAAACCTTCATACTTCATACCTTAGTATACCCCACCCTTTTGTTACACTCTCTTATTCGACCCTTTACCTGCACATTTAAACCTTCATACTTTACCTTAGTATACCCCACCCTCTTGTTATGCTCTCTTATTAGACACTTTATCTGCGTAGTTAAAGCCTACATACAGTTACAATACCTCACCCTCCTGCTAACCCTCTCTCTCAAACAACATTCCTCACTCGGCCGTAAAAAAAATTCTGGAAATTTTTGCTGAGTAGTTTGTTGTCCTTTAGTGTATTGAAGTGTCTGTGAATGTCATTACAATGAGTGTTAAACGAAAAGCGCTGTGTCAGAAAAATTGGAAATCTTACGAAAGTACGATGAGAACAGTACTCTTACTCAGAAACAACTCTCTGATTCACTAGGAATCCCATCATCGACATTAAGAACGATAATAAAAAATCGCAACTCAATCACTGCAGCTGCGACGTTGTCGGGAAGATGTAATCGCAGGAAACTGAAGTGTGGTAAACATGAGGACTTGGAGAACACGCACACGGCAAACAACTATAAATGACTTTTTTTCCGAAAGAATTAAGTACAGTACATATTTTAAATGTCTTTGACGTACAGTACAGTAATTACATAATGGAGTAATACTGTATTACCTTTCATGAATCATGTATTTCAATAAAGAAAAATGTTAATAGATACTGTATATAAGTCAAAATTAGCATACTCGCCTAATACGCGGTCCCGGTTAATACGCGGTCCCTTGAACAGCATCTTATCGGGGTTTTACTGTAATACTTTTTTCTATGTAAAACATATATAAATTGAACAAACTTACACTGTATTACAAAATTAACAGAAATTAAATGCAAATGGAATTTTAATATGAATTGAAGCAGTTGGTATTTACCTCAGAAGCAGCAGCATGAGCTTTGGGTGACACGTATGATGGGGCAGCATTTTCTCTGACTGATGGCTTGGACACTGGCACCTCACCCTCAGGCAAGGGCAGGTCTCTTGCTAATCGGGAATATTCCACGTCCATGTGCTTGATGAAAGGGCTGTTCAAGGCGGACCGGGCAGCCTGAGGGTCTTCCTCATCAAATGCCTGTAGTAACATCTCCAGAGTCTGCACCTAATGAGGTACAAAGTCATTTCTCAAAGTAAAACACAGCAACATGCCGTACAACTTCCTAAATAAGTTTATACCTATTTGATCATAACAACAGCTTCAAATTTCGTGTAATCCTAGAACCGTAGCACTTACTTCAGGAATATCATATCAGTTTCCCAACTCCTTAAAAGCCTTCTCAGCAGATGTAGTACAAATTTATAAATAATTTTATACCTACTCAATCACGACAACAGCTTCAAATTTCGAACAAAGTCAGCACTACAGATAGCACTTAATTCAGGTTCACGAACATGACATCAATTTTCTCACTCCTTAAAATCCTCCTCAGCAGATGTATTACAAATTTATAAATAATTTTACACGCATTTGACCACGAAAACAGCTTCAAATTTCTTATAAAATCAGAAAAAAGCACTTACTTGAGGTTCAGGAACATAACATCAGTTTACCCATTCCTTAAAAGCCTTCTCAGCAGATGTAGTACAAATTTCTAAATAATTTTATACCTGCTTGACCACAACAGCAGCTTCAAAATTCGTTTCAACTTAGGACCACAACACTTACTTCAGGAACATCACAGCAGTTTCCCCACTCCTTGAATGCTTTCTCAGCAGCAACAGTGTCTCCACGAGCAAGCTGCACCAAGACCAGGGCAACAGCTAGTCGGCCAATAGCAGGCATGTTCTCAGACTGCTGATGCAACCCTATCTCTCTACGGATAGCATCTGCAGCCTGGTCGTACCTGAATAAAATAAAACAATACTGGAAGACTTTCTTCACATAATTTAAATTAAGGGTAGGGGGAAAAACAATTTATACAAATCTAAGTGAAGAAATACAATGGTAAACCTGCACCAAGCTAAGTGAAGTTAAAAATTCAGCGACTGTATATGGCAAAGAAGAAATGAAGACTTGGGAATTGAAAAATAAAAAATGAATTTATTGCTATTTCCCATAAATAGTAATAATACACTAGGCTACAAACGAAATGCCAATACGAAATTATATCATTTTCCGAGGACTTTAGCAAACATAGTGAGGCGGAAAGCTATTTTTCTGAGATTAGTTTTTATTTTTTTAAACATGTAAATACGACTTTTATAATATGTTCACGTTATTATTTAATATGAATTGATTTTAAATTATTTATATAGTTTTATTTTACAACTTTTGGGATGCTCAAATGTCCTGTTTTTTTTTTTATTATTATGTTTTGACAATGAATTTTATACTACGTGATGCAGGGGCGGATGCAAGGGGGGGATTAAGGGGATATATCCCCCTCCCGAAATTTTGAGAAAAATACGAAAGAAGAAACAAAAATAATATTAATTTTAATTCGTGAATGTACATAGGAATTGGTGGGTTTTCCACGTAAATTCTTTTGCTAAAATGTTAAATTCCAAGAACTGCAGGAAGACAAACACAGCGTTCTTACTTCAAGACAGAGAGTCATGAAGAGTATTTTAGGCTCTTAATTTTCCTTCTATTCTTAGATTATTTCATTAGTCAGCTCAAGGACAGGTTTTTAAATCATAAGGGAATCCTGAAGTCCATACAAACTTTTCTGCCTAAAAACATAGTGCGACCATCAGATGAAGATTTAGAAACTGCTGTTGAGGCTATAGTAAATCAGTGGCCCAATGATGTTGATGCAACACCAGAGTCTTTCTTCAATGAATTGAAGATGAGAAGAAGAAATTTCCTTGATCAGAAAAATCTTCACCTAATACCTACTAATTTTATATCATCTTTGAACAGGTGCAATGAAATTATTTTTCCCTGCACTCTCAAGGCGCTGAAACTTTTCTGCACGTTGCCTGTAACTACAGCAACACCAGAACGGTCGTTCTCAACATTGCGGTATTTGAAGACTTACTTGAGGAGCACGATGGGAGCAGACAGATTAAATGCACTGGCCTTGATGTATAGCCTATACATAAAAATGTAGAAGTAAAAGCTCACGAAATACTGGATGAAATGTCTAAGAAGCCTCGTCGCCTTCTTCTGTAAATGTCATTCTGTCATTGTTTTTGTACTGCAGTCATTGTAAATGTTAAAATAAAAAAATTATGGTTTATTTAACAATGCTCGCAATTGCCGAGGTTATATCAGCATCGCCGGTGTGCCGAAATTTTTTCCCTCAGGACTTCTTTTACATGCCAGTAAATCGACTGATATGAGGCCTGTCGCATTTAAACACACTTAAATACCATCGAGCTGGGTTGGGGTAGAACCCGCAACTTCGAGCACAGAAGGCTATACCGACTACGCTACTCAGGCCAACTTGTAAATGTTTATGACTCGGAAACAAATTGTGAGTATATAAACTTGTTTCTCATTACTCCATTTTTACTATCTCCTCAAATCCCTCCCCGAAAAAAAATCCTGCGTCCGCCCCTGATGTGATGTATTAGTTTGTAGTAGATATACATCTACTACAATGATCAATGTCCTGCTATCCTGAAACAAAATTTAAGTTTTGTGCATGATTCTTTTTTTACGGGATTTTTGATATGGTTAGAAAAGAACAATGCACCCAGAATTTTAAATTTACATCTCTTATTAGAGAGAAAATTATTAAAAATGGAACTTGAAAATTTAAAATTTTAGTGTCCACTAAACAGGGTATGTTTTATTTATATTTCACGAAAAAAATGTGAAATTTTAAGCAAAACTTACATCTGGAGTTTTACCATTATACGGGCAACTTTACTGATAAATTCAGCTCCTTGTCTAGGACTATCTTCAATCTGTAACAAATATCAAAGAATGTTAAAATATCGTATTGAATTGCAAGAAATCCTACTTAGAACTTACCAATAAATACGATACAATATAAGATTTGAACATTTTTCTGTTCATATTAGCTGAGAAATCAATCAACCAATTTTTCAAAAGTTAAATGTAACAAATCATAAAGTTCATAATTATTTTCAATTTCGCCTCACTTTTATTTCTGAAGAATGTTTATTTATTTCTTTAATACAGAACAACCATTTCAAATGATATTTTTCCGTACAATAACATAAAAATAGTAAAGTACGTTCAAGTAAACATAATTATAAAAAGAACTGAGAGCCGCAATCCAAGTGAGGAAGACACATACAAGGACTACGTCAGCTGCACGCTGATACAATCGAAGAGCCTGCTCGGGATGCTGAGACTCCAGCAGCTTGGCTGCCTTGTCCAGGGCTGCAGAGCCTGAATCAGGTGAGCCGTGCTGCTGGTACAAGTTGCAGGCCCGCTCGGCCAGTGATGCCACATCTCTGTAGTCACCCAAGTCCTTGCATATGAGCACTGCTTGGTCAATGCACCTGCCACAAACAATCAAGCCCTGAAGAAAGAGCTGACAAGTTCTCAACATCTTATAAACTAACAGATATTCAGCATTTATTCTACTAATTTCCCACCACAAAGTTTCATGTGTATATTTCGATTTTTTTATCCTTGCATAATTTTCGCATATCTGTCCAATAAAAGACATTAGAAACCTCAGTTATAAAGGGAAAGTACGCTAACAAACTATGAAAACTGCCAATAAAAAGACATTAGAAAAACAGTTATAAATGGGGAAAGAACAGTTATAATGGGAAAACTAACTCTAGAAAACGTTATAATGGGAAAATATGGTAATAGACACTAGAAAACTGCTCAGTTATAATGGGAAAGTATGGTAACAGATACTAGAAAACTGCTCAGTTATAATGGGAAAGTATGGTAACAGACACTAGAAAACTGCTCAGTTATAATGGGAAAGTATGGTAACAGACACTAGAAAACTGCTCAGTTATAATGGGAAAGTATGGTAACAGACACTAGAAAACTGCTCAGTTATAATGGGAAAGTATGGTAACAGACACTAGAAAACTGTTCAGTTATAATGGGAAAGTATGGTAACAGACACTAGAAAACTGTTGTTATAATGGAAAAGTATGGTAACAGACACTAGAAACTGATCAGTTATAATGGAAAAGTATCACAAGGGAAAAAATGGAACTCTCTGCATCATAATCCACAGTTAATTCCCGATTTACCACGAAAATCGTCTGTAGCTGCATTTAGATTGGCAACAGCCCATGATTGTTTGGCTAAACACCTGCATAGAATTGGAATATATCAGTCCCCTAACTGCCCATTGTGCAACTCAAACCAAGAAATGGATTCGGAACACCTCAAAATCTGTGCTTCAGTGGCTGACCATGATAATATATTTGAAAAATATTGGAGTGCAAGAGGTCAAATGACTTTATTGTCAAACGCCTGGCATTAGAAAACAACAACAACATAACGGAAAAGTATGGTAACAGACACTAGAAAACTGCTCAGTTATAATGGGAAAGTGCAATAATAGGCACTAGAAAACTGCTCAGTTATAACAGGGAAGTACAATAATAGACATTAGAAACATGCTCAGTTATAATGGGAAAGTACAACAGGAAAGTACGATAACAGACACTGGAAATGTGCTCAGTTATAATGGGAAAGTACAATAATAGACACTAGAAAACTGCTCAGTTATAACAGGAAAGTATGGTAACAGATCTCTATCACCTCTTAAAGTGTAACAAAGTCACTGAAGCACACTGTAAAGTATACATTGTATATGTGGATGAAAACTGAAACCAATCTGCTGAAAGAAAATTTGGTGTTGGGAGTCTAGGAGTCTAGACAAATTACAACTGAGTGCAAAAAGGCAAATGACTTCATTGTCAAGTACCAAGGTATTGGTGTTGAAATATGTGTATGTGAATTACAATAAGTGCATTACTTTAATGTGTAGTGTATGATTTTTTTATTTCTCGATTAATTTACGCACCCCTATCTCAAGACGATTTTTCCCCTGAAAAAGTGAACATTATACAGTAAATACGGTATATTACCTATATAAGTAAACTGATAAATAAACGAAACATACAAAATAGGGAGATAGAAAAGAAAAGGATTTGGAAGCAATAAAGAATAAAGGAAGAAAAAAAGTAAAGAAGGGAGGAAAGAACAAAATGAAGTAAGCAACAAAGAAAATTAATGGAACGAAAGAATGACGAAGACAGAAAAAAATAAAAATATAGGGAGAAAGTAAAACAGGATGGTTGGAAGGAATGACGAAGGGAAAGGGAAAAGAAAAAAAAAAAAGAAAGGGAACGAGACAAAAAAAAGGATTTGAAAGGAGGGGGGGATTTACACTGTTATTCTTTAAAAGTGTGCAATTCTTTAGTGCCTGACTGATAAAAATCCAAAATTTTAACAAGGATTACAGAAAAATATCAAATGAAAAATACACATACTAAGTAACTGGGACTACATAAATTACGAGTAACATTGGCAAAAACTGATAAAGAACTAACGAAGTACCTATCTGATTCCTATGAAATAACATACCGATAATAGCAATATAAGTATTTATGTCACATTTATTTAGATGAACATTATTTTCAATTGTTATATTCCTAACTTATAAAACCATAAGGTGCAAATGTCGGTTAAAATTTTTCCTTTAAATGCATGATGAGGTGACTGCAGATATTTAAGCTGATATATCCAATTCTTATAAATTTGTGAATGTTCTGAATTGACAAACTGTACACATATAAACTAATTACTCAAGTAACAATTACAAATTACATCAGGTCATGCATCTTATTTTAAAGTTATTTCATACAAAATTATAAAAATAAAATGCGAGATACTTACTTGGCAGCATGAAATAATCTGAATCATATGTTAAGAATTATACATGCAACATTTATTAATATGGGAAAGAAGTTTACAGTTCATAAATCTTTCAGACATGTACAACTGCTATGCATCTTGGATTCATTGAGGTGTCATCAGTTATATTCTCCCATGATCCTTTGTTCGTTCCATTAGTTCTCTCTGAAATTGTTGCTTGATTCACTAACCAAACTAAATCCTTCCAATAATACAGCTTACTAACATTTTTACATACTGAATACAGATCAAACTCACAGCTAAAGTTCATATACCAGTACATATCAACCATCCATTAAATAAGAACGTGTTTTATTGACTACTTCGCACTTAATACATAATAAATTCAGAACATACTGAACATTAAAAAATGCGATGTTAAGAAAGGATACGATCTATTCTGCTTATGGCATTCAGCAGCTTTCATCAGACACTCCTTACACTGCTCAAAGGATTTCCCATTTTTGAAGCACGTAGCTGCAAGAAATATCAAATAATTACTTCAGCTTCTACAGACTACATATGCCTACAATATAATTTACACAAGTTTTTATTTCGGAAAGACTAATGGGTTTGGAATGTTATATTCAGACATTATTTCCCATAGTTCTTACGATTTACATTACCGTATGATCACAGTCTAGTATATACAGTCACGAAGCTTAATACGTAGGAAATATATATCTATAGATAGTTGCTAACCACTAGGATCGCTACTATCGCCTCATCACAGACAATGCGAAATAGTAACGGCACAGTCTATTGTTCCTAGTACCCTCAACAACTGAAGCTTCGTAACTGAATATACTAGATTGTGGTATGATTTCACAAATCTACAAACAACATGTATGTCGGTGAATTAAATTTCCGTTGTTTTTCTAAAATCTGTTGGATTGTGAAGATAAAACTAGCAACCTGGAATGTTGGAGGAATTCATCATAAATTTGATGAATTAGTTGCCATATGCAATTGAAGAGTCCACTGCAAGAATGATGGATGTCATTTGGAATACATTTTGCAGGAGAAGCAATTGAAAGTTTGAAATGCTTAGTGCTCAAAGCTTAACTGTGATTTTCCGATCATTACTGGACAATGACTATCAGTGTTAATGCCACATAACTCTCTATGTACATTCTATATGTCTTAAGCTGTGCATTGACAGTCTTGGTTCATTTTCGACAAGAAAGTGACATCCATCATTCTTGCAGTGGACTCTTCAATTATCTAGCAGAAAAACTGATTTAGCTGTAATTTCTGAAACTAAGAAGAAAAATAAAGACTCAACGAATCTAGGCAAGTAAGTATAGTATGATTTACTCTGGAATTTCAGAGGAAAAGTCGTCAGTTTCGAGAGTTGCAATATTGATTAAAAAGATTGGTAAAACAGAATTTTAAATATAAATGGAAATCAGATGAAACGGTAGTTAATCCCACTAACTTCATAAAATGCACCATTTTGCAGTTTAAACTTAACTGTAACAAATAAAACATAATCTAGGGCTATTTTAACATTATATTACCTTCACTGCCAACATTCACATACGTTTTTACCACCCAAATTTATAAAAACAATGGATAGCAGTAGTGAAGTAAAAACTAAATTAAGAGCTTACATTTTTTAATGAAACACTTTTGCTTAACTAATAACTGTTGTTTTCGTAAAAACATTTTGTCAGACAAACTGTAGACAGTTCCTAGAGACAGCTTCCCACCCCATCTTTTGGGTTGTTCTAGTTCAGGGGTTCTCAAATTTTGAAGATTGTGAGCACCATCCACGTGTAATACTAAGTGACCAAGCACAATGAAATTGAATAGGTTTAATAGGCCTATGTGAATACATAAATACAAGTAAAATATATAAATAAATAAATAAATAATATATTTTATGCTCGACCATGCCGAAATGTAGTAATTATACACCTGGTAGCAGAACTTTAATGCATGTCATTAAAGTACACCTATTCATTAAAGGTCAGGTCTTTCAGCCAATGACGACTCAGGTTACAACTGTTCAGCCAATGACAGGTCAGCTTTCTACCGTTATAAAACCGCAAGTATCGATTATTCTCGGATATGCAATCGAAAGAGAATTAGCGAAAAGTCACAGAGGCTGGAAATCCAATACTGTCGCAGAAGGTTATACTCTGTTACTATAATAATTAGCGTTAATTGTAAATAATATTCAAATAAATTCAATTTGTCATCTCGTTTTTCAATGTCTAATTTAATGTCAATGTTATCTCTGTAGGTTCTTATGGCCTAGCAAGGTCAAGACGGAAAAAATCAATACTTTCGCGTCTGCGCACATCTCACAACATATGGGACATTGCTCAAAAATTAATAATATCAAGTTAGAAATATGGTCGAGCATAAAAAGTCGTATGAAACTCGCCTATAATGGTAATTAAGAAGCTCGTATGAAAATTATTAAACTCGCTTGCGCTCGTTTCATAAATATCCATACTCACTTCTTAATTACCTTCATTATAGGCTCGTTGCATAATGTACTATTAAAACACTCTCAAGAATTACGATATCCTTGAAGTTGAATATTACTCAGAATTTCAGTGATGCCCAAGGACAAGTCACTTGTAGCTACAAGTAAACAGTCCTGCAGACATCTGAGAGAAACACTACGCAGTATTTGAAGTCTTTTTTGTGTCTTTTGGCCTCCAAAGGCTATGAATTTCTCCTTTTAAAATAAATATTTCAGAGCTAAGGAGAACTGGAGATCTTTGACTGATGTTCTGTACGAGCAGCCATATTATTTTCTTGAATGACTTTCATTTTTCTGATAAAATCCATACTGAATTGAATGGGGTTATACACCATGAAATACGAAAAGACCTGTAAGATATTATAATGAATGGATAGAAATGCTACTTATTCAAGTTCGTACAACAAACTTAGAACTGACTTCATAAGTGTGCATCCTCACGATCACTTTTTTACTCACAGGACGAGAGCATCAAATGTCATTAAAAGAGCACTATAGTGCTCGCAAGCAACAGGTTGAGAATGCCTGTCCTAGTTAAACCACAACATGGATGGATAACCCACCCCTAGCTAATCAAGAGATGTCTGCTCAAAACATGTACAACAGTTTAGAGAAAAATCACTGTACACTTGGTCAAAATGAAAGTGGCCGGACTCTTGAGCAGTGAAAATTTTCTAAGTCCCTTCGGGTGAGCACGCAGTTCACTACCGTAAACCTCTGTGCGCCACTTTAGGTAACTCCATAATACAAGGCGCTGATTTGGGCTACCTCCACAGCATGCTTCCAATCTCTGTAGTGAATGTTTTGTTTTGTTCTTTCTTTTATTTTTCACAACTCCTTTTAGTGTAATATAATCAAATAATTTTGCTTAAGTTAATTCATGTTACTTACAGACAATTACAAAATTGGTGAAAATTTGTGGTTATAATTCCGGGAAATCAGAATATATTTTGTCATCAGAATTATGGTTTTTCTTCTTGTTTACAATTACTACGTTTAGGCCCTGATGATCACGGATTTAGATTAGTATAATAATCATATTCCCTGTAGCAAAACTTGCAAATTAATTATTGCCAATTATTTAACTGTCAACATATTTACTGAATGTTCCTTAGGCAATAGAGTGTAAAGCAGCAGGGATTAATAAAATAATTAACAAAACATTTTAATATGAAAGCCCATTATTGTCGTCTTTAGTGTTACTCCCATCTAGCGTCAAAAGTTTCTATTACCAGGTAACACGAAAAAAAAAAATAAAGCGAAAACCTGTTATATTTTCACTGATGCATTTAAAAGGCAACAAAAAAAAAGTTTAGTAACTCCACACAGATTTGAACTTGCAATCTCACGAACTCTCAGCTAAAGTTCTACAAACTACGCTAAGAGTTTTACTGTAGTCAGAATGGCATTGTAATGAGCAATGGTCATACTCCACTTGAGAACCTGTTATACAGTATATAGTGTTTGTGTTATAATATTCACTATTTAAACACTCTGAACGATCTGTCTGTTTAAATCTTGTATATGAATTATTTTCTCGGAAGATTTTAATGATTAATAGTTGTGTTCCCCATTATAACTACTAGAAGAATATACACAATCTATTGAACAAAGCCTGGCTGTCCCAAGCGCTCACAGAAATACCCGATTCGAACTTAGTCTCTTAGACGCCAGCCACTTTCATTTTGACCAAGTGTACACGGACAACTGGACAGACGGACATGCAAAAAAGTCAAAAACCACTTTTTTATATATTGAAAACACGTATTTCCGTAAAAATCTGAAATTAATTTTTTTGTTCCATCATCATAATTTTTCTTTATACTGTGTATAATAAAAGTAGTCAAAGTGGAACTAGTATAAATTTATTCCCGAGAATAGAGATCGTAATTTTCAATACCCACCTGCTTTCTGGTATTCATCTGCTGCAATCTCATAGTCCGGCCTCCATTTTAACAACGATGTTTTCAAACTAGAAAAGAAGACACCAATCCTTTACGAGTTCACAATCCAAGTCTCTATAAAACAAACTAATAAATACACTTGGAACACACATGAAGGGTACACGGGAAAAACGAACAATGTCACAATGCTGTTAAGGGTGATGTCATTATCTATTTCACTGTATTACTACAAACTTTAGTGTTATTTTTACCAAAAGTGGTAAAGGAGAATTAAAACCACACATACACTCATCATTTCCTTCATTTCAAGTAGAAACAACAATAAATTTTGCAGCAATATACTGAAATAGATCACTATCTCACCTTTAATGGAAATGTGACATTGTTCGTTTTTCCCGTGTACCCTTCACATATTAGTCCACACCTGTGGAGTAACGGTCAGCGTGTCTGGCCGTGAAACCAGGTGGCCCGGGTTCGAATCCCGGTTGGGGCAAGTTACCTGGTTGAGGTTTTTTCCGGGGTTTTCCCTCAACCCAATACGAGCAAATGCTGGGTAACTTCCGGTGCTGGACCCTGCACTCATTTCACTGGCATTATCAAATTCATTTCATTCAGACGCTAAATAACCTAGATGTTGATACAGCGTCGTAAAATAACCCAATAAAATAAAATAAACACACATATTTATCACCATGTACGTGCATCTCACTAGTATTTCTCGAGGTTCTTAATATTATCATTATATGACTAGAGAGTAACTTCACTATATGGTCCAACCAGTTGATTGTGCCTGTTCAGCAATGTGATCATTAGGGGGCGGATGTTGATGACCTAAAAATCTACTAAAAATGATCATTAAAATGCCCTTACACTAATGGAAAAATGACATAAAATTAAAAGAAAATGATATTTAAATATTATTCAAAGTACTCGCACCACAACTTCTTAAAAATTAGTCACCTTGTTTCAATGACTGCCCTGCAAATCTCGGAGAGAGGAGGCAATTTCCCGGAATTTGGCTAAGATAAAGGAAAAGGGCATGCAAAAAATGAAAGTTTTAAGGGAAAACTATAGATTTTAATGAGGGTTTACAATGTGTTTCAATCGGTGGTGGTCCTTGTAAGTGCCTTCTCCTTCCGTTCTTCACTTTTGTTACCAAATCTTCCACATGGGAAAGTGTGAATGGCAAAACAAATTTTGGGTGCAGTTTGCATTCTTGCAATCTTTGTGTTAAAAATACTGTCTACTACAGTCCTTCCGAACCGTGCTGAGTTCACAACGTCCTCTCTAGGATATGGTGAAAGTTTCCCTCCTTCCAAACATAAATTCTAAAGACACTCTCGTACCGACAAAAGAACAGTAGTGGTCAAAGCCCTCACTTAAACTAAGCTGTTGTAAAGCATTTTATATTACTTCCGTTGTGTGAGGTGAAGTCTTCAGTGGAATGAGGGATGGTCTTTACAGTTTGTTTCAAACTATAAAACTCACAACTTCACTGTTATTCACTTATTCAGTAGTTAATTAACTTACTACTGACCTTTTTGCTTAGAAAAAGATTTAACAGACATATGGATAAAGAAGAAAGTAAATTGCATTCCAAATGATCTTAAAATTCTTCACAGTATTAAAAATGACCAAAAAATGCCGAAAAAATGTAAAAAATGACCTATTAGCTCATAAATGTCGAAAAATGCAAAATATACAATATAAGAAATTAATTTCTTACGTTGATATTAACATAGAAATGATTTCTATATTAATAGGCATCGTCCTAACGTGAAAAATAAGATGATCTGCCCCCTAGTGATCATTATTGCAACGGTAATGCTTTCATACAGTTTGCTCCATTTGTTTGACTTCAGACTCCTTTGCTTACACTGTAAAATACTTTTGTCAAAATAACTGAAAATGATCTTGATCATTAATGACGAGATTAATTACTGGGTTGGGTTGACGTAATATATACCAAAGTTATATAGATTTAAATGTACTAAAGCTATTTCGAGCTATTTACGAGTAATATTGCCAATTTTTATTTTGCCTATTTAAATTCTTGCAGTCTATTTTAAGAATACGTGTCTATTTTTTCTCTTTTTATACATTTAAAGCATATGTACTTGCTAATTTAAGTTACTTTAACAACCATCTTTTTACTGCCTTCAATTTACCCTTCTCATGTGAGAGTTTAATATTGACTATCCCACAGATGTAACACTCTCATAGAACTCCTTTTATTATTCAAACAGAATTATCAGTATGCTTAAAATCTTCTCTCACTCAGTAACGCACGCACAGGAGGAAAAGGGGGGTTTAAAGGCGCTCAAGCCCCTCCCCAAATAAAAAAGGGGGGAGGAGGAAGGGAGAAAGAAGAAAGCTTTTTAAGGGGAGAGGACGGTATTTTTAAATTTTTTTCCTATTTGGTGTAAAAATATTAATTTTTTGTATGTAGAGAGCTCATAGCTGTGGCAACTCAACCAAATAAAAATATTTTGAAAAAAAAAATTATTTGGGGGCCCAAATTTGAAGAAATATACCCAATGCAGGATTGTACTAAAACCAATATATCTAAACCGTTTTTAAAGACAGATTCAAACAGTTTTTTGCAATGTATTTGCAAAAGCATGTTCTACAAACTGTCTGTAACAGAATTTTGATATTAGTCCTACGTTTTTAAAATAAACAATTAAAATTTAATAACAATTTTCTGATTTCCTTTCTTGCAAACAAACGGACGTATTTTTAAAATGAAATCAATTAACAAAATTCTGTTACAGAGAAAAGTTTCCTAATAGTCTAAAGAATGTGGGTTCTAAATTTCGTGCAAGTTTCTTTAATAGTTCACAAATTATATCCATTTTTGTCTGGCAATGTAGCAAAAAAAAAATGAAGTTACCGGAAACCGATAAAAAGGGGCGTGTGATTTAAAACTCCATAGTGCAGGAAGTTTAAAAATGACGTCTCAACATCCGATAAGGGCACAAATACCCACAAAATGTTATGCTATGCATTCCACACATATCACAGAGTATTTTAAAGAATCTTTTTTTTTTTTTTAATTTACTCATTTTTCACCAAAAAATACCATCCTCTCCCCTTAATGGCATGACATAACTGTATCTATTATTGTTGAAAGACTGAGTGACGCAACAGCAATGAAAATTACATCAGTTGCAGTTGAAAGCTTGATGAAGAAGCATGTGTTTTGTTTCATCCAAGAATACTCTGTGTTTAAATAACGACAGCTAGAAATGGAGCCTGCACGTGTCTTGGGTACTGTTACTGTTGAAGATAGAAATTTTACGTGGCAAAAACCCCACAGAAATCCACAGTTCTTTAAGTTAAGTTTCATAGTGGACTGTAGCACAGTTTCTCGTTGGGCTCATCATTTTTGTGATGATCGTACGAGCATAAACGATGATCCAAATCCAGTAAGGCTGAAAACATCAACAGATGAACGAAGTGTGAAACTTGTGGCAGATGATCTTGAAGATCGTGTGACATGTGGGAAACCTTCTGAAGCCACGGAGATTGCAGCAACATCAGTATTCTGTATTCTGACAAACGATTTAAAGAAGAGAAAAATTTCTGTGCAATGGGTCCCTCACTGCTTAACTGCTGAACGAAGACAGAAACGCCTGGACAATGCAACCTTGCTGAAACAAAGATTCGTCATTGAAGCATTCTTGCATCGAATTGTCGCAATTGATTAAACTTGGGTTAGAGACTTTGAGCCAGAGTTGAAATTAAAGTCCAACAAGTGGAGAGATTCAACTTCCCCACCACCAAAAAAATGTTGATGATCTCAATCAAAGGTGAAGTAAATGATGATCTTTGGTTATGATCACCAAGAAATCATCATGACAGATGAGTCTCATGTGGAACAAGTGTCACAGCAGTGTATTATCGTAGCTTCATGCAAAATCTGCGCAGAAAAACGCACAAAAACCGACTTCAGATGTTCGAGGCTGGGCCACTGATTCTCCATGACAATGCTCGTATATTAGTTCAGATGAAAATTGATCCTGAATGATAATCTCGAATATTGTGGACAGACGAGACCTACTTAAACTCTTAATAGTGCAGTCAATACTCATAATAATTGCCGAATATGGACTACAAGTGATTCATGTACCTGTACCTATACAGACTAACATGGGCATTATGACAAGGAGGAGAGGAGGGGAGGGGAGGGGAGAGAGAAGAAAGGAGAGGCGAGGCGAAAGAGAGGCAAGGAGAGGAGATGGAAGGGGAGAAGAGAGGAGGGAGGGGAGGGAGAGGCGAGGACAGGCGAGAGGAGAGGAGAGAGGAGATGAGAGGCTAGAGGAGAGGAGAGGCGAGAGGAGAGGAAAGGCGAGAGGGGAGGGAGGAGATGAGAGGAGAGGGAGAGGGAGAGGGAAGGGGACGGGAGGAGACGAGAGGGGACGGGAGGAGACGAGAGGGGACGGAAGGGAGGGGAGGGAATGGTAGGGGAGTAGAGAAGAGAAGAGAAGCATTTGAAATGTGGATATGGAGAAGAATGGAATGAGTGATGTGGACAGACAGAATAAGAAATGAAGCTGTATTGGAAAGAGTGGGTGAAGAAAGAATGATGCTGAAACTCAATCAGGACGAGGAAAAGGAATTGGTTGGGTCACTGGCTGAGAAAAAACAGCCTACTGAAGGATGCGCTGTAAGAAATGCTGAATGGGAGAAGAGTTCGGGGTAGAAGAAGTTATCAGATGATAGACGACATTAAGATATCTTCTTCTACCCCTAACTCTTCTCCCGTCCACCATTCCTTCCAGTGTATCCTTGAGTAGGCAGTTTCTTATCAGCCAATGACCCAACCAATTCCTTTTCCTATTCCTAATCAGTTTCAGCATCATTCTTTCTTCACCCATTCTTTCCAACACAGCTTCGTTTCTTATTCTATCTGTCCACTTCACACGTTCTATTCTTCTCCATCTCCACATTTCACATGCTCCTATTCGCTTCTCTTCACTTCGTCGTAATATCCATGTTTTTGTTCCATAGAAAGCCACACTCCATAAACAGCGCTTCACTAGTCTCTTCCTTAGTTCTTTTTCCAGAGGTCCGCAGATGAATGAAAATGTGGAAGTAAAATGCCGAACTTGTTCTGAGCCCGCCTGTCATTGACAAGACAAATACAGGTAACTAAAGACTTTGAAGTGCCTTACAGGCCTAACACAAAATTTAACATCTCCCTTACTCACGCAAACTGGTATAAACCTATACACAATAAGGCAGTCCTGGTTTTTATATCATTTTGACTGTAACTTATTGTAAAATTCATCTGTACGTAATTCGTGTTACTGTTATGACGGTTGTTTATATAGAAGGATATATTTATTTTCCACGGAGCAATCATCACGACTAATACGTCTATACAAAATGAAAACTTCTGTTAACGTGGATTTACAGGGACGATTAACCTTAATGTTCGAACCGCCCCCGTCTTGTATCACTTGAAATTACAATTTCATTCTGGTGAATTCTAGATGTTTTAAAAAGTTATATGCAACAAGATCTGATATTTTCTTCGATATCGTCTGGATTGGTATTGAGATAGAATATTAACTACTTACATAGAAGTTTGATAACATTAACTTTTGATTTTATATGACAGCTCAATGTGTCACTTACTACATTATGCCCTGTATTAACAAAGCAAATTGAAACCCTACCTTTTTTCTGCTGCCTTTATATGATCTAACCCTTCTTCTATTTTTTTATTTGTAGCCATTGTAAAGTGACACTACAACACAAAAATCTGAACTAGAATAATATAATGGATTTTCACTTTTAGGGCAACCTGAGTACCTGACCCAAGGTTTTGGCGCATCGACAGTGCTACCAATATTACGCATCATTGCTTAAGCACATAGTTCTTATTATATGTCTATGGTTCTTATTAACTGAAAATGTTTTCCAACTATTACCATAATTATGCTGTTTTATAATAAAAAGAAAGTTTTCAATGTGTTACGACATGCATTTTATTAGATATCCTTGTAGTTACATTAAAAACTCTATTATAGACATTGATCTCAAAGGTTTGTTTACTTGCCTGGTTCCATGACCAGGGCACCCAACACTTTATTCGAAAATTCTCTCTCTGAAGTGATTTTCTACGTCTAATCGCTAAAGCGTTTAAAGTTACTCCTGCACATTTAAAAATAAATGTTTGTTCCTAAACATGTACATTGTCGCTATATGCTACTTTGATTATTTAATTGAGAATAATTTTGAATACACAATGAAATCTGTCAAATCTGTTGTGTGACATCATCCCTTACATTTGAACTGTTCTCATCGTCTTATTACCAACTTATGCTATCTTCTTCAATTTCAATAAAATATTTTACAGAATTTAAAAGGATCATTGAAATAATAAGTTAATAATGCAGATATTATATGTGAAGGATATATTTCGTAAACAATGTTATTACTTCATTTTAGTAATTGTTGAATACAAAGAGGGACATTTGTTCATGACTCCCAGTTTGGCAGTACACATGTTTGTAATCTTGACAAATATATATGTAGTTAATCATTGAAGTGAATATAAATCAAGATTTTGTATGCAGGTTACACAAATATTAATAAAGACATTTATCTTGGGTGACGGTAGAAGTATTGCTTTCTATGCTTTCATTTCCCCCTTTCTTATAGCTTTTCAATTGACGTTATCTGATAAGGCATTGATTTATCTGTTTAAACATCTAATTGTGAATACCTACAGTATGCATGCATTCATTTGTTGTTTTGTGTATAATGCATGCTGAAAAACATTGATGGTATGCCTGATTAAAAATATTAATAATTTACTTTGTAGACAAATTTATGATAATGAACTCTGGCTTTATATTATTATTTTTAGAGAAGTAACCTAGAAATTTTCGTACTTGATAATCGTATAACAAGTTTACACTATTTTATTTTGCTCTTTTCACAATATTCATATTCGATGCATTGTTACTCAAAATAGAAAAAAATTCTAACAAATAAACTAAATTATATTGGAACTCCTATATTCTTCTCCCTTTGGGTTTATGAACCACAGAATTATTTTTCAAATCAATAAACTGATATAATTAATACTTCTACAGAACCATACACATAGCAATTTCTGTTACATATTGTTGTACATACACTTGTCATTGGAGATTACAATTTTATTTTTTTCAAGATGCGACAGCCTAACCACAATATACTGTAGTCTAGCTTATGTAATTTAAAATTATAAAACTAGAGCTGAATCCTGTCGAAGTATCGAGGCTTGAGACAGTTAACTTAATATAGGCCTAGCCTACTTTATAAAATCAACCACCTTGTGCATGTAATTTGATAGATTGAATAATTTCGAGGAAAAAAATTGTTCCGGAGCCAGGCATCGAACCCGGGACCTTTGGTTAAACGTACCAACGCGCTACCAACTGACCTACCTGGGAACTCTACCAGATACTGATCCAATTTTTCCCTCTATATCCACAGACCTCAAAGTTTTTTATTAAAATTATTAATTATTGTATTACCGATAATAAATCAAATTCTTAGCTTTCCATACGAAATCTGTTTTACATGGTTTGCTGTAATCTATAGTAATAACACTATATTTCCATTAAGATAGCAGCAGTATCAATTTCTTAGTTCTGCTGCTGTTTTACACGTTCTTAGTGCTTTTCTTTTTAGCGATAATACCAATTGTAAAATTTGGATTGTTGCGATAATGACAAATGGAACGAGAATACAAGTTTGTATTGGTGAGTTCTTACTACACTCTAATCACTATGATTAACAATTAAAGAGGTTGATCAGTTAATAGAGTAACTGACTGTGATCTGAAAAGTCCCGAATTCAGTCCCAGGTGGTAACGAGATTTTTTCTTGTTTCAAAAACTTCCAGAACGGTCTTAAGGAAAATAGGGAGTTTAGTCATGCACCCTCATGTGTTTTCATAGTATATGAAGGAGATAGCTTACTTTTAACTTTTACCATAGATATTTACTGGCAGTTCTCTTATAACGATATTTTTTTTTATAAACACTGTTGACACGTACGGCCATTGTTTGCAATGAGCTTGAAGTATGAATAGTATGTTGTTCAGTTCTCACCATTCGAACATTGTTATTTATGGAATTATCATTTGATTACATTACCATATCTCATGTGCTATCAGAAAAGTGGGAACAACACGTAAGTACATTTGAAAACATAATAGACGAACTATTTCCAAAAAAGTATCAGGAAAGCGATTTTCTGATATTGAGAACTAGCAAAGTAGCCTACTTAAAAACAATGTCATTAGTAAAGTCAAATTAGTAAGACAAAAAGTTGCAAACTGCAGGATTGTAGATTGAATACAAGACGGGAATGGGAGAATTTTTCTCAGATGCTTGCTAAAGAATCCGAAATTCCACATGGCTGCTGTTAGAAGTAGAGAAAGAAACTTTCCTTTCATAAAACACAAGAAGTCTAATGTTATGTTATTTTTTTATTTTACTGATATGCAAGAAGTAAAGAATCTGTTCAACCTCTTTTGTGTTCTATTAATTTCAGAGTCTGGAATATATTGTCAGATGGGGGAAAAAATAAGCTACATTGTCAAAGTCTAGAGAAGTATGCACAATTTCAGCCAGATTTGAAACGTACGACACTTACTTCTCATATTTATCAAAATTCACAATTGCAAACCTGAGAGCTTACATTCTGTTTTTTAGATCACTATCAAAATCTAACGTTTATGTTATTTTGCTTAATAATTAAACAATTGTTTTGGTTTAATAATGATGTACCTAAAGAACAATGTGATTACTTTTATTGCTCATCACTATGATGGAAATGAACTATTGCAACAAAATTACAATTCAGAATACATTGATTTTCTATACAATTTATTAATTTTATTTTTTCTTTTAATGGTCTAATTTTATAGTAGTCCTAGTGCTGTTTTTTTAAGAAAGGAAAATACGTAAAATCTCACTATAAACCATTAATATTTAACAAATGAGTTGTATACCATGTCTTTGGATTTCATATATCCAATTTCGAAAGTACGTGACTAATTCAAACAACTGAACCTTGGTTATACCTACATCTTGTTTACACATATTATATTCCTAAGTGAACCTTGGTGACGGAACATGCAGCTTAAGTAGTTCTGAAACGTTAGAAATATTTAATCCAAATACGTGGCATAAAACATAATAATCATGAAAGCTTAAAAGTTCAAACTCTAAACGTCTTTTAATATTTAGTTCACTTTTAAAAATAGATCTTCTTAAACAGAAAAAATAATAATATAAATTATTAAAGTGTGCTTTTAATATTTTTAATGAATTTCTGCAAAAATAACGAATTATCTTTACTTTAGTAGAAGTTAAGCTTATAAATTAAAGTCTAATACGTATCTAACTTTCTGGTATTACAAAAATGTCTTTTGTATGCAATCCAATATTGAAGTTTATCTCCATATTATGATGTGTTGCATTAAATGTGTTCATATAATATGTATGTCTTTTGAATAATAGTTTAAGAAAAATTATAATTCGAAATATCATTCGTAATACAAAAAAATAAATTAATTGTTGCAAAACATGTAACATATAATGCAAAAATGTTATTTTTCTGACACAGTTTTTTTTTATTCTGAATAAACCATTATTATTCTCATGGACCCATTGAAATAAATATAAAGTAATCACATAATTAAAATAGGACGTTTGAAAAGGATAAATTTTAATTGTTACTTAATTTACGTTTGCATTCAAATAATTAAAATGTCGATCATTTTGGTCCAGAGACACTCATTTGGTATAATGACAATTCATCTGTTTCTTAATTTTTAACATGAAACAAGTTTAATGAAGATTGACATCATTTAGATTTAATGTGTATATTTTATTTTACTTGCCTTAGTAGAGTTTCATTGAATTATGGTAAGATTAATTTTAACATCCATTTTCACATATTTAGTAAATGGCACTTGGCCCACTATGGTTACAACCCTTAAATAACTTAAATTATATTATGCATATTATAACTCCAGAAATATTATATTATTTTAAATATTCTATTAAGTTACTGTAATAACATTATAGCATTATGTCCATCTACAAAAAATACACTTTCAATGGTGAAATAATAATAAAAATAAATAAATCGGTTAAGTTTTAAAATCCGAAATTACTTAAGGAAATTACAAACACAGAAACATTCTCTGTAGGCTATCTTTCATACCTTTCGATTGTTGCTGTCCAAGGCCCCTTATAGACTGAAGTCATTTGTTTTTTAATTCATTACCAGCCTTAGATGGCAGTTATTTTGATTGATAAAACTCATTTTATCTCATTAAATATCAGACCTATCAAAATTTTTCAAGGAATAAAACTTATCTGAAATTATTTTTTAAAGAAAACTTTTGTTATGTAACATTTTTCACAAAATCAATAATAAGTAGATATTTCTGATTTATTTAATTCAGGAAACTATAACAACGTTTTAAATAATGTATTTTAAATGGTTTGTCTTTAAAATCTAAGTTACAACGAACTTAAGTTATATTCCAATTTTCATCGAAATCCGTTCATCCATTATCGCGTGAAAAGATAATAAACATACAGACAGACAGACAGACATAGGTTAAACAAAAATTTCAAAAAAGCGTTTTGGTTTCAGAAGATTGTTAATTATATAGTTAGGACCAATTATTTTTGGAAAATCGAAAATTGAAATTCTTACAGGAAAAATTTTGAGGAAGATTTATTATTATTTAGATTAAAGCTATTATTATTCTCATTTCAGTTGTTTTAAATTTCTTTTGAAGGAAAATCTGAATGAGGTAGAAGCAAATTTAAAATAAAAACATTCGAAAAATAAAAGGGCATTTTATTGATACAATTACGTTTGTTTTTCCAGGTGGTGAAAATGTCCACTAAAGGAAAGGGTTTCTTGCAGATTCATCATTCAATGGCTAACAGATGGAAAAAAATCTCACATGCAGTCGTAGCAAGCCCCCTCCTAAATATTCATAGGCCAAATAGAGTTGAGGTCAGATGAAAATTCAAATACAAACTTCAGCCATTTGCATACCAGCAAGACATACAGCTATATAATATAGGCTACTGCAAGATATTTCTGATACATATTGGTAACTCCAGAAATGGAAATGAGACAAATTTTAAATCTTCTATTAACTTTCTACCTAAATTATTACACTTAAAGTAATAATAGAAATAAATATCAGTTTTCTGCTTAGTACAGTAATAATAAAAATAAATAAATCCTAAAGCTATTAAAATCACGGAACAAATTAGACTAGAAATTTATTATAGTAAAATAAAAGTATTCTTCTCTCTCAGATTTTGACTCAGTACATACTGAACCCATTTAAGGCGAGCTGTATTGAAACTGAATGTCCGCCCGTGCTGTTACAGCTTATCAGTGAGTCGAGCAATGTATTGCGGGCAGTCTGTTCCCCGACATCCCTGCATAGTGCAGTAACTTTTTGCTGCATCTCTTTGTAGTTTCACTATATCTGAAAATACTGTACAACTGTAAAAGTAGTGTATATTCAGTATATAACATTTCAATCCAAGGTTACAGATTTATTCATTGCTGAGGAAAAAAATATTGAATTTCATCAATTTTTCAGTAATTAAAATTATACTTAAAGTTATGTTCCCTCTTAAAATATCAACAAAATTTATTTCCTCAAAATGAGATACAGATTTTTTTAATCTAGACTTTTAGCACTGAAGCAATTTCGTGTATTGTCAGTTTAATAATAATCTTAATGTTCACCTAATTTTGTTTTCGTATCTTAGTCATAAGGTTGCAGGTGCAGACAAGACAGGTAGTGCTGCATCCAGTGTTACGTCGATTACAGCATCACCCAAAGAGATTTCAGATTGCCTCAGTGGTTGGTTAACTTATCTACAGGTGAGTGGACTACATCCGTTTCATCTAAACTTGTACTGCAACAATCCATCACAGGCTGAAAGAGAATTGTGCCCGTTTAAAGTTGCTGCACAAAAATTGTGTTGACTACAATAAACTTATTTTAAATTAAATGTATGGTAAATTAACAATAAACTTATTTCAAATTAAACGTATGGTAAATTAAATTACAATACAGGGTGTCCAACAAGTCCCATATCATAGACAATATCATAAAATGTAGTGTGCAGAGTTGGCTGGACAAGATCTTCTGTAATCGGTGGATAGGACACAGAGGACCCAGGGAATGGTCTCCAAGGTCGCCAGACTTAAACTTCCTTGACTTTGCCTTGTGGGATTCTCTGGAGGTAAAGGTGTACGAAGTGAAGATTCGTGATCTGGAAAATCTACAAACACAGATCGAGAAAAAGTGCCGTGAAACCACTGCTGATATGTTACATCACATTCTCAATAGCATGAAGTTTCGCCTCTAGACATGTTATAAACTTGGAGATAATAATAATAATAATAATAATAATAATTAATAAATTTGTCAGAAACCAGTGTACAAGACCTGGATATGATGCTCATATCGAGCATATATTATAATTTACCCTATGATGTGGGATGTGGGACTTGTTGGACACCCTGTAGAATCCATCAATTTTTAAAAACATTATTAAATGATATATCTTGTCTCACTGTGAAAAGAGAGAGAAAGGAGAAACTGTGTTTTTAAGATGGGGGAGTTAAGCGATGCCAGTGGCTGAAGGGACTAGTTGATACATTCTAGCGCAAAATAATAATAATAATCGTCATCTGTCTTTCAAGAAATTGAGTTTTTCTCAAGGTTTTTCTGAAAATTTACAACCCTCCTAATCTCCACCCTCATTTGAAGGGACATCTTTCTCTTGAGACAAGATCTTTCTTACTGAGAAACTTTTTAAGATGATTAAGAGGTATCTATAATAATAATCATCATTATCTACCTTTTCCTCTTTTTCTTTCCTTCTTACTCATCTTTCTCTTTCTTCAGTTCCTTCTCTTCTTCCTCTTTCTTTTTTATTTCTTGTAACTATTATTTTTATTACCCGTTTTCTTTCTATGTTTCTCAATTTATTTTCTTCTTTTACTGCTGTCCTTCTTTTTATTCCTATTACTAGAATCCTGTGAAAGTATTTTAAATATGACAATCCTAACCAAAAATCTGCTGAGAATATCCCCTTGAGGGATCACTGGGACCCACTCATAACCCGATGGACTTAAGATAAGGCCAGAATTATAGAGAGAATGTTGTGTGCAGATGTTGACAGGGTTGTGTGGAGCTGGCTCAAGGTTGTCGCACTGCCTGGGGACTATGGTGCAGGACACATCTTCCCCATGCCATGCTGTGGCAACGCAATGTCAGGCCACCTGGGAGGAACTGGTAAAGGCCACTGCCAACGCCAGTACGGTGGTCAAGGCTCAAGTGATACCCACACTCCAGGAAGTGAACACTGCCAGTGATTCAGACGCAGATTCTCAGAAGGCACATGAGCATAATCAGGTTGGTACACGTGGGGAAACAAGTCATGCTTGTAGGTCAAGTGCCACCACATTTATTGTATACTAGCCGTACCCGTGCGCTCCGCTGCACCCGTTAGAAATAAATATAAAGTAATTACGTATTTAAAATAGGACATTTGATCCAGGGAACATTCGTGTTTGATATATAGGGATAAATCGTTTATTATGTTACTTAATTTAAATTGTATTTGCATAATTAAAATGCGATCATTTTGATCCAGAGACCACTCATTTGGTCATAAAAATTATTTTAGGAAATACAGGAAACGAATGTACAGAATAGCCTATCAAGTTTTCTGTGCATAAGAAGCTATTTTAATCTTAGCTGTCCTCGATTCACTCACAAGTTACTGTAATAACATTATAGCATTATGTCCATCTAGAGAAATTAACTTTCAATGGTGAATTAATAATCAAAATGCCAAATGTTTTTAGTTCCGATATTACTTCATATAAACACAGAAACATTATCTGTAGGCTATCTTTCATAGCTTTCGATTGTTGCTGTCCAAGGCCCCTTATAGACGAAGTCATTTGTTTTTTAATTCATTATATGGCCTTAGATGGCAGTTATTTTAATTTTAAAACCCATTTATCTCATTAAATATCAGTCCTATCAAAATTTTTCAAGGAATAAAACTTATCGGAAATTATTTTTAAAGAAACTTTTGTTATGTAACATTTTTCACAAAAATCAATAATAAGCGAGATATTTCGATTTATTTAATTGAGGCCCCCTTATAACCCCCCTATTAAATAATGTATTTTGAATGCCATATAGCCTAAAATCTAAGTTACAACGAACTTAATTTATATTCCAATTTTCATCGAAATCTGTTCAGCCATTATCGCGTGAAAAGGTAACAAACATACAGACAGACAGACAGACAACAAACAAAAATGTCAAAAAAGCGATTTTCGGTTTCAGGGTGATTAATTATATATGTTAGGACCAATTATTTTTGGAAAATCAAAAATTACCAGAAAAATTTCGGCTACAGATTTATTATTAGTATAGATTCAAACCCAACAAAGGACGTTATATTTTGAAGAGAAGAGTATTTAGCATGACTTTCTTCAGAAGAAAATTCAGAGTGTGGCATAAGTCAATTAACTGCTGCAATTATTGTCGAATTTAAACTAATTAAGTAATACTATAGTCTGTGTGCAGTGAAATCTGTTTAGTGTAGTGTCAGAACTGACTTGTTAGTAACAAATGAAATGAAGAAGGATGGGTGGAGCGGAGAAAAATCTCTCCAGCACCAGGATTTGAACCAGTGTCTTCAGTTCTACATGCTGACACTCTATCCACTGAGCCATATCGGATTCCCATTCTGATGCTGGATTGAATCCTTTCAGTTTAAGCTTCACCACCTCTTAGGTTCCTTCTAGTGGCCTACCCTCATGCACTGTGTCACAAATGTGACAATGGCACAATGTTCAACACATTAATGTGCAGAGGTGCACTCATTACGAGTGACTGAGTGGCTGGGATCCGACGGAAGGAGTGCCATCTTAAATCACTAGGTGATTATTTTTCGCATATATATTATTATAATGTACCGAAGTAGATATGATATTTCCATGCAGAAATTGTGCGTCATCATGTGATGAAGGATGGGTGGAGCGGAGAAGAGGGAACCTAAGAGGTGGTGGAGCTAAAAACTGAGAGGATTCAATCCGGCATCGGAATGAGAATCCGGTGTGGCTCAGTGAATAGAGCGTCAAGTTGTAGAGCTGAAGAATGGGCTTCAAATCCCGGTGCCAGAGAGTTTTTCTCCGCTCCACCCATCCTTCATCATATGATGACGCAGAATTTCTGCACAGAAATATCATATGTACTTCGGTACATCGTAATAATATGCAACAACGAATGACAAGTTAGTTTCTGGCCCTATTTGTGATATGTGCAGGGGAAGAGTGATAGGTCTTTATTTTTTCAATGGAACTGTGACTGCGAATGAGTACCTTCGAATGTTGACAGAAGAAGTTGTGACAGAATTAGGCAATATCCCTGTATTTGAAGCAGTACGAAACAACCTTATTTGGCAGCAAGATGGTGCCCCACCTTATATGGATTACAAGCCCGTGACTTTTTGAATGAACATTTTGAATAGTGGATAGGAAGGCGAGAGAAAATTGATTGGCCGCCGAGTTCACCGGACCTCACATCATGTGATTTTTTTTTTTTTTTCCAATGTGGAGGATATTGAAGGATAATGTTTGTGCTACAAAACCATTAAACTTACGGCATTTGAAGGATTTGATTGAACAAGAATTTGAAAACATTAGTAAAAATGGGGACTTGTATAACAAGATATGTAAATCAGTGTTTGAACGATGTCTTCAATGTTTAGATAACAATGGAGGTTACTTTAAACAATTTCTGTAGAACAACTGTTTTCATATATCGATATTACACTATGCATTTTCGGTTAACTGACTTATGCCGCAGCCACCGGCGTGGCTCAGTCAGTTAAGGCACTTGCCTGCCCGGTTTGAAGTTGCACTCGCGCGGGTTCGATCCCCGCTTGGGCTGATTACCTGGTTGGGTTTTTCCGAGGTTTTTCCCAACCGTAAGGTGACTGCCAGCCAGTCTATGGCGAATCCTCGGCCTCATCTTGCCAAATACCATAACGCTATCACTAATCTCATCAATGCTAAATAACCTCGTAGTTGGTACAGCGTTGTTAAATAACCAACTAAAAAAAAACTTATGCCACATCATGTATATCTAAAAATAGCATGTCGCGGATTATTGGCAAGTAAATTAATATTAACTCTCAGTGATGGGATTTTAGGCAAGATTTATCAGCAATTTATTGCCCACGTAAAAATTTCTATCATCAATCAAGCAATGTTTGGCTCTTTTAGAAGAAGTGATTCTTATTCCACAGCAGACTTCTCAGTCTCTCTTGTGGATTTTATGAACGTGCTATTGAATATCTCTGTCTGGGTTATTCATTCACGTGGTCAGATATCACTTGGATGTATACTGTTGAGATCTCCTTCAGAAAGAGAAAAATTTGAAGAGATAGTGCATTATTATTCTTCAAATGTAGATGGTTTTGACCTGGATGAAGATAATTCATTTGATGAAATTAATTACTTGAAGAAAATGTGACTTTAGAGAAAATAGCAAAGCAGAATGAAGAAGATGCCACTCTTTGCTCCTCCTTGCTTCCTGTCTGCCTTGTGCACATTAAAGGCCCATTCACAATGAAAATTAAACATAACCGTAACATAAACACAAGTTTGCGCCCAGGCTACCGGGATCATTCACAATGATTCACATAAGCATTGACATAAACATTACAGTAAGACGTTAACATGAAAGTTTGCAAACTCCAAACTTTCATGCTTATGCTTACGTGATTTGCAAACAGAACACAATCGTGGAGCACTGAAGTATACGACAGAATATGAGAAAATGGCGTCGTTGTTATGTTTCCATGGTTACCAAGTATGTTTGTGGTTATGTTTATGTTCCCATCGTGAATGATGGTATGACTTCTTGATTTTACCGTAACGTTTATATGCTTAAGTTAATGCTTACGTTATGTTTAATTTTCATTGTGAATGAGCCTTTATACCGGTATTTCACCTTTTCTAAAACTTATTAATCATTTATGATTTAAATTTTTGAGCACTAATCAAGAGGTGTCAGTGATACCGACTTTACTTCTGCAGCAGGTGGTGTGTGGGAGCCTGATGACCTTCATCAACCTGCAGTATCAGTTCTGTGTCGCGTGTTGCGACTTCCTGGGGGCGATGGCCAACTCCAACTGCTGTCAGATGAACGAGGCCACGCCCACACGCCACAACTCGGAGTGCATAGTGGGCATCATCCAGCAGTGCTTCGCGCAGCTCTACAACCCCACACCTCCTCCGCCCCCACCAGGCTCTCACCGCTCGGTGCGCAGTCCCCTCCATTTCCCTCTTTGTTCCCTGCAAGGTCCGCAACGCCGCTGGTCGGAAGCTGCGGCAGGGGAAGTTTCAGGTGAGACAAGTGAGGGCACGATGCGGCGCTGGTCCATGCCCTGGGAGAGCTCGAGACTGGCGGAGCACCACACGGCTTGGCATGGGCGCCTCAACCCTCCGTCCAAGCTGGCTGTTCCCTCAGCAAACTCGCAGGATAGAAGTCGCTCCACTACTCCTGGTAAGGCAGAATACAGTACTGCAGACAGTTATCACTATCACTTTAGTTGCATTGTCTTCAATCTTCCCTTCTCAGTCCGTTCTCTTCCTTCTCATTACACTAACTTTTTTCGTTTTCAATCTTTACTTTTCATTTTCTCTTCTCATTCTGCTCCTCTTCACTTTCTTCTCATTCTCCTCTCCACTTCCTTCTCATTCTGCTCTTCACTTTCTTCTCATTCTCCTCTCCACTTCCTTCTCATTCTGCTCCTCTCCACTTCCTTCTCATTCTGCTCCTCTCCACTTCCTTCTCATTCTGCTCCTCTCCACTTCCTTCTCATTCTGCTCCTCTTCACTTTGTTCTCATTCTCCTCTCCACTTCCTTCTCATTCTGCTCCTCTTCACTTTCTTCTCATTCTCCTCTCCACTTCCTTCTCATTCTGCTCCTCTCCACTTCCTTCTCATTCTGCTCCTCTTCACTTTGTTCTCATTCTCCTCTCCACTTCCTTCTCATTCTGCTCCTCTTCACTTTCTTCTCATTCTCCTCTCCACTTCCTTCTCATTCTGCTCTCCACTTCCTTCTCATTCTGCTCCTCTTCACTTTCTTCTCATTCTCCTCTCCACTTCCTTCTCATTCTGCTCTTCTTCACTTTCTTCTCATTCTGCTCCTCTCCACTTCTCATTCTGCTCCTCTCCACTTCTCATTCTGCTCCTCTTCAGTTTCTTCTCATTCTGCTCCTCGTCACTTTCTTCTCATTCTGCTCTTCTCCACTTTCTTCTCATTCTGCTCCTCTCCACTTCCTTCTCATTCTGCTACTCTTCACTTTCTTCTCATTCTGCTCCTTTTCACTGTCTTCTCATTCTGCTCCTCTCCACTTCCTTCTCATTCTGCTCCTCTTCACTTTCTTCTCATTCTGCTCCTCTCCACTTCTCATTCTGCTCCTCTCCACTTCTCATTCTGCTCCTCTCCACTTTCTTCTCATTCTGCACATCTCCGCTTCCTTCTCATTCTGCTCCTCTTCACTATCTTCTCATTCTGCACATCTCCACTTCCTTCTCATTCTGCTCATCTTCACTTTCTTCTCATTCTGCTCCTCTTCACTGTTTTCTCCTTCTGCTCCTCTCCACTTCTCATTCTCCTCTCCACTTCCTTCTCATTCTGCTCCTCTTCACTTTCTTCTCATTCTGCTCCTCTCCACTTCTCATTCTGCTCCTCTTCACTTTCTTCTCATTCTGCTGCTCTCCATTTTATTCTCATTCTCCTCTCCACTTCCTTCTCATTCTGCTCCTCTTCACTTTCTTCTAATTCTGCTCCTCTTCACTTTCTTCTCATTCTGCTGCTCTCCATTTTATTCTCATTCTCCTCTCCACTTCCTTCTCATTCTGCTCCTCTTCACTTTCTTCTCATTCTGCTCCTCTCCACTTCTCATTCTGCTCCTCTTCACTTTCTTCTCATTCTGCTGCTCTCCATTTTATTCTCATTCTCCTCTCCACTTCCTTCTCATTCTGCTCCTCTTCACTTTCTTCTCATTCTGCTCCTCTTCACTTTCTTCTCATTCTGCTGCTCTCCATTTTATTCTCATTCTCCTCTCCACTTCCTTCTCATTCTGCTCCTCTTCACTTTCTTCTCATTCTGCTCCTCTCCATTTCCTTCTCATTATACCTCTTTTCAATTCTCATTCTGCTCTCCCCATTGTTCTCTTCGCTTCCTGTTCCCCTGCAGTTAATTTTCATTTGTCCCTTATCTTGTTTTCTTAAATTTGCTTCTTTCTTATTCTTCCCCTTCCCAATGCACTCCTTTTTTTTCGTCCCTTTTTCCTCTTCTGACTCTATTATCTTCGTCCTTCTACTCTTTTTCTCATTGTGTTCCCCTCATTCTTTTGCCTTTCAACCTCGCCCTACCCTTTACTTTCTCATCACCGTTCTCCATCCCATAAGGCTTGTGAGAATTCTTATTGTATATTAGCAAGTCATGGATTTTTTTTCTCTTCATGTAGTTACCATGGCTTAAGGCTATACAGGGTAAACACACAATAAGGGACATACTCAGTCCATAAATAAAGAAAATAATCTTCACTTCTCTTCTCGGAATCGAACACAGACCTCTTAGATTTTAATCTGAAAATATCTCAGTCTTGTAATGCAGACAAGGAGTCATTGGTATTGGTAGAAAGTATCATCCAATAGCTGCTTTGTTAATTAACACTCAAATAAATAAAAACATCAGTCACTGGGAAAAAATTAATTTTATATGAATATATTAATTCTTTTCCATTCCTAAATCATACGGGAATAATTTTTACATGGACTATGTGACTGTACGTCAAGACCCTAGAGAGAAAAAAACATCGTGATCTGTTTTATATGTGTGTAAGTGGAAACTAGCAAGATGTGATCTGTCTCCTCCATCTTGCTGTATTTATTTTCAACAAAATGTGTAAGTTATTTTATTTTATTTGTGAAGACGATTAAGATAAGTGTTCTCCCTGTGAACTGTCACAATCTTGCCCCTGCATTTATAACAGAAATAGGAATCCTACAGACCGAGAACAAGGAGCTCTATACAATTATATTGCTAGTCAGCTGAAAATTTTAATTCCGTTTGGAATTGCAAAATATTTCTGCAGATTCTGTGTGGCACTCTTCCCTAGCAAGTCAAGAGGAACTGCAGGAAGTTATTCAGCTGTTATCTTGCCGACCTGGTGTCAGTCATTCTACGCAATTGTATCATCCCAGCCAACATTTGCCTGGTGAGTCCTTCGTCACTTGTTTCTATCATATTTTAATGGCTTACGTCCATTAATTGCAGAGGAAAATTATGAAGTTAAGTAGGTACAATATGAAAGAGTACGGGACTTCAGTAAAGTAAAACGAAGCATGTACTAAAGTATAATGCATGATATGAAGTTAAATAAAGTATTTAGTTAGTATTCTAAGTATAAGTACGCTATGAAGTTAAGTACCGATACAATACGAAAAAGTATAAAGATAAATTAAGAAGAGAGTTCAGTAAAGTAAAGCAAAGCATGAAGTTATAAACTTAAGTACACTATATAGTAAGTTTAAAAATAAAATGAGGAATAGAAATAAGTGAAGTGTGAAGTATAATATTAAATAAAGCACAAAGTTAAGTACAGTATGAAGTAGCCTAAGTATAAATATAGTAAAAAAATGCAGTTAAGTAAGTTAAAGCTTAAAGTAAAGTATAAAGTTGTATACAATATGATGTAATTATAAGGATAAGTAAATAATGGAGTTAAATGTATTAAAGCATAAAGTAAATTATAAAGTTAAGTAGAATATGAAATGAAATATATTGGGAGTTGGAATATGAAGTTAAGTTTAAAGTAAGAGCACAAAGTTAAGTAGAGTATGATCTAAATTATAAAGTGTGTGTGTGAGTACCGGATCTTTCCCGGGGGTAAAAGGCGGTCAGAGCGTGGTGCCGACCACACCACCTCATTCTAGTGCCGCGGTCATGGAAAGCATGGGGCTCTACCTCCATGCCCCCCCAAGTGCCTTCATGGCATGTTACAGGGATACCGTTACCGTTACTGTGTGTGTCTAATGCCTACCCACTTCACTTTGCGTGATTCGGGTTCCACATAGATGGCAGGACTGTGACCCATTTCAAGTTGCACACCACTTCGGTGGGCCACTTTATATGTTAAAGTAGAGTGCAAAGTTTAATAGAGTATGAAGAAAAGTATAAAGTAAAATATAAAGTAGAATACAAAGTTAAGTAGAGTATGAACTGAAGTATACGGTAAAGTACAAAGTTAAGTAGATTATGAAGACAATATAAAGCAAAGTGTAAAATGGAGTAATAAATTAAGTACAGTATAAAGGGAAGTTTTTGTTTAGTCAACTGTCCGAAGACAGGTCTGAATCTTACAAGTAACACCAAGAAGGCACCACGTTTGAGGAAACTAGGCCAGGAGATGATGGGGTAGGGTGGCCAGTTCCTTCCCCCCCCCCCGACTTACATATTACAGTAGCAGACTTCAGATGCACACAAACAATTGTTCTTCCTCTGACACATATCATCAAGTGAGATGTACTGCCTGATAATAAATGTATATATCAACCAGAACCTCGATCAGAGGACTAAAGGGAAGTATGAAGTATAAAATAAAGGGTACAGTAAAACAAAGTAAAGTATAAATTGCAAGTAAATTATAATGACAAGCAAAATAAAGTACAAAGTTACTAGAGTATAAAAGTACAAAATGAAGTGACAGACAGAAAATGAACGAAGTATGAATAAATGTTCCTTACATTGGAGTAACAGTTAGCATACCTGACTGTGAAACTAGCGTGCCCTGGTTCAAATCCTGGTTAGGACAAGTTACCTGATTGAGGTTTTCCGAAGTATTTTCTCACCCCATTAAGAGCAAATGCTAGGTAACTTTCGGCACTGGACCCTGAACTCATTTTGCTGGCATTATTACCTTCATAGCATTCAGATGCTAGATAACCATATCAGTTGATAAAGCGTCTAAAATAACCAATTTAAAAAAATAAAATGAGCATATGGATGGTTAAGAAGCGATACCTTGTATCTGTGAATTTGCAGGTGAATCAGAATACGGTTTTAAAAATTAGTATCTCTCAAGATAAATAAACTTTTTAAAAATATTTCTGCCGTGCAAGACACTCCACTCGAGGACAAAATATTAGTTAACTGTCCAATTTTGTAAAGATAATAATAACGCAGCTATTCTAAAAAAATATTGTAGTTAAACTAAATGACAATTTTTGTAGATACGAGGTATCACTTCTTAGCCATCAATATGTTGTTGTTTTCTAATGCCAGGCGTTTGACAATAAAGTCATTTCACCTCTTGCACTCCAATATTTTTCAAAGATATTGTCATGGTCAGCCACTGAAGCACAGATTTTGAGGAGTTCCGAATCCATTTCTTAGTCATCAATATATCCCTTTCTTATAAAATACTCGTCTTTAACCTTAGCAATACGAAGGGGGAGGGGATAGTTTATGCCCATCTTCTCCAAAATTTATATTTTAAATATGTAATTGATATATTAAAAATATGAAAATATTATTTGTCAGTTATGAATCCTTCTATCTTATTGTGTTATTGTTTAATCGTTTTTACTGACAGTTTTACTAAAATACGAAAATATGTCAAGGTGGACAAAAAATATCTGAAATAATTGTTCGAAAATATACAATGACATTTCAGTGTTTCTCTTTTATTATAGTACATACTATTTGCTGATTACAAACGTTAAAATTTTTTTCAAAATTAAATATTTTTCTAGCAAAACTGTAGTCTGTTCAATATGTGAGGACGAATGTGAAGAACGTGATATGTAAAATTATCCAGACTGTTATGTTGAAGTAATAGTTTGAAAATATAAAATAACATTTCAATTTTTCTCTTTTATTACAGTAAATACTATTTGCTAATTAGAAATATTAAAAAATTGTTCAAAATTAAACATTTTTGTAGTGGTCACAAAATACGTTCCCCTTGTTGGTACTGCATGTTATTTAAAATACCTTGGTATTGCTAGGGTTAATACAATGGCAGGGTTACCGGACGTAGTCTGTAATTAAGTAACTTTTTAATTTGTTCTATTAAAGTATAAATGTTAGGGAACTTTCTGAAAACTTAATTTACCTGCGTGAGTTTATTATTATTATTATTATTATTATTATTATTATTATTAGTATTATTGTCGTCGTCATTACTACTACTACCTACTTACTGGATTTTAAGGAACCTGGAGGTTCATTGCCGCCCTCACATAAGCCCGCCATCGGTCCCTATCCTGAGCAAGATTAATCCAGTCTCTACCATCATATCCCACCTCCCTCAAATCCATTCTACTACTACTACTATTATTATTATTATTATTATTATTATTATTATTATTATTATTGTCATTACTACTACTACTGCTACTACTACTACTACTACTACTACTACTACTACTATTATTGTCATTGTCATTACTACTATTGCTGCTACTACTACTACTACTACTACTACTACTACTACTACTACTATTATTGTCGTCGTTATTATTACTAGTACTACTACTACTATTATTATTATTATTATTGTCGTCGTTATTATTATTACTACTACTACTACTACTACTACTACTACTACTACTACTACTACTACTACTATTATTATTATTATTATTATTATTATTTATTATTATTATTATTATTATTATTTTGATATGAGATTTGAACGTTTCTTTCATGGCAGTGCTGTGTTTTCACACTTGAATGTAAGGAACTAGGCCAATACGATTTATGATAAATCAAAAAAATCTTAACTGTTGAAACTAAGGAGAATATGCAGATATCAGAACGACATTAGCAACTTTTATTGTCACTTTCATGTTGAGCTGGTGCGAATTAAAGTAGCTCTACTACCTGTATGTTATAGAAAACGTCTCAAAATTATTAACTAGTGCTATATTTGCTAGCTAAGAAGGAGAAGAAGAAGTATAAAGTGAAGACAGATAAATTGTATCCCCTTTGATTTAGATAAGGTAACGTGCCTTTCTTTCAGGCGTGACACTAACCAGTTGCCCGTATGATGGCCCGTCACCAGACTGTGGAGGCGGTTGGAGTGAGAGCATGCAGTCCGACGAGCGAGCAGGCAGTTGTGGACCTTCGAGGAGAGGAAGCAGTTCGCCCCAACCACTAGCAGCACAGCAGCACATCCATCGAGCCAGCTGGCATGCCCCAGATTCTCACACTCACATGCAAGTCTCTATAAATGTACTTCGTAGTGCATGTATTAAAATGCAGACACTTCAACGTGTTCATAATTTGTGTGTACGTTTTGTAAGCAATGTTCGTAAATATGATCATATTACTCCATCCCTGGAAACAATAGGTTGGCTTAAACTAGATAAGAAAAGAAATTTACATTCACTTCTCCTTCTTCTCTTCGAAATCTTGAACTCTTCTATACCTTCGTACCTGTCGTCTCGCTTCACTTACCTTTCTTCCCACCATAATCTGAACACACGCTCTCGCCATGAAACAATACTAACAATACCACCCCATCGCACCTCCTCATACTCATCCTCTTTCACAATAGCCCTGCCAAGACTCTGGAATTCGTTACCTGCTAGCATCAGGGACTGTCGAAATAAAATTGAATTCAAACGCAAACTTACTAGGCACTTGGTCAGTAATTGAGACTCATTCAGACATGGTTTCTTGTAAATAGTTCTCTTAATCTATCACAAAATATTTCAATATCCGGTAATTTCATCACTATAGAATTTTGTTATTGTAGGTTTAATTTGTAATTCAGTAAATACAAAAATATTCTTTGTTCTTAACCTCTGTGATAAAATGTCTAGCTTTCATTAATCAGGTATTCTTGTCGTACTTTAATTTTTATTGTAATTGTAATTGTAAATTTAATATTAATTGTAATTTTATTGTTCATATTATAGTTGTAATCCCCTGGTAGAGGGGCAGAGAAGGCCTGACGGCCCTATCTCTACCAGGTTAAATAAATAAATACTAAATACTAAATAAAATTCTGATATCAATGATGAGTCTAGGGACCGGATTTGTAGGTTTTTACCTATTTTTTTCCTTCCTTCAGAACTGCTAATTTCTTCAATACTTATACGACTCCTACGATCATGATTAGGAAATGTGAATTTCGTTGAACCTAAAAAAACTTAAATAATTGTTGATAAGCGTTATCCTGTATTTACTGTGTGCGTTATATATTGATTTTTTTTTATTTTGAGAGAAATATCAATATATTTCGAGAGGGGGGGGTTGTGTGTATGTGTGTCTGTCTGTGTGTTTTTTATTTTTTTTTTCCGCATGCTCCATCCGAGTAATACTAAATGCGATTAATACACTTACATAAATCTTTACAATTCAACTTTCATAAGTAAACTACACATCTTATACCAGTAAACTTTCACAGATAACATACTATTGCTTATATTTTAACATTATTATTCTGTCGTTGGAATAAGCTTATACTTGTTGTTCCTTGTCTTATATCCGTGATAATTATGACAATTCTGATCATATTTTGTTATTTCGACCACAATTATCTATGTTAACAGTACCAGCATAGTATTTACAATTGTTTACAAAATCTCTATTCGCACCACACACTCACAAAATTGGTATTGGCATAAGCTATTCACATATTTACTTACAGACCTGTTACTAAATCTACATATTACTCTGTGAAAAGATTTATTAAATCTACATACTTAGACTTCAACAAACAAAATTTGATAACACAATCCCATGGGAAAAAATGGAACTCTCTGCATCAAAATCCACAGTTAATTCCCGATTTACCACGAAAATCGTCTGTAGCTGCATTTAGATTGGCAACAGGCCATGACTGTTTGGCCAAACACCTGCATAGAATTGGAATATATCAGTCCCCTAACTGTCCATTGTGCAACTCAAACCAAGAAATGGATTCGGAACACCTCAAAATCTGTGCTTCAGTGGCTGACCATGATAATATCTTTGAAAAATATTGGAGTGCAAGAGGTCAAATGACTTTATTGTCAAATGCCTGGCATTAGAAAACAACAACAACAACATATTTAGAATGCATCAAAGTCTATTGTTGTGACAAACCCGAATTACATCACAACCAAAAGCTAGAAATTACTGTTTCAACACCAGAATGCCAGAGCAAAATAACCTCTGAACAGGTCAGAATGACATTTATATGTCTGCAGGTGGGGTGAACATGAAGGCCATCCTTCTGGGGAAAGGAGCAGCTTCGACTTGTATCCACCAACTTTGGATGCCAGCACTCTGGCGTCACGGAAGAGCAGCTCATCCACCGATTCTTCATCAAGTCACTCTCTACATAGTCGGTCTACCACTGGCTCTGAAGGAGGGGCAGTGAGTTTCAATCCATATACAGTGGACTCCCCTAAGTTCGACAAAACAGAATTGAAAGTTCAGTCCAATAAGGGTAATGAGTGTCGCAGCTGAAATGAATACAAATTCTTATTGGTTATCCATCAACGAATACAGTACTGTACTTTCATTTCCTGCCCACCCTGAAACTTGTGTATGCGCTTCTATTACCACAGTGGGTTTCGACAGTTCCATCTCAGAAACAGCAGTTCTCAAATAGAAAAACAAGAGTTCATTAATTTAAAATCAGTGATTAAATATGGATGTCCTAATCAATAAAATATTGTTTTCCTTTAACAAAAGTATCACTACAAGACACAGAACCAATTCTCATTCAAATGGCAAACCCATTTCTTAGTGCCAATATAGGGGCGTGTCTAATTCTCCTACGTAAGCAGTCAAACTATAGGATGTCGAACTTGATTTCTGTCGAACTTAAGAGATTCCACTGTACACTAAACTCTATTGTAGAAGATCAACCTGTTGGGTGCATGATGTTATGACAGGTTATGTTTGGGTGTTTTCCATTGCTGAAAATATAATCAGAAAATCGCGATATTTCGAACACAGGAGAAAGGTAATAATAGAGAGTAGCAGATATGAAGGGGATCAATTGAGATACATGTGAAAGAAGGCTAGGGGAAATAAAACTGTGGGAGAGAAAGGTATGCGAGTATGTAGAATGAATTAACTGGATTCAAAGTTACTTTGTTTTAAACACATCATAGTTTCAGTCATTTGTTTCTATAACTAATGACGTTACTGTATTAACAAAAAGTATAACCAGATTTATCGCCTTGCCTTCTTGAAGCTAATATATAGATCCGAAACTTTTGATTTTTCTGCATCTATATAACACGGCGCAAAAACTAAGAAGTTTCGTGTCACATTGAACACTACTATACCAAAGTCTGTGTGGTATTAGAGTTATTCATTTTCCCAGTTAGATGTACAGTAGAATCCCTCTTAACCGGCACCAAAGCTAGTTCCAGATACGAGATTTTGCCGGATAATTGAATAAATACCGTTATATACAAAAGAATGCTCGTATTTCATGGTGCCAAATGTTGAAACTGCACCCATGTGAAGCTTATTTCTCTATCACTTGCTCATAACTGAACAAACATAAAAAAGTGGATTTTCCTTATTAAAACACAACACAAATAATACACTAATTCTCTGTTAGAATATTCATTGAAAATTAAAGTTCATGCGAACTTCCTAATGTGGCAACACTGACGACCCAAATATAACTAAATAAACATAAAAACTGTGTGGGTTTTCCTTATTAAAAACACAGTACACAAAACAAATAATACACTAATGTTAGGTTAGAATATTCACTGAAAATGGAAATTTGTGCGAACTTCTAATTTGGCAACACTGACACTCCGAACATAACTAAATAAACATAAAAACTGTGAATTTTTTTATTAAAAACATCACAAATAACACAAATTTTAGGTTCAAATATTCAATATTTACTTTTTAACTCCTTTTGCCATTAGGAAAAGATTTTGGATATTCATCAGCTTCTTGTTTATGTGGATGAGTGAATATGTTAGGAGAAAATACACAAAATTAGGGAAAACACGGAAATTTTATGAAGAAGTAAAGTCAAGAAGAATCCCGAAAAGACAAAGTATATGCATTATGTCTCGTGAACAGAATATTGTATGAAATTTAAAAATTGAAAATGAAGAGGTGGAAAAATTCAAATATCTTGAGCAACAGTAACAAATATAAATCAGGAAGAAATTCAGAATAAATTGGGAAATACTTTATTATTCGGTTGAGAAGCTCTTATCATCCAGTCTGCTGTCCAAAAATCTGAAAGTTAGAATTTATAAAACAGTTATATTACCGGTTCTTCTGTATGGTTGTGAAACTTGGACTCTCGCTCTGAGAGAGGAACATAGGTTAAGGGTTTGAGAATAAGGTGTTAGGAAAATATTTGGGGCTAAGCGGGAAAAGTTACAGGAGAATGGGAAAGTTACACAACACAGAACTGCACGATTGTATTCTTCATCTGACATAATTAGGAACATTAAATCCAGAGGTTTGAGAACAGGGCATGTAGCACATGGGCTAAATAAATAGAGTTTAAAAACTTTAGGGAGGTGAGACATAGATGGGAAGATAATATTAAAATTTTTATGATGAAAGACATTCACAGGATAAATGGCGGGCTTAATGAGGGCACAATGAATCGGGTTTTAAAAGCCATTTTGTAAGTAAGTAAATATTTACTGAAACGAAAGTTTTTGTGAACTTCCTAATGTGGCAAAACTGATGGCCTAGACTGTGGCAATGTGGCAGATTTAAACATTTTTTTTTTGTGCTGTTTTGCCGGTTATTTGGGTGCCGGTTACGAAGAATTTTACTGTACATTTTCGACCATTATGCACTGTAGCTGTTGAAAGAAAATCTACCTACTTCTAGTTCTATACATTTCTATGCACACTGTAACTGTGCAGGAGGTCCGAGCACACTTGTACTCCATGTGGACTGGCAGTGACTTGACCTTCATGAAGCTGCCAGAATCTAGCGAGCCTCCTGACTCAACCCAGGTAGCGGAACCCAACACTGGGCCCGGAACATCGACTACAGCTAGTACCTCCAGTTCTACCAACAGCGGAGAAGGCCCTCAGAGGTTCTCACAGATGGATCCTGCTCACACTTTCTACAGTGGCTCAAAGTAAATCTGTCTGAACAAGCAATACTGAAGCATTGGTGAAGCCCTTCATATCATTTTGATGTTTCATTTTAATTCGTTTTAAATTTGTGCCATATTTGTATTTTATATTAGTGAATTTGCAGGGAGGTTCACGAATCTTATACTGGCACTTAAGAAGCTCAAGCCTGGAGTAATTTTGAGTAAAAGATATTCACATAAATGTGGATTCAATTCTGAATAGATAACCATTTTTAATAGTACATCACTGTGAACTAAATTTGTAGGTCGTCTGTCTTATTCAGTCTTATCAAATGTACGATGGAAGAGTAATGGAACGGAGAAAAATTCTCTCCGGCGCCGGGATTTGAACCCGGGTTTTCAGCTCTACGTGCTGATGCTTTATCCACTAACCGGAGAGTCTCTGATTGAGTTCCAACTCTTGGGTTCCCTCTAGTGGCCGCCCTTTGCACTACGTCATAATATGAACATAAGTCCACACATGTGCTCAGGTGCACTCGTTATGAGTGACTAGTTGGCTGGGACGGAATAAGCGCCGTCTTAAATCACTTCGTGATTTACGCATATCATATATTATTTCAATGTACCGAAGTACATATGATATTTCCATGCAGATATTCTGCGTCATCATACGATGGAAGATCAAATTTGAACCGGGTTTTCAGCTCTACGTGCTGATGCTTTATCCACTAAGCCACACCGGATACAACCCCGACGCCGAACAGAATCGTCTCTGATTGAGTTCCAACTCTTGGGTTCCCTCTAGTGGCCGCCCTTTGCACTACGTCATATCAAATGTAGCTGACCAGACAAAGGTAATGAATAGTAATGGCATCAAATAATTGGCACATATTGTCTTTGTAGGTTAATTAGATGTGCAATTCATATGTAATTAAGTACCCTTAAATAGAAGTGAAAGTTCTGAAAACCTGCTGTAAACACTGTTTCATCCAAACACAAGCTCTCCCAGATATAAGCATATGATTCATAAAGGATTGATGCATTTACTCGAGTATAATACGCCATCAAATATAACACGCACTCCAATTTTTTTATCCTAAAATCCAGAAAAATATTACTAGCGAATATAATACGTACTTTTGCTAAAAACCAGTCAGGATTATTATATTATTATCAAGACAAGTTATTAAGACATCTTTACCTCTAGCTATACAGCACATTCATCCTCTTCTGCAATATCAGAACTGGAACTTCCAGTCAACAGGTCTGGGTTGATGTCAGAACATTGACAATCACTAATGTCATGCCACTCTTTCATCAGTAATTGTCGGTAATTTCTTTTGGTTTATTTAAAAACGTGCGATTGTTAAAAGTTGTGTAGGCTACATAAAATTTCAGAATAAAAGAAGAAAAAGTCAAAATTATTATCGTAGTTAAAAGTAATATGTGTGTTAATAATGATTGTTGCCAAAAATGCGTATGAAATATGAATGAAAAGTGAACAAAAGACGAAAAAACACGAACCTGCAATGGCTGTTTCCCACCATATACATCATAGCATAAATAGAGCGTTAATTTAAATACAGTAATATGTTCGAGTCTGAGTGTTTGCATGTGAATATAATACGCCATCAAATATAATACACATCTCATTTTTCAAGAATATGTTTAATAAAAAATGGTGCATATTATATTCGCGTAAAAACGGTATTATTTTATGCCCTGAGTTAAAAATGAATTTGGTTTTCATACTGAAATACACAATAATTTTGTGCATGTTAAACAAAAATTATTTCCAACATTCTATATTGTAAGCCATTCTTGGGTTTTTATTAAATAATACAGCTTATTCAGCACAGTACGAAATATCAAAGTTTGATGCATTATAGCAAAATGCTCAGAGATGCTGTTTGAGTTTTTTTAGTTTGTTATTTAACAACGCTGTACCAACTACTATGTTATTTAGCTCTGATGGAATTGCTGATAGTGACATGGTATTAGCGATGCAGACAAGAATTCGCTATAGATTACCCGACATTCGCCTTATGGTTGAGAAAAACCTTAGAAGAAACCCAACCAGGTAATTAGCCCAGGCAAGACTGACTATGTTAAAAGATATATTAGTCTTCAGTCAGATATCGTTTGGGATGGATATTGGAAAGCTTGTGCAAAAAGGGAAACATGTCTCAGAGCAGTGAAAAGAAAGCATTTCGCAGTACACATAATAATAATTGACCATATTGTGTTGTAAGATTATAATAAAACCTTCTTCTATATTTAAAAATAATACCAATACTGTTGAATACAACATTGTTTTTGTGTGGAAATGATAAGTGTTGAATGGAAGTTAAATACTTTGGCGGTTCAGTTTTGTTCTGGACTTTATTTTCTAACATTACATAACACGCAAGAAATTCAAACCTGGATTTATTTAAAACTAAAGAAGCAAATAGAAAACTTGAGACATAAGAGATGTAAACAGAAAAATAAATCAGACTTCGTTTGTAAAAAGAACTAGTGTTTCGTGTTGAAATGTGTGTGTAGACCTTATATTTTGAGATTTTAAAGTGATCAATCAATCAATTTTCTTAATGTATCCAGCTGTTTGCTGACAACATAAAGTCCACTATAGTCCATTTTGCTTCAGTAAAGTCTCATTTTACAAACCTATGGATCAACAATTGGCTCTCTTCTGACAAAGGAAAAATTTTACAGTCTGTACAAAAGAAAACAAATGACCTGGAAATATACAAAAACTTGCCCAGACATGTTCAAACATTTTTAACAAGAGCCAGAACAGGTCACATTGTCACTCAATTGTACCTACACCGATTTCACATTTCTGATAATCCTACTTGTCTGTGGTGTAATAATCATGATGAAGATCTGGAATCATTTTAAAGTGATGTGTATGATAATTTACCCTTTCTAAATTAAATATTTAATATAGTCCTGTGTATTATAAAAGTTCCAAGAATTGATTACAAAACATTTTATGTATTGAACATTGTGTCCTTAATGGTTTGCGTAAATCATTTCCCATAATTTACACTTTCCCTCAATTTAGACATTTTTCTAGAGTCTCTTGAAAAGAGTAAAAGAGGGATGCTATTGTATTTTTATTTTACATAATTATTAAGCCTACTGTTTTTCTTAAGATTCATATTGTTATCGTAGCAGACCGTATTTTTTTATGACTGATCTCATGTTCACGTGAATTTTTTCCATTCAAAATAATTCCAAGAATAATTTTTTTAAGTGCCAGTATAACTATGTGAATAATTTTTATAAACTTTATACAGCTGTTTCTTTCATACTAAGATATACGTGTTGCTAAAACTCACGGTATTATAGGACATGGTGCAATAAAAGTTACAGGACTTGTCAGAACTGTATTGTTAAAACAGAAAACACTATACGGTACCTGTAGTATTTCGCAAGCAATATGGTACAATAAAAATAAATTCCAGAGAAATACAGCCACAGTTTTAAACACTTAAATTAAGTTAGCTAAGTCTTTTAGCTGACATGTAAAAGTCTGTCAAAGTACAAAACAGAAATTTAATTTCAGCACGTTAAGAATGCTTATTAACAATCAGTCACATTTGAAAGGAAAAAATTAGCAATGGAAGTACGTTCAGTATGTTGCCATCTTGCACTTCAGTATTTTTGTACAATGTCATCTTGTAGCAATGGTTTGGATGTGTACCACGTTTATTTCTTCATTTGTATCAATACGCAGGAGATGTATGGGAAATTTCTATCCTGTGCCAAACAGTCATGACCTGAATGGTTCGATTCTACTTGGGCTGATTACCTGGTTGGGTTTTTTCCGAGGTTTTTACCAACCATAAGGCAAATGTCAGGTAATCTATGGCAAATCCTCGTCCTCATCTCGCCATAACCAATCCCACTGATGCTAAATAACCTAGTAGTTGATACAGCGTCGTTAAATAACCAAGTGAAAAAAATATATATATAATTTCACTGAAAATATTTTATTATGTAAAATTGATATGTTTTATGTCAAGTATCTGTGGCAGATTTGAAACTTCAGTTGTTCTAGTCTATAAAGTGCATGTCGCCATTTTTCTTAAATAGTGACATATTTTAAATCGAATCTCAAGGGAAAAAATGGAACTCTCTGCATAATAATCCACAGTTAATTCCCGATTTACCACGGAAATTGTCTGTAGCTGTATTTAGATTGGCAACAGGCCATGATTGTTTGGCCAAACACCTGCATAGAATTGGAATATATCAGTCTCCTAACTGCTCATTGTGCAACTCAAACCAAGAAATGGATTCGGAACACCTCAAAATCTGTGCTTCAGTGGCTGGCCATGATAATATCTTTGAAAAATATTGGAGTGCAAGAGGTCAAATGACTCTATTGTTAAATGCCTGGCATTAGAAAACAACAACATATTTTAAATCGAAATTTTTCTTGAGAGCTAAAAGTTGGCAATATATGAAGGGTTCAGATCCATAGTGGGCCAAGTGCCATTTACTAAAACCGTAGAAAACAAGGGTTAAAATGAAGTTATTACCATAATTCAATGAAAACATATAGCAAGTAATATAAAGTACAGACGTGGACAAATTATTAGACTAAATGAATTACATGTGCAACAAAGCTGTATTTATCAGCAGAAATAATGAACAAAAATGTATTTTGCACAGAAATAATGAACAGAAAATTGAGTCTGCAGGTTACTAATATTTTGTAAACATTCCCTTATTCTTTATTAACACGTTGATTTTGTCAGGGATGTCGGAAACCAAAGTTTGACACTTTTTTTTAATATCAGCATCATTTAGCCAGATATCAGACAGTGCTGAAATGAGTCCATATTTTGTTGTAAGCCTCTTTTTGTTCACTTTCTTCTTCAGTACAGATCACAGATTTTCAATTTCGTTCATGTCCGGTCTTCTTGCAGGCCTTGGAAGAACAGACTGTTGCATATCTTTTGCAGTATATCATTAAAACACCAGTACTACCAACACAGCCAGACAAAATATACTTAACCATTGGAAAAATATACCAGAAGATGTAAACAGTCATATTTACAACAACAGACACTCTGTGAATTATAATGATAGTTGATATGATGAATTATATTATGTTTCCAAGAAAACGTTTTAGTCTAATAATTTGTCCACGTCTGTATACACATTAAAACTAAATGATATGTCAATCTTCATTAAACTATGCTATTCACTTAACTTTAACCCTTGTTTTCTCCGTTTTTAATAAATGGCGTTTGGCCCACTATGGTTCTGAACTCTTCATATATTACGCACTGTTTTATGAACTTTATTACCATCAGATATGTGATACTGTTCTTTCTACTAATTATAACGACCAGATACCACTGCAGTCTAACAGGAAGCATTAAACTAAAGTAAATAAATGCCTCATAAAATTGTCTATCCTTTCATTCAGGTACAGGATTCTTTTGTATGTTACAAATATTATTCCAGAGTTACAGATCTTCTGCCAATAGGCCTACATTACTACTGACAAGTTTGGGGATAAATCTTAAGAAAATTAAAATGTCTCTCTAAGGAAGTTTCCTGTGTCATTATTATTCTGAATATAATGTTATCAATGTTTTAACCCAATAAGCAATTTCAGATTAATGTCTATGGCTACAATATTTTGAATCATATCAATATTTAGATATTAATATTATCTCTCTTGTTCCCTAATCAGGATAAATGTTCTCCAATGCTTCAGGATTGTAAAATCTTGCCAACATTTGCGTAATTGTAATGTACATTTACTAGCATATGAAGTAATATTTATTGCTGGCAATAAATTACTGATAACGATTAAGGTACGGATATCTGTGCCGCTTCTCATAGTTCCGAAATCAGCTATATTCATAATTTAGAATAAACACACGCCGAGTAAGTTTATTTTTGACTCCTGACAATCATACACAATACAATATAAAACTTATATCATTGGCACCTATTAATTTAATTAAAGGAATTAAACTTTTGGGTGTATTTTGCCAGATCCAGGGTCAGTAACAATGACAAATTGCTAGCTGTTATATTTATTATGATGTAGGGAATAGTAATTTGTGAGTGTGGCATCTAGCCAACTGTGCTTTAGTCTGAATACTATGAACAGAAGTTCACTTGCATTGAGTTTGACTTCATATCTCACAGATGTTCATGGAAAATGAAATAGAACTTGACTATCTTATCTTTACATAGATCATTCGCCTAACAGTAGGAGTCCCAGATGCCAAGTCACTCAAATGAGTGCGCTACTTGTGATGACTGTTGACTTACAATATACAGAGCATATCAAAAGTCCAGTAACACTTTCAATATTTTATTACACAAAAACTACTAATGATAGCACTTTCAAACACACGTCAGTTAAAGTCAAACTCTCAAAGTTCGTTTTACACCTTACAGAGATTCACTGTGTGAACCACGAGTGACTCGGCAGATGTCCAAACGATAATCAAACTCTTCCCATACCCTTTTCAACATATCCTCTGTGACCGTGGCAGCAGCTTCTCGAATTCTGGTTTTTAGTTCCTCTAAATCACATGGCAAAGGCAGTACAAACACACTGTCCTTTAGTTACCCCCCATAGAGAAAATTCACATGCAGTCATATCGGGTGACCTAGGTGGCCATGTCATGAAACATCTGTCCCTTACTCCAGCACGTCCTATCCAACGATCAGACATCTCCGTATTCAGGTAAGCACGAACTGCATTGTGGAAATGTGACGGAGCCCCATCTTGCTGAAAGATGAAATCGTCATCGAGATCTTGTCTAAGTTGAGGCACCAACCATTGCTCCAACATATCCAGATATGAATGTCCAGTCACAGTAGCCTCAATGAAGAAGAAAGGTCCGTACAGTTTTCGTTGTGACAACGCGCAGAAAACATTCACCTTTGGTGAATCACGCTCATGTTCAATGATTCTGTGAGGTTTCTGTGTACCCCAAACACGACAGTTGTGCTTGTTAATTTTCCCACTCATATGGAATGTCGCTTCGTCGCTGAAAATTAAGCGGCTGAATAACTTCGAGAGTTTGACTTTAAACTGACGTGTGTTTGAAAGTGCTATCATTAGTAGTTTTTGTGTAATAAAATGTTGAAAGTGTTACCGGACTTTTGATATGCCCTATATAAGTCAAATGTGGAGTAAGGCCACCAAAGGAGAAAGATTCGATCCGGTGCGGTGGGTTCAACTTTGGCATAGCTCAGTGGTTAGAGCACCCAGTGTGTAGAACTGGGAGTCCCGGGTTCGATCCTCAGCACCAGAGCGAATTTTTCTCCATTAATAATAAATTAACTATATTAAGCTTACCTTTCCCTCTCTTGGTCCGATGCCTGAGTGTTAGTTTTTCATGCCAAACATTCAAATCCCAGCCTCTGTTGTTTGGTGTATAAAGGTTGTGTTTGCAGATTTTCTCGGGGCACTGCTCTTCCTTCCATTGCCATTGCACTATTTCCTCTTCTTTTTTTCTTCCTCATTTTCATCGTGACTCATCATCATAATCACTAAATGTCTGCAAGGAATTGGTCTCCCAGACAGGCTTTTTGTATCCAGTCAAAGTTACAATTCTCCAAACATATCACATTGTGTAGAAGTTCATAGCAATAAGGGGGTTGTGGGTGAAAGTTCTGTTTTCTACAATTATTAAGGTAGAGATTTCATATTTTGAAAACCTGATCCTCTTCCTATAAGTATTCTTGCACATAAGTTTCATTATGATGAGAGGAATGTTTTGTTTTTAATTATTCAAATTAAAAAGAAATGATTACAGTAAAACCTCTATTATCCGTGGTAATGAAGGGAGTGGACTGAATGGTTAATCGAAAAAATCGGATAATCCATACCATAACATATTTTCGGAAATTTAATGAATAATGCTAATGGTTTTGTATTGAACACGCTAGGTAGTGGATCAGAAGTTCACTGATAGGCCTATGTGTGATTGTTAACAACGTAATTTTAGGGTACAAGGAAATTTCTTGTAATGACTCTTTGTGGAAAGATAGAAATATGGAGGTCTCGTATTTTAGATTTACATACTTCATATACGTCATTCTTAATTGTTATTAAATTGCACATGGTTGTGACTCCAGTCTCGTATTCTGAGATGAGCAGTGGCGTAGCATGAAATTTTGAGCAGGGGAAGCTAACTCAAGTTGTCTTTCATGCAATATGAGAAAACGTATTACAAAAATACAGTCTTAAAATAAATAGTAGTCAATTTCAAGTCAGCAGTCGAAGATTGGAAGAACATTTTACCAATAAGGCATGACCTCAAATGATACGTAGTAAAATATGATTTCACGGTTTACACATATCTCTTAACAAATAGACACGTGTACGTATAACATTAGCTCACTCCCTGTCATACTTAGAGAAATCAAATATTAGTATCATTACGTAAGTATGCGTCTGTCTTTTGGTTGTGTCCTTCATTGACAGCAAGGAGTCGGTCATTTGTTTTTTAAATCACACTTTTGTTCGTAAGTCAGTCTTGGTAATACAATTGTCCTAAAAAAATTCAAGTAAATTGGTGTCAGGAACTGTTATTTCGCTCATTATTTATTATATTAGCCACAATGCACACTAACACTTCAACTGAACACAACTGACGAAAAGGGATAACTCGGAAATTACTTATTTTAAATGTTAAAGCTAGCTTCTTTCGAGCCTCGACTAGGGTAGCTTAGTTAGAAAGGGATGGATTATCTGCGGGGTGGATTACACAGAAGAAACCAGTTTGCTTGGAAGCTGGTGTGTGCAGGCTTCTTGTTTACTGCTGCATCACAAATCATCCTGAGCTGCCGCATCACAATAAAGTAAATAAAAATTTATTAAAATTAATAAATAATTTTCTCCATAAACTGCCGGTTTATTATGAAATTATTATTAACTGGGGAAGCTAAGCTTTTTTATGACGCTACGCCACTGGAGATGAGCCACAGTTTCTAGTTCCCCGAAACCACGCAGTTATTTGCACTTTTTATACTTGGCACAACACGATATCTTTTGATACTCGTGGAAGACATTTTTAAATGTTATACAGTACAACTGAACAGTAGACCATTGTGTAAGGGTAGAGTCTTGTAATAGCTCTCTCTAGAAAGAAAAATAACTTGCTAATATAATGTACAGTAGCTTACTCAATATATTTCTGTAGGGAAAAAGGACGAGAAAGACAGTTGGATAATCCACCAATCCGTTAATAGGGTGACGGATAATCGGGGTTCTACTGTATTTTCAAAATGTATCTCCTCTTCCAAAATTCAAGTTTCATGTATTACTTTTTTTACGACATCTGTGGTATGGTTAGAAAAGAACTAAGATCCAGAATTTGAAATTCACGTCTGTAAATGGAAGAAAATTAAAAAAAATATATATATATATTTTTTTAACTAATGGCGGGTACTTGTCTGTACGTCATTCACCAATATGAAGCCAGCTGTATAAACCAATTTACCGACAGAGTCATTGCTCAGTGTGCGCCATAGGAGGCTGGTCTACGCTACATCCACAGTGAGATGAGATTATGATGGAGATTTGTTGGGATGGAAACTCCCGACCATGAACTTGCCCAATATAAGTTATAAATCAGGTGTATGCCACAGATCGAACCTGGATCCACAGGTTTATAACTCCAGCACTCTAGCCACTAGACTACCGTGGCAGATTTTTTAAAAATATATGCAACTTCAAAATTCTGTTTTATCTCTGAGACTGCAGATTCACTCGAAATTCATCCATCTCATCTGACCCCCCCCCCCCCAAGGGGTTCAATAAGCATAAATCATTAACAATGCAATTCTGAGAAACTATTTCAGTCCACTTTGTTCGTAAATATGAAAAGAAATAAACATAGTCTTAGTTACTGGTCTTGCTTTGTAGGCCATACTAAATTATAAAGCATTTGCTTAAAATAAAAATACTAGGTTTTTATACAGTAAAATATCATTTTTTATGAACATCTATTTGAGTTTCATGTTTTTTTTTACCTTACTTCAGAGCAAAGAGCCAAGACTTAAAGTTGGCTGCTCAAAAATGAAATAAATAAAATAACTTTCAAGAATGGCTCTAAGGTTATTGTTCCCATTGATGTTACTATGGGGTGTCTGACATACGAGGAGTTGGCCATAAAGATAATATGATACTTGCATAGTTACTGTATATTTATGCATGTAAAGAAGCTCCCATTTCCGCTGGCAAGCCAAGCTGTGCTCACCCAGTAGCTCAGTTAGCGTCATTGGGTCTTTTGTGATAACATATGTTTTATTGAACAGCATGTGTTTATATACGATACTTTTGCTAAACGTGAATATTGGAGATATCAAAGACATTTTCTTAGAAAATTTCCAAATTCCTCAATACCTACTAGTTTTTCTATGATTTACAAATTAGTGACAAAACTTAGTGGAATGGAATCACTGCTGAACAGTAAGAAAACTAAATGTAGACGTGTTATTACTTAAGATAAATTGAACGAGATAGGTGCCTGCTTAGAAACCAGTCCAAGGACGTCTATTCACAAGTTAGCACAATAGATAGGAATATCAAGAGCATCTGCACATTTGGCAATAAAAAAATCTAGTTTGTACAAAGCAACCGTGGTCCAGCACCTTCTGCCAGTATATATGTAGAAACAAGATTACATGGTTTGAACAGCCAGTATGTCAGGGGATTTTTTTTTTTATCCAGAACTGACATTTACAGTGACGAAGCATAGTTTCCGTCTTAGTTGGTATGTTAATAGCCAAAACAACAGATACTGCAGTTAAAAAATTCCACATATCCTGCATGAGGTTCCCTTATAAGACATGAAAATCAGAGTACGTTTTGCAATAAATGCATAAACAATTATCGGATCAATGTTTTTTGAAAATATAGTAAATTTTGAATGATATGTTATAACAACATATTATATTCCTTCATGAACTGACAAAAGAAGATCAAACTTAAGATTATTTAATGCAGAACAATGTGATCACACATACTGCACATATCTCAATGAATGAAATTAGATCTTTGATGATCATGTTTATTAATTGAGGATTGTGGCCTGCCTACTCCCCGATTTAAATTCTTTTGAGTTCTATTTATGGGGGTCATTGAAAGAGTATACAGGGTGTTAAAAATAACGTTTACAACGTCTCAGGGATAATAGAGGAGGTAAAAACAAATCTTTTGTAAGTGACAAAACTTTGGCAGATGCGCCGTTTATTGTGTATGTAAGTGTTAGTATAATCCATAAAGAACAAGACTTATTGTCGTTTTAGAGGTGGTGTTCAAACTGCCGTCCATTGAAGGCATTGCACAACTGGTACCTTCGTACTATGGAGCGTGTACAACACTCAAAAAGGCCAACATGGTCTCTAATAACATGTGCAGCTTCAACAACGCGAGCAACTAAGTCTTCTGCCATATTGATCAGTGTCTTGTACACAAAACGTTTCATGTCTCCCCACAAAAAGAAATCCAGTGGGATTAGGTCCGGTGATCGAGGTGGCCACGGTACCGGTCCACCCCTGCCAATCCAACGATCGGGGAATGTAGCATTTAGGTAGTTCCTGACACGACGATCAAAGTGTAGAGGGGCACCGTCATGCTGAAACCATATTCGTTCTCCGATGTTCAATGGGATATTTTCTAAAAGTTCTGGTAGGACGTCTCGTAGAAAAACAAAATAATTACCACCACGGAGACTGTTAGGCAACAGATAAGGGCCTAGAAGATGGTCGTGCACAAACAGAACTGACCAGTGTGTGTTGTGACGGAAGTCAAGTTGTCTATCCTTCAGACCATCTAGCGGCAAAACGGCGCATCTGCTAAAGTTTTGTCACTTAAAACAGAGGTTTGTTTTTACCTTCTCTATCATCCCTGAAACGTTGTAAACGTTATTTTTTAACACCCTGTATGCTAACAATCAGCATTTTATGCCAAATGAATTTAAAGACAATATTCACGCAGAAATTATTACCAACTTCACAGAATAAGAACTTCGCCATGTTGCTACCACAGTCTAGTATATACAGTCACGAAGCTCAATACGTAGGGAATATGCATCCATAGATAGTTGCTAACCACTAGGATCGCTATTATTGCCTTATCACATATAATGTGAAACAGTACTGGCACAGTCTATTGTTCCTAGTACCCTCATCAACTCAAGCTTCGTGAGTGTACATACTAGACTGTGTTGTTACCAACATTTTAAATGATGTGAGGCATGAATCTTAGCAGAGGAACAGCATTTCGAGACTCTACTTTAAATTTAGGTGATTAAAGGGAGAGGATGGTAATTTGGTGAAAAATGAGTAAATTAAAAAAAAAAAAAAAAATTCTTTAGAATACCTTGTGATATGTGTGGAATGCTTTGCATAACATTTTGTGGGTTAGAATTGGAATGTATCAGTCCCATAACTGCCCATTGTGCAACTCAAACCAAGAAATGGATTCGGAACACCTCAAAATCTGTGCTTCATTGGCTGGTCATGATAATATCTTTGAAAAATATTGGAGTGCAAGAGGTCAAATGACTTTATTGTCAAACACCTGGCATTAGAAAACAACAACAACAACATTTTGTGGGTATCTGTGCCCTTATCGGATGTTGAGACGTCATTTTTAAACTTCCTGTGCTATGGATTTTTAAATCACACGCCCGCTTTTATCGGTTTCCAGTAACTTCATTTTTTTTTTGCTACATTGCCAGACAAAAATAGATATAATTTCTGAACTATTAAAGATACATGCATGAAATTTAGAACACATTCTTTAGACTGTTAGGAAACTTTTCTCTGTAACAGAATTTTGTTAATTGATTTCATTTTAAAACTACGTCCGGTTGTTTGCAAGAAAGGAAATCAGAAAATTGTTATTAAATTTTAACTGTTTATTTTACAAACGTAGGGACTAATATCAAAATTCTGTTACAGACAGTTTGTAGAACATGCTTTTGCAAATACATTGCAAAAAAAAAACTGTTTGAATCTCTCTTTAAAAACGGTTTAGATGTATTGGTTTTAGTACAATCCTGCATTGGGTATATTTCTTCAAATTTGGGCCCCCAAATATATATATATTTTTTTCAAAATATTTTTATTTGGTTGAGTTGCCACAGCTATGAGCTCTCTACATACAAAAAATTAATATTCTACACCAAATAGGAAAAAAGTTTAAAAAAATACCATCCTCTCCCCTTAAGTACAGATGTCTGCAGAAATGGCAATTGCTTAACCTAGAAACAACACAATGCTTTCCACCACAAAGGACGTGATAAAGTCGACAGAAAATCTCCTCTTAACTCAGACACCCGTTATATTTGTCAGTTTCTTTTGTCTAGCTGTAAGAGGCTTGTTATAGTAGCTGTCATATACATGTTTATGGTACACAAAACAGAAATTAAGTTGAATTATGGTGGGCCAGTCACACTATATAGTGCAAATACAAAATGTAAATAATGCGTAAAGAGAGATCCATCTCGTTTAAGTGTGTTTCGTTCACGATGTCGAAGTGTTTGTTGGATTTACTCATTATTTTGTATTAATATTGTATTTCAAACCGACTGATCTCACGTCTTGTACCAGATCTGAATGTGTTGGGTTTCGACAGGAGGCGTGGTTGATTTTTTAAGAGAAGAAGTTTGGATTGGAATTTTTCCATTTCTGTTTGCCGAAACTACAGACCACTTTACCACCTCGAATATTAGGTATGGTGCACGGAGGGCAATGAATTACATCGATACCGCCTGTGGTGTTGATTATGCCTACTCTGGTGAAAAAGAAAGAAGGGGAGGAATCCTAGATAATTAGCCAACGATCAGAACTAGTATTTTTCATTCTGATGAGTCACTGTAGCACCAGCACCTCTTTAGGCAAAAATAAAGATGTATAATAATATATCCTGAACTTCAATTACCGGTACACGTGGCTTATTCCCAACAGATAAACACACCGAAATTTAGGAATAGTGGAGAAAATTTTACACTCGAAGACTATTAAAAATGCATCCTGTATCCTGCATACAGTTAACAATTTGTAGGAAAAAAAGTACTGCCATCAGCAAAAAATTAAAGTGGCAGTGGAACCAACGGTTCCGGTATATATTAACGTAAATGGGTCATTTACAGAATTTGTATAACAAATGATGTCCATCAATTCTTACCCTTCCCATTATTGCATTTATAACGATAGAGTTATAAATTCCTAACAGTGAGTAGTTTCAATACTAATGTAGTAAACGTCACAAGAATTATTTCCTTCATGTGAAATATTTCACGAGGATAAAATAAAATTCTCATAGTGACAGCTAAAATGCCGTGTCCATATTACTTAAGTTTTTAAAAGGTTTGTTTAATAACGTAATTGAGAAAAAAAATTAAAGAAACATTTGATATTATCAAAACTTCTTCATTTATGTCTGAGTTTCATGGTCTAGTGGTCAGAGCTTCTGGCTATAGTTCATGAGGTCCCGGGTTCGATTCCCAGTTAGAGCACAGGAATTTTTCCTTAAAGGGGATTATTCCTGTGTTCGTCCATGGTCTGGAATTTAGGTTTAGATTTAGACTAAAATAAGACCTCTCCTGGCACCTAAAATGCCGTGTCCATTATCAGTTTTTAATCATGATTATCACATAAAGGTTTGTTTAATGTAACAAAAAAATTAAAGAAACATTTGATATTATCCTTCCAGGTTTCATGGTCTAGTGGTCAACCTCAGAAGTGAGGTTACAATTAAGCCACAGCCAGGTGAGAAGACCTGGCACCACATTATCATAATCATCCTATCACAGAAATGTTAAATCGAAAAGACAACCTGGTGGCATAGGATAAGCCACAGCCAGGTGAGAAGAAAAAAAAAAAATTTCCTTAAACATGATTACATAATTACTCTAGTCCAGTAAGTCAGTCAGGTCTGTTACACCATTCTGTTCCTATGGATACACAGTTGAAAAAGAAAACCCACAGATGTCAGCACAAGCCAATATGATGCACAAAGACCCATTTTGATTGTACTGCTATGTTCACCCATTTTGATTTGACGAGTTTATGTGTCATACTCTTACTTTATGTTTTAGTCTAAGCGTGCATTTTTACTCCATCAGATCTGCTTGTGTTTTGTTTTCCACAAATAACAACATATAAAGTCAAGATCAAGAGGACATAATAGTACACATGTCCAGTAGTTAAGTTGCTATTTTGAAGATTTTAAAGCAAAAAAATTTTAGGTTAGCACATTCTTATGTTTGCTTTGTCACGTCTGTTACCTGTCAGATCTGTTACTCCATGTCATGTCTGTTACATCATTCAAAACAATGCTGTAAAGCAAGGTGAGTGTACAGTGGCTGATTACTATGGCAGAGACATTGCACTACATTAATACATGCAGAATATGCACTAAATAGTACTTTAATTTTGACGTTCTCAATCGTCCATTTGTTATACAAATTTTGCAAATGACCCAAAAACGTTTTTGTTAAGTTAATTCAAGAAAATAATTTATCAAGACAACCGTGATGCTATCTCTACATAAAACAATACAACACTCCGGCTGTTTTTATTAAGAAAGCTGCAAGCGCCTTCATTTCTAAAATCATATGCCTGTAATTTTCGAAGTATTTGCCAAACCTAAAATCTAATTATGTATTCAAAGGCCGTCGTTTCTAATGTATTTTGTAAACTGCATATGTAGATCCATATCTAATATTTAATGGCATGTGTTTAAATGCGATTCAACTTGCAATTTTTTTGCACGTTGTAATAATATTACAAAGGCAATAAATGTTCTGTTACAAAAGTTTACATATAAAGTGATAGTTATAAACATCTTTATTTTCCATGTCTTATAACCATCTCTCTCACAGTTTTTGACATATCCCAAGTTATTCAACAGTTCAGCAAATCGCTTATTGTGAGGTCTGTTACATGTATAATGTATCTATTACCGATCAATTGACTTGGCGCAGCGGGATCTTACTGTCAAGTTATGCTCTCACTAACTGGAATGGATGGATTCGTTTGGTGCTTTCCGATTTTTATTATGTTTTTATTTATTGGCATTCATACGGTCCTCTCTGTAGATTGAAAACTCAAAAAAGTTTCATATCCATGGTTCAAGAATTAAAACATAAAATCAATATCCTGAATTTAAAAGAAAACTTACAAATTAAACCAAACCCTTTAACTCTATTAAATATAGAATATAATCTAAATTTAACAGAAGAAATACTGAAATCAGAAGTAAACACTGAAATGCTGAAACAATTGTCTTTAGAGACAATTAATATTAGGTACCCTCCACAAAACTGGCTTCATTTATACACCGACGGATCCTTGATCTCCAGGGAACAAGGTGCCGGTGCAGGTGTTACGTGCTGTCTCTTCTCACTTTATAGATCTCTTGGGTATGGAACAACAAGTTTTGATGGTGAAATCATTGCAATAAGTGAAAGTCTCAGGAATCTTCTATGCCACATCAATAAATTTACAAATTCAGTTATATTGTCAGACTCCAAAGCAGCTATTCTATCAATCGTCTCTAAACACACACCTTCATCTCAAACAGCAGAAAAATAACTAAAATGCTCTCTCAATTAATATCACTCAATAAAAGAATTGTATTCCAATGGATACCATCCCATTGTGGAATCCTGGGAAAGAGAATGCGGATGCTTTAGCAAAGAAGGGCAGCACTGCTACTTACAGACCTGTTACTAAATCTACCTATTACTCTGTGAAAGATTTATTAAATTTACATACTTAGACTTCAACAAACAAAATTTGATAACAAAATCTCAAGGGAAAAATGGAACTCTCTGCATCATAATCCACAGTTAATTCCCGATTTACCACGAAAATCGTCTGTAGCTGCATTTAGATTGGCAACAGGCCATGATTGTTTGGCCAAACACCTGCATAGAATTGGAATATATCAGTCCCCTAACTGCCCATTGTGCAACTCAAACCAAGAAATGGATTCGGAACACCTCAAAATCTGTGCTTCAGTGGCTGACCATGATAATATCTTTGAAAAATATTGGAGTGCAAGAGGTCAGATGACTTTATTGTCAAATGCCTGGCGTTAGAAAACAACAACAACATTTTTATTATAATATCGCCCATTTGTCTGCATTTCCGGGTTGATCATGTAATAGTGTTGTCATTCACCGCTAAAGCAAGCACATTACTTTCTTGTAGTGTTCTGGAATAAAGCTGGAAATAAAATGTGTAGCTTTGAGGAGGATGTATTTTTAATTGCGTTAGTTTTGGAAGAAGGAAAAACAAATATGCTTAGCATCATCCATTCCATTTATGCCTTTAATATTACCGCAATTGGAGGTCTTTCAATCGATATATTGTCATGACTTTCTTTATTTTGAACTTCACCCATTCAGAAATTCATCTAGGATTGTCTATGATGAAGGATGAGTGGAACAGAGAAAAATATCAGTTAAATATCATCTAGGATTGTCTGAATGAGATGATGAAGGAAATGAGTCCGGGGTGGAACAGAAAAGAAAAAAAAATATGCGACCGGAAATATCATATGTACTTCAGTACATCGTAATAATATAGAATTCTCTAGCCAAAATCCGGTCATGCTGATAGATACGATACAACCAAGTGTGTGATGCTGCAAAGAATAAAAATTCCGAACGCACCAAATGAATCCGTTCATAGGGGAAAATAAATATACTGTAAGTTCACAGGGCTAATGGCTTCGAAGCTGGGTACCTGGTTCTAATGAAGTGCGTAGGTAGCAATATAACATGGGGGCATGAGATAGTTACCCTGCCTGCCATATTAAAATTCACTTCAATTAAATTCCCCAATGTAAAAAAGAGAGAGAGAGAGAGAGAGAGAGAGAGAGAGAATCCGTTATAGTTATTGAGTATGTATCTTTATAGTATGCTTACTCAGTTTTTATCGAATCATCCTCCTACATGAAATTAGGATAAATAAATTCAATAAATAAAGAAGACTCCACAAAAAATTACCAGCAACCATTTTTTGCCAAAGTTTCCTCTTCACATGAACAATGTCTATTCAAGCCAGTAAGAATGAACTGGTCTCCGATATTCGAATCAGCAAGCTAGACTTGTCTCTTGCTTCAAGTGTAATCGAAATGAAAATTCAGATCTAACCCTAGACATTCATTCCGGGTTTTCTACATTTCATAGGCAATGTAAGAAGGACAGTCTAAACTTCTTCTCTATATTGAGCTTTATACAGTGTATGTAAGCTTCAATTCAAAGAACTGCCAACTTATGTAACGTATTTATGAGATACTAACAACATAATAGGTTCATTTCTCGACCTCTTTTGTTAAACTGGATCTATTTACAGAATGAGAGAAAGTACAGTAAGTTCTCGGTTATGAATAACCTTAAGAATTTATGCATATCTGGGAAGTACTTTTAAAAAGTTTACGTGATTGTTTGAGAGGTTATGTTAAGTCATACATGTACAATTTAATAATGAAATGAAGTTACAGATAACAACAACAATAATAATAATAATAATAATAATAATAATAATAATAATAATACAGAAAATTATTCAATGTGTAAGAAAGTAAGCAAAAAAAAAAAAACTGAGAAGTATTGATATGTCCGACAGTGAGTGAACAGAAATATATCTTTATGCTCGACCATGCCGAAATGTAGTAATTATACACCTGGTAGCAGCCCTTTAATGGACCTCATTAAAGTACACCTATTCATTAAAGTTCAGGTGTTCCACCAATCAGAAAATACCACTGTAGCAATATGAAAGCGCAAGTATCGATTATTCTCCAATATGCAATCGAAAGACAACTAGCGCGAGACATTTGTTTTAATAAATCGTTAATTGTAAAAAATCAAATAAATTCAATTTGTCGTCTCGTTTTCAATGTCTAAATCAACAGGGTTATATCAAGATTAATGTTTATTTTACAATTTACGACAGATATTGCACAAAGGTGAGTTCCGCTCCCCAGTCAGATAAGAATAAAATGAATACTTATGAATAATTTCAAGTTAGAAATATGGTCGAGCATAAAAAGTCGTATGAAACTTGCCTATAATGGTAATTAAGACGCTCGTATAAAAATTATGAATCTCGCTTGCGATTGTTTTATAAACATACTCGCGTCTTAATTACTACCATTATAGGCTCGCTGCATAATGTACTATAAAAGAATGCCAAAAAAATTAAATTTATGATTAAAACAATCATTCTGAAAACATCGCATGCAATACTACCCTCTCAAAGTTTTAAGAATTAATGGTGTGGTTCAGTAAATAATAAAATAATAATAATAATAATAATAATAATAATAATAATAATAATAATAATAATAACGTTAAGAGTTCTTTTATGACATCACACTGTCCATGGTGATTGCAATAACTATTATGAAAGAAAATTTTGACACCATTTGTCTGTGTTATTCATGAATGTAATACGACAAAGTACATCACACAACAGAGTAAATCTGCATAAGAATGCCTTCTTATCGTGAAAAACATGCAGGCACATGTTTCATAACTTGAAGTCCAAAAAAAGGGAATGGAATATGAAAACTGACGTGAAATGTATTAGCCATGTTAATGTCCTGCTTTAATCTCCGACGATTGGGCCTAAATAAATAAATATACTTTTATACACCAAAATGTAACCGAGAACTTACTGTATAGCTAAGTAGGAAGGTACTTTATAATCTTAAACATTTGCACTCCTCAACTCTGTTTGCAAATGTAATGTTAGATGTGTATTTTTCAACCTGAAATTCCTATATGTTTGTCCCGCTTCTTTACATTGAGGACCGTTGTTAATAAAATATTTACTTGAGATTTTCTTTGTTATTATTTCACACTATACTCTCCTACTATAATCCATCTTATGAAGGTAAGGAAGATAACTTAATTAATGGGTTTGTTCCAGCAAGCAAAACTTAATTAATGGGTTTGTTCCAGCAAGCAATTCAGGATGTGTTACCGAACTAATACCGAACATGTTTCAACGCATGTGCCCAGCGAAGAGGGATTGTAAAGAATGGACACTGAGCGAATTTTCCTGTGTTTTGTTTCTCTGTGCGCCAGCGTTTAGTTCCACTTTCAAGCGCTACAGGTTAGTGTAATCGAGCATAGGCTAAGAGAACAGTTGAGACACAGGATCCAAACATCGCCTACCTTATTGCATAATCCAGTAACTCTTTGCTTCAAATAAATTCAAGTTAACAGCTTTTCCTTATTTCTCAGTGACGAACTAGTTGTAATAATAATTTTTTTTATATTTCAGATATAATAAATTATATTATAAAATAATATAATACATTATAAAATTATGTATCAAATTCGTTTAATATTTGTATGTAATATAATATAGGTATATGGTTTTACTTCTCATAAGAGTTTGGTTTTTTCCATTTTCAGCGCTATCAAATCATTACATATTTTAATTGTTGTTGGAGTCAACGTCTCAACTCTCATTATAAAGGAACTCTAGAGTCTAGACATTACAGTTAATGACGGATTTATTATTTTATGGATCCAATTTATTTTATTTGAGTACATAATGTACCTAGATGTATTAATTATATGTTATATTTCCGCTATGTCGACTGCTAGCTGGTGTGATGTCAGTGCCAACTCGGGAGAAAGCAGAATCTCACGCTCTAGCTGGATTGAAGGTCATAGAAATCAGTCCGGCTACATCAAAGATACCGACGCGAAGTGTCCATTCTTTATAATCCCAATTCTCAGATGTGCCGTTGTGTACAGTCTCAGAATTAGTTCAGGATTTTACGTTGTTGGATTATTTCTTCAACTGTTCTTTCACGGCCTCCGGAATTACTTCTCATATTAAAATTACATTCATTATTCGAAGTTAATTCCTCATAAAATATATCACTATCACCTTCCAAATCACTCATGATCCACTATTTTTTAATTTTAACCTGCCCAGTCTCGAAGCATTTTAACCTCAACCTCAGATTAAGTCATCTACACAGGCTTCTTTCTCAGAGCTCGAAAACAAAGCAAAGAAAAATGTAGAGATTATGGAAAGCAAAGAAATCTTATGTTAAAAAAATGGGTTTGTCGAAGACGCGGCTTTTCTGTGTTAGCAGGCCCATGTCTTGGGCATCTGTCTTTGTTCACAATTTTATTTCACTGTAATTTTATGTTGCTTTTCTTACTTATTATTTTCTAAAACTTTAACAGGAAAATCTACAAAATACATCTGTTAACACATTGATGATACTAAATTTCTACCATGAAACTTTCCATAAGAAATGCTCCATCCCAAAATGCTACAAAATGCTAAATCCTAAAATTAAAAGTAGGCTAAACTATAAATGATAAATTTGTAGTTTTAAGTTGCTAAATATCTACCATCTCTATGTACGATTATTAGAGTGAAACGTGTGCCACTACTTGATCCCTGGTGACGTAAGGAATGGGATGGTCTGCATAAAAGTACAAAAAATAATTGCGTAGAATAAGGATCACTGCCCGCCAATGAAAATAGTCTACAAGAGCGTCAGTATGTGAGATGGTGGCGCTTACCAAGCTCAGGATTGGCTATTTATGTCTGGCACAGCACTAAGTCCAAGCGGCGATGTATTTGGTAACAGAAAAGGGAATGGTTTCCATAAGACTATAAAAAAATTGCATACAAACCAGGACTACTGTTCGCTTATCAAGTTCAGGATTGGCTACTTGTGTAACACAGAGATATCCTCTGATTGGTCATCATACACCGAGGTGTTGTCTACTATGTATTTGGCGAGAGAAAAGGGAATGGTTTACCTAAGAGTATAAAAAATTGCATACAAACCAGGACTACTGTTCGCTTATCAAGTTCAGGATTGGCTACTTGTGCGACACAGAGATATCCTCTGATTGGTCATCATACACCGAGGTGTTGTCTACTATGTATTTGGTGAGAGAAAAGGGAATGGTTTACCTAAGAGTAAAAAAAATTGCATACAAACCAGGACTACTGTTCGCTTATCAAGTTCAGGATTGGCTACTTGTGTGACACAGAGATATCCTCTGATTGGTCATCATACACCGAGGTGTTGTCTACTATGTATTTGGTGAGAGAAAAGGGAATGGTTTACCTAAGAGTATAAAAAATTGCATCAAAACCAGGACTACCGTTCGCTTATCAACTCCAGGATTGGCTACTTGTCTGGCACAGAGATATCCTCAGATTGGTCATCATACACCGAGGTGCTGTCTACTATGTATTTGGTGGGAGAAAAGGGAATGGTTTACCTAAGAGTATAAAAAATTGCATACAAACCAGGACTACTGTTCGCTTATCAAGTTCAGGATTGGCTATTTGTCTGGCACAGAGCTATCCTCTGATTGGTCATCATACATCGAGGTGTTGTCTGCTATGTATTTGGTGAGAGAAAAGGGAATGGTTTACCTAAGAGTATAAAAAATTGCATAAAAACCAGGACTACTGTTCGCTTATCAACTCCAGGATTGGCTACTTGTCTGGCACAGAGATATCCTCTGATTGGTCATCATACACCGAGGTGTTGTCTACTGGTATTTGGTGACAGAAAAGGGAATGGTTTACCCAAGGGTATAAAAAATTGCATAAAAAAACCAGGACTACTGTTCGCTTATCAAGTTCAGGATTGGATATATGTCAACCAATCCCTTACTACAAAGACAAATACAATCTGTCCAACATCACAGTCAAAGACCTTCTCATCAGTACAAGGGGTACCATCCCTTTTCTAGAACTGTACATATTATATTTTATTACTTTAATTGGGGCGGCCGCGTAGCTCAATTGGTAGAGCAGCTGGCTATGGACTGGAAGGTCCGGGGTTCGATCCCAGGTGGTGACAGGATTTTTTCTGGTTGCCAAACTTTCAGAACGGCCCCGAGGTTCACTCAGCCTCCTATAAAATTGAGTACCGGGTCCTTCCCGGGGGTAAAAGGCGGTCAGAGCGTGGTGCCGACCACACTACCTCATTCTAGTGCCGAGGTCATGGAAAGCATGGTGCTCTACCTCCATTCCCCCCCAAGTGCCTTCATGGCATGTTACGGGCATACCTTTACCTTTTACTTTAATTGGAGTATGGATGTTTCATGCAATCATTGGGTTTTCTTTAAATCCCATGTCAATTCTTTACCTGTTCATGATGAAACCAAGAGCACTAGAAAAATAAGTGTCAAAATTAGTGACATGACTAAAACTGTTTACTTCATATGGCAATCAGTTTATTACATAATTAATTAACCACTTAATAAACATGATACATAAATGAATTTAGTAATTTATATTAACTGTAGGCCTAATAATGATAATTATGTTTAATATAAGACACCCGTCTTTCATTATATTATTTATAAAAGTATTGTAGTTTACAATATGAAGCCATTAATAATATTATATTTTAATAAAGGCAAATAAATATATAATCAATCCAGATTTATTATGTTATAAGAAAGAATCTTATGATTTAATACTACCAACACCAAAAACCATTAGTGACATGTACTTGCCAAAGGTATACTGGTTTAAGATAGTTTCACTCTAGTTCATCACTCAAACGTAGCCTCATCCAGAATTTTTCTTCATCTTCTGTTGCAGTCAAACCTCTCAGTCACAAGGATGTCACTATTTCACTGGGACTCAAGGTTTAAAGCTCTTTATATCAACTTCTCCATTGTCGTTAAGAGGTTAAAATCTTCGTAGACACAGGCCATTGTTCTTCGACTTCGTGATAACACAATCACTTTCGTGTTTATATCGAAATGTTCACACAATCACTTGTAACAAAGGCCCTTATCAGGAACACTGTTCGTCTTAAAAAACAAAAAGTCTTCGGAATGTTCTAGTGTTTCTAACTACCAGCATTTCTCGCTCTGAAACACAATAATTAGCTGAGAGTATGCACCATGCCCGTAGGGTAGTATAGTCGAGAATGTGTCAATGACTGCAAGGGTAATGGAATGACGTGACCAGTGGCGTAGCATGAAATTTTGAGCAGGGGAAGCTAATTCAAGTTGTCTGTCATGCAATATGAGAAAACGTATTACAAAAATATAGTCAAATAGTAGTCAATGTCAAGTCGGCAGTCGAAGATTGGTTGGAACCTCGTAAGTAACACCAATAAGGCATGACCTCAAATGGTACATAGTAAAATATGATTTCACGGTTTACACATATCTATAACAAATAGACACGTATACGTATAACATTAGCTCACTCCCTGTCATAGTTAGAGGAATCACAATATTAACGGTCACTAAATACAGTACATAAGTATACGTCTGTCTTTTGGTTGTGTCCTTCATTGACAGCAAGGGAGTCGGTCATTTGTTTTTTAGATCACACTTTTGTTCGTAAGTCTGTCTTGATAATAGAATTGTCCTAAAATATTCAAGTAAATTGGTGTCAGGAACTGTTATTTCACTCATTATTTATTATATCAGCCACAATGCACACTAACACTTCAACTGAACACAACTGACGAAAAGGGATAACTCGGAAACTACTTATTTTCAATGTCAAAGCTAGCTTCTTGAGAGCCTTGCGACCAGAGTAGTTTAGTTAGAATGGGATGGAAAATCTGCGGGGTGGGTTACACAGAAGAATGAGTGTAAGAAACCAGTCTGCTTGGAAGATGGTGTGTGCAGGCTTCTTGTTTACTGCTGCATCACAAATCATCCTGAGCTGCCGCATCACAATATTTAACGCGTAAATACAAATTCTATTAAAATTAATAAATAATTTTGTCCATAGACTGCAGGTTTATTATGAAATTATTATTAACTGGGAAGCTGAGCTTTTTAGCTTACACTGACGCTACGCCACTGGACGTGACACTCATTTGGTGAAGTCGTTGCAAGGATATAGTTGGTAACAACAGAGTCACTTGTCTGGCAAAGGATGCAGGTGGAAATATTCTTGTTAGACCATAAAAATATTGTGAAACTTCTGGTAATCTAGTATCCTTCACAGTGAAGAAATATGCTCTGGTTTGGATGTCTGCATGGGTCTAAGACAGTGGTGATCAGCTCGTGCTCTTTGTGCAAGAGCGCTCTTTGCTGCACACGAGTACTATGCGAGAGTAAATCGTCCCAATGCCATCAAAAGTGATCACTGATCAGATCACGTTTGCACATATATGTAGGTCTAATATAATCTTTGCTAAAAAAATTACAAAATTATCAATGTCGTGGCAATATACATATATACAAAACAGGACTTCAGCAATCATTGTACCGGTAGGTAAAGGAATAGTGAGGCACAATAAGCCCATTCGAGGCTGCAGTGCTAGCCTTTGGGCTCCTTCATATAGAGGAAAAAAATGGTTAGAGGTATATAAATGTTATTAATATTACTTTTATAATTATAATCCTGGGAAACGAGAATGCGGATGCATTAGCAAAGAAGAGCAGCACTGGTACTTACAGACCTGTTACTAAATCTACGTATTACTCTGTGAAAAGATTTATTAAATCTACATACTTATTAAATCTACATACTTAGACGGGCGGCCGGGTAGCTCAGTTGGTAGAGCAGCTGGCTACGGACTGGAAGGTCCGGGGTTCGATCCCAGGTGGTGACAGGATTTTTTCTCGTTGCCAAACTTTCAGAAAAGGTTCACTCAGCCTTCTATAAAATTGAGTACCGGGTCTTTCCCGGGGTAAAAGGCGGTCAGAGCGTGGTGCCGACCACACCACCTCATTCTAGTGCCGAGGTCATGGAAAGCATGGGGCTCTACCTCCATGCCCCCAAGTGCCTTCATGGCATGTTACGGGGATACCTTTACATACTTAGACTTCAACAAACAAAATTTGATAACACAATCCCAAGGGAAAAAATGGAACTCTCTGCATCAAAATCCACAGTTAATTCCCGATTTACCACGAAAATCGTCTGTAGCTGCATTTAGATCGGCAACAGGCCATGACTGTTTGGCCAAGCACCTGCATAGAATTGGAATATATCAGTCCCCTAACTGCTCATTGTGCAACTCAAACCAAGAAATGGATTCGGAACATCTCAAAATCTGTGCTTCAGTGGCTGACCATGATAATATCTTTGAAAAATATTGGAGTGTAAGAGGTCAAATGACTTTATTGTCAAACGCCTGGCATTAGAAAACAACAGGCTTGCAATATATTTCTGAACAATTTCGTATTCTTTTGACGTGTCTCATAATCTATTTTATTAATATCAGTGGTTGAATAAATGATCTGATTTGACTTGATGGTGACAGATTTACTGGCTGAATACTATAGACTAGAAAGGGACATCGTAATGACGTAATCTCTAACTGTGATTAGCCAAATGTCAGAAGATAACTGCTTGATATCATAAGTCCAATAGGATAACATTACTGAAAAGGATTGTATGCATCAATGCCTACTTTCAGATTCCAATTCATAATACATTTCATATCTTTAGGTCTTCTATATTCATGTCTGAAGATGAACATTACAAAAAGCACTGTTAATTTTAATTAAATAGTATCACACTATTCTTACCTTCCGATTAATCTCAATTAGTCTTGGACAAATCTCCTTTATCTGTATTATCATAATCCTCATAGTCGTAAAGGTACGAGGAGTCGTCTTCATCCTCTTCTCTCTTCACTGGACAATTTAAACACCTAAAATTAAAATTATCAATTACATAATATTCGAATAAGACTCCCATCGCATATAACCCCCATCCCAATTTTTTAAAGAGTAAATATCATCATTACTCAATAGGCAGTTTACAAGCCTCATTTCTAGTCAGTGACTCACACTCTTCCCTTCACTGATGGTATACAAGAGGCGATCAATAAGTTTCCGAACTGCCCTGAATGTAGGCAACACACAGGACATAGGAAACGGAGAAGTTATCGAGAACCGGAAAACGCCTGCATCACTTGAAAGGCAGAGAAGAAGACTAGCCATAAGGCGTTTATGGAGAGATTCCAGCAATAGGTCTTTGATATGTTTACACAAATGCAGTTCGGAAATATTATATTGATTGCACCTTTTATGTTATGCTCTGTAATTATTTCCTGGCTATGACAATAAATTAAATGTCTTGCAATATATTTCTAAGGGCGTTGTACAGTTGTCAAAAGAGAAAGTGGCCGCTCTCTAGAAGCAAAGTTCCCAACGGGTATCTTCGCTACAATTCGGAGACAGGCGGTGTTACATGTTGTTGGACCACGTTGCCTGATATCTACAGTTATAATTAAAGTATTCTGTGTGTTACTTTATAGCGTAATGGTACCGTTCCGGCCTGGTATTAGTGAGGCCCTGCATTCGAAGATAACCTAGTGCTTTTCATGTTTTTTTGTTTTGTTTTTAAGAGAGAGAGAAAATATACATAATTGCTCCTGTCCCTTTTATGATTATTTTGGTAATTAACATCAGGTTCATGAATGTATTATGCCATGACTTTATCACTATTTATTATGGCATTGCGACTGCAAATGGAAAGGAAAAAAAAAAATTTTATTCTCAACAAAAATATCTTTCGTGGCATAAACAAAACAAACTTACTGGCGTCTGCCTTAGAACAGTCAAAGAATTAAGCGTTCAAAAAACAAAACAAAAAGTCACGATTCAATATTTAGTCTATCTTCCTCACATCTCGGTCACATCTTGCAGTCGAGTGGGCATGGAATAGACTAGGCTTTTCAAATAGCGACTGTTCTCAGTGGTGGTGATGGTGGTAAAGGATTTATAGACAAAAGCTTAAAGGTTACACAGAGCCATTCGATTTCTATGACATATATGTATTATATATACGTGGTACAGTCATTAAGTTCTGACACTGACGCCTAAAGGTAGGCACCCACAAGAATCTGGATGTCTCAGAAGATGCCGCGTGATACGGCGTACACTTAAACAGATCGACATGCTCCCTCAATATAGTCGCCGTTGGCCGCTATGCACGTCTGCCAACGTTGGTGTAGCTGCTGGAAGCACCGCTGAAAGATGTTGGCAGGAAGATGCCGTACGGCTTCTCTTGTGGCAGTCATGATCTTTTCGGCCGCATAAAAATTACGCCCCCGTAGGATTGATTTCACGTGGGGAAAGAGAAAAAATCGCATAGTGCGAGATCAGGTGAGTACGGAGGGTGTGGCAAAACAGCGACCTGTTGCCTTGCAAGTTCCTCTTGGACAAGGATGGAGCGATGTGCAGGGGCGTTGTCATTAGCAACAGCCAATTCTTCCTATGCCAAAGCTCAGGACGCTTACGACGAATTGAATTGCTTAAACGGCCAAGAATCTCTTTGTATATAGAGGATCGTGTCTACAGTTGCACCTTGTGGGATGAATTCTATGTGAACAATTACATTTGAATAAAAACTCTTAAAGCATCACCTTGCCTTTTGACCTGTCTTGTTGCGGATTTTTCTGTCGTGGAAATAATGGCGTTTTCCAGGTGGCGGATTGTCGCTTCAGTTGCGGATCGTAAAGGAAACACCATGTTTCGTCTCCAGTTATGATCGGTTATAGCAGTTTCGCCTAATTTCTGACAGAACGTGACGTTTGCCCGTTGCTCAAACTGCAACATACTTAGTTCCGACGCGCGCATTCAAATCACCGTCACAACAAAGACCGTAGTTCTGCTTACAGTGCATGCACTCAACTGTCTCTTGTTGGGTCGAGAGACTAACTGACAAGGTATCATACCATGGCGCCACCTATGCGCTATAGTACACCACAACGCCACTATGCGCTCAGTATTAGAACTTAATGACTGTACCACGTAGACATATTTAGGGTGGTACTTCACCTGCTTTCGTTGATGCCATATTTGAAGCATGTACTTCCTACGCACTCACAGCAACCATCATGAAACCACCTGTAGCTAACTGCTCCTGTTGATTTGCACGACTGTTTACACTTGTTCCATGACATGCACTGACTCATGTAGGCTACTGTACAGTTGAATGTTATGATGTTGCTATCTGTATAAGAAAGAAGAATTGTGTTAAGGAGGGAGGCACACCATTGGCTGTAAAATTTAATGTAATTCATTTTTTTATATCTCAGCTACTATAAAAGCTAAATGAACAAAACTTTTAATGCTTAATATACATACATTATACTTTATAAAACACTGTTCAGAATATTAACATAGCTAATAATGACCTGTAAAAATAATACCGAAGTACATGTGATATTTCCACGCAGGAATTCTGCGTTACCATATGATGAAGGATGGATAGAACAGAGAAAAATTCTTTCCGCCACCGGGACTCGAATCCGGGTTTTCAGCTCTACGTGCTGACGCTTTATCCACTGAGCCACACCGAATTCCAGTTCCGATGCCGGATCAAATCCCCTCAGTTTAAGTTGTATCTCTCAGTTTTCCCTTTGGTGGCTACCCTCATGTACTGTGTCACACAATATGTGACAGTGGCACAATGTCCAACGCACTATGTACAGAGGTGCACTCAATACGAGTGACTAAGTGGCCGGGATTCCGACGGGATGAGCGCCGTCTTGAATCACTAAATGATTACTTACGCATATCATATTATTGTGATGTACCGAAGTACATATGATATTTCCATGCAGGAATTCTGCGTTACTATATGATGAAGGATGGATAGAACAGAGAAAAATTCTTTCCGCCACCGGGATTCGAATCCGGGTTTTCAGCTTTATATGCTGACTCTTTTGGTAATTCAAGATAGTAGTCTGACCTGGGGCATTGCCTTTGTGTCACAGACAATTGATGTAGGCTACTATTCTTACTTAAGAAATTGTCCCGTTCTTGCTTCGGCAGGAACGTGGTCTGGTCGTAGTCGACGGGGAACTTGTACGTGATCCATCTCTGCTGGGTGTCTGGCTCAGCTGTGAGCGCATCGAAGAGTGCCGGGATGGGGTCGTTGAAGTCCTCCACGTGGCTCTTCTTGCCAAGAGGGGTGCTCGTGTCGTTGGGTTTGGGGCACATATCTGAGGGAGATATAACATCATGTAAATCACGACAGAAAATTTTAGGAATACTAACACAACAAAGTGAGAGAATTACTATTTTATGTCGAAAACCATTGTTTATTATTTTGGATAGTTTTACGCTAATAAGACAAACATAAACACAATACTGAAACATAAGCAAGTATATGCAGTAGATTCACAAACATGAATAGAAGAGAAGTAGGGGAAGCATTAAATGGAGGAAGAAAGAAAAGAATAAAAGAGACACGGTAATGACGAGCAAACGTGAAGGGGAAGTCGTGAAAGAGAATGATAAATGGCGAGGAAAAGAGAAACAGAAACAGCAAGGTAAAGGTGGGGGTAGAAAAGAATAATGGGGAGATGTGGAAAAGGGAATAAAGTGGGAAAGAAGGAGAAAGTAAGAAAAGGGAGAGAAGTGAAAAAGGAGGAGGAAGTGTAAAGGGGAGAAAGTGTACAGGGAGGAAATGGAAAGGGGTGAGGAAGTGGAAAGAGTTGAGAACATGAAAAGGGGTTAGGAAGTGTAAAAAGGTGAGGGAGTGAAAATGGTGAGGAAGTGAAAAAGGGCGAGAAAGAGGAAGGAGTGAAGTGGAAAGGGGTGATGAAGTGGAAAGGGATGAGGAAGTGGAAAGGGGTGAGGAAATGGAAAATAATGAGTAAGTGGATTTTATCTATTTTAGTGGGTTATTTTAAGACGCTTTATCAACAGCTTAGGTTATTTAGCGTCTGAATGAGATGAAGGTGATAATGCTGGTGAAATGAATCCGGGGTCCAGCACCTAAAGTTACCTAGCATTTGCTCATATTTGGGTTGAGGGAAAACCCCGGAAAAACCTCAACCAGATAAAAATTTCCCGACCGGGAATCGAAAGGCCACCTGGTTACGCGGCCAGACGCGCTAACTGTTACTCCACAGGTGTGGACTGAGTAAGTGGAAAAGGGTGAGAAGTGGAGAGAGTAGGAAGTGGAAAGTGGAAGGAAATGGAAAGGTATGGGGAAGTGGAAAAGGGATGAGGAAGTGGAAAAGGGATGAGGAAGTGGAAAAGGGATGAGGAAGTGGAAAAGGGATGAGGAAGTGGAAAAGTTGTGAGGCAGTGGAAAGGGGTGAGGAAATGGAAAAGGAATAGGAAATGGAAAAAGGGTGAAGAAGTGGAAAAAGGGTGAGGCAGTGGAAAGGGGTGAGGAAGTGGAAAAAGGGTGAGGCAGCGGAAAGGGGCGAGGAAATGGAAAAAGGAATAGGAAATGGAAAAAGGGTGAGGAAGTGGAAAAGGGGTGAGGAAGTGGAAAAGAGGTGAGGAAGTGGAAAAGGGGTGAGACAATGGAAGTGGAAAAGGAGAGTAAGTGTAAAAGGTGAGAAAGAGAAGAAAGAGCAAAAATGGAAAAGAGGATGAGGAAAATGAAGATAAATGAACGAAAAGAAGAAGGAGTGTTGAAGAGAAGGGAAAACCATGAATTGTAGGAGAAGCAATGCAGATTAATTACGAGAGAAGGAGAAAGAGATAAGTATAAGATAAAACAGATAGCTATAAGAAAACGAAGGTGGAAGAAGTGAAAAAGAAAATGATCACTGTTCACAAGCTGATCAGTATCATAAATGTTGATAGCCATGAATGAGAGAGTAAGTACGGATAACTCTCGCATTGTGCTTGTGCGTGGTAGCAATGCAGTTGCTCCATAATGTTTGAGTTGTTCATTTCAAACGCGCAAATAAAAAGCACGAGGAAGCGTCTACTGACCCACACACGAGCAGCACTCGCTGAAGAGGTCGCCCAGACAGCTGAAGCACTCATTGCAGCAGGAGCAGTTCTTGAGGTCGCACTTGCAGGACTGCGTCAGCATGCACTTGCTGACCACGCTGGCGCACACAGCTTCGTTGCAGCTCGTCGCAAAGTCCGCCAAGTACAAGGCAGCTATTGCCGCTACAAATATTGACGCCAACCGTAACATTCTGCTGTGGTCTGCAACAACAGGCAAGACATTGTAATACCTATACTGGGTGTTCATTTCAAAGTGTGTCATGACGTCACTGTTGTGAGTCAACGATTTGAAGCGAGTTTCAGTTTTTATGTCAGAGAAGTTACCTATTAATCAAGGCGTTCAATCTGAATTTGAAAACGTGTACGGTATAAAGGCTGGTTCACAATAAACCGGGAACGAGAACTAGAATGAAAACGAGAAGCAGAGGACGTGAATATGAAAATTGTTGATTCACAATAAACCGAGAACGTAGACGACTATGCATATCGATATGCATGTCAATAATGATATGTAAAGTCGATATTACGCATTCTGATGTTATTTGTGTATAATTGACCAATGGCGTTCTCTCATGAGTACAAGGCAGCCAACATAAACACAGATTAACCAACTTCGAAATTTCAACTGAAACATTTCATTAGGTACGGTACTATAAATATGCCCATGCATCTTTATTATCACAACCTATTTTAAGTCTACCATAACGTAAAATAATTAGAAAAAAACATTTGTAATAGAACAAAAATGAACACAACAGTAGTTATTGAATTGAAGCATGAATATGTAATGTGTAATACAACCAATACAGTAATAAAATATGATTCGCTTACGATCGGTGTTCAACGATGCAGCTATTGAAAGCCACGTATTCTCCTTTATTTTCTCATCTTTGTACGAGGCGCACCGCTTATCGTAAACGTGAGGATTTTCCTCAACACTCAATATTAGAATCTCATCAAATAAAACTTGCTCCATGATGCACAGCACAGAACAAAATAATGCATAGGTTATGTCACGGTCTTCTTACTACAAAATATACGACGACAAAATAGCTTTTAAATGGCAATAGACTGAATCTAGTGGGCTGTAATCGGAAACGTGAACGCCAAAGTTGAAACTTGGTCAACTCTCCGTTCCCGATCCCGGGCTCCGGCAAGCTTTTCGTTAATAGTGAATGCTCACATTTAAATGTACACATTTTAACAATTTTACCGTTTTCGTTTTCGTTCCGATTCTCGTTTCCGGTTTATTGTGAACCAGCCTTTACTTGAACGTCGTAGCAACAGATGGCGGTCTGTAAAGTCTGTGTGGTACCATAACCTCTTTTGAACTGTGTGCAAGTCGTACGCAGGGTATTTGTTATCATCGGTTGCGTACGACAACATTCCACAATACAAATCAAATGCTCCGTGTCCATGTTGACCGTCGAAGTTATTGTCAACAAATACGTAAGTAATCGTCTTAACCCTCTTCACATATCCCGACAGTAAGAAAAAACCCACCTCAGTACATGTTTCCAAACAGTTCACATTCCTGCCACTACCGATGTTACCGTACGTATCGGTAAGTACTCTTCAGAATGAACGCCGTACTTGCTAGGCAACTTCTCTGGCATATAATTAATATGCCTCTGTGGAAATGTAGGAAGATTGAATTCTCTAGGCTCAACGACTAGCCACATGACGGCATACAGCGAGCCATGACACACTTTGAACTGAACACGCAGTAGTGACTTATCAAAACAAGACATTTTAAATCATGATAATACAATAAAAATTACTACGTGTAATACTGTAAAAAGTGGCAGAAGATTCATTAAATCCATATAACTCCGTGAAACGTTTATGCCGTTCGTGATTGTTATTGTAAGCATTATTATAATTATAAGGTTGTTTGGAATTTAAAATAAAAGTTTGATATTTATTTTCATTTCTGTCTATGAAGACAGAACTCCCCGAACTTACGTAAATGTGTCCACACCTGTGGAGTAACGGTCAGCGCGTCTGGCCGCGAAACCAGGTGGCCCGGGTTCGATTCCCGGTCGGGGCAAGTTACCTGGTTGAGATTTTTTCCGGGGTTTTCCCTAAACCCAATACGAGCAAATGCTGGGTAACTTTCGGTGCTGGACCCCGGACTCATTTCACCGGCATTATCACCTTCATTTCATTCAGACGCTAAATAACGTAGATGTTGATACAGCGTCGTAAAATAATCCAATAAAATAAAATAAATAAACTTACGTAAATGTAACAAGGCGGGGCCTTCTCATTACCTACTTCATAACCGCTTCCTCATTACTATAGAGCCAGGATGTTTGGCAAAATGCCTTATTTACTGAGTGGAAGTAAATCATTATTTGCATAGATATAAATATGATTTTTATCATCCAGTCTGCGTCCAAAAAATCTGAAAGTTAGAATTTATAAAACAGTTATATTATCGGTTGTTCTTTATGGTTGTGAAACTTGGACTCTCACTCTGAGAGAGGAACATAGGTTAAGGGTGTTTGAGAATAAGGTGCTTAGGAAAATATTTGGGGCTAAAAGGTATGAGGTTACAGGAGAATGGAGAAAGTTACACAACACAGAACTGCACGCATTGTATTCTTCACCTGACATAATTAGGAACATTAAATCCAGACGTTTGAGATGGGCAGGGCATATAGCACGTATGGACGAATCCAGAAATGCATAGAGTGTTAGTTGTGAGGCCGGAGGGAAAAGACCTTTAGGGAGACCGAGACGTAGGTGGGAGGATAATATTAAAATGGATTTGAGGGAGGTGGGATATGATGATAGAGAATGGATTAACCTTGTTCAGGATAGGGACCAATGGCGGGCTTATGTGAGGGCGGCAATGAACCTCCGGGTTCCTTAAAAGCCAGTAAGTCTAAATATGATTTGGGGTAAATCAAAGTGATAGGGTCAATTTTTATTTTGTCTTTTTAAGGTGTTTCTTATTAATAAATGCCTTTTTTTTTGTCATTTTAAAGCAATATTTTTGTTTATTTGCAATTTTCTAATTAACTGTAATGTAATGTGTATGAAATTTAAATATTTGAAACAACGACTACCTTTACTAACAATAGTAAATAAAAGTAATTTATTTCGATGCTTAATCTACTAATAATCGTGCTTTAATACTATTGGTGTAATATAAATAATGACCGACAATCCACAGTTACAAATATAATATTGGCATGGCTTCACGATACCAACAATCAGCTTTATAATATTTAAATATTAAGCTCGTTCTCATAAAAGTTGTCACGTAGCATTTTCAATTATTTGATTTCATATTTTCAAATCTTACTGTTATAATTTTGTTTATTTATGTAGGAGAAGGAAATTTGAGTGAGGGACAGTCAGTTATTGTCGGGTGACAGAAGGTATAAGATCGGTTAGCTAGAATGCCTAAATTCAGTAAACCTTTGAAAAGTAAACTTCATGCTTACGTTAGTGAATTTGGTGCCAATGTGTTTTCAACCGATGGAATGGTTTTGTTATGTAAAATTTGTGAAAAGACAATTAATCAAGACAAAAAAAAAAGTATTCTATAAGTCAACATAATGTGTCACCTACGAAGTAAATATGCGAGTTATGTTGATACAATTTAAATTTATTGCTAAAGGTTTAGTCTCGAGATAACAATGTAATTGATAGTCGAAACGATTGGCACATCAATATTACGACAATGAGTTGTTGGAAATTGTAATGATGTCATTATAAGGAATACGTGACTAACGAAAAAACAGGCTACGGCGCGACGTCACATTCTTAGTCATAACATGGCCAACATTGAAGAAGTTTATATATAAATGCACTTTTAACATGAATTTAATATAGCAATTCCCTTGTTTTTTTAGAACTTCGAACATGTATTTATATTAGGCGATTGTCAAGATGGCCATGACTAGACCATGATAATCACGTGATCCCGATTCGTGCCGAAGCCTGTCTCTCTCCCGTTAGCCACATCATGACATGACCTACACGGACATCACTTTATTTTTACTTCAATTTATTTTTATTGTACCTGAGTTTTTGAATGTACTTCACTCCCACCTCTTCTACTAATGAAGTTCAACCGTCCTCCACACAGATCCAAGGCCGCATATACAGTCACAGTAGCCTTACGGTCATAGTAAACAGTACGTTCCAAAAATAGGCTATGTTCGCGTTTTCCAGTGACGAAAGAGCTTTCAATACTGAATCATTTTCGCACAGGTACTGTCGTCCATTTGCCTACGTCGTATCCCGGTTTCCCCCACCAGCTTCTATTCGCCAGCTAGTGGCTGGGCTGTCTTAGCTCTTTTCTGAGAACATTAATTTGTTAGGAATTTGACGTCTACGTAATATTATACAACTATTTAAAATAACTTAAATAAAAGGGCCTCGTTAAGTAATTAACTGTCACGTGATTTCTTCCTTTCTACGACCCTACGACATAACCATTTGGACGGACAGTAGATAGCATGTCTGAGTAATTTTATCTTTTCGGATCGGACAGAAGTGAAGATTGAATTTACAGTACGTAAGGTACTCTTTCATAGAGTAGGTACAGAATTATTTCAACATGAGTTACTAGTACGAAGGACGAAACTGGTAATTGGGATTAGGTACAGTAGTCTATAGTGCGTTAATATGCACATTAGAACTGAAGTCTGTATCGAAATGAACGGTCACCATTTTCAAAAATGTGTTTAAATATCCATATTATGATTATTTTTCAATTTAACTTCATTCTCTATATTGTACGCTAATGTGCTGTAGACAGTATAATATACACTGCATAATGAATACGTCCACATGGACAGCTCAGTTCGTGAGTAAAAACACTTACTGTTAATACTGTACTGTATTTTGATTAAACAAAACCTTATGAAAATGATCAAACTCAAAAGCGCGATATTTCCTAGTTTACGTAAATGGATGAACTACTTTTCTTCCCTCCTATATCTAGTAAAGTGATTTGTTTGTATATTACGCCAGTATCATCGAACTCCAGTCGTGGAAGGGGTAACAAACGGCGTTGATCCAACGGTATAGCCAGGTTAATATTACAAATGTTAGTAAAAATAAAATGATGTCCCTGTACATGTGATAAAAGAAAGAAGAAAAATATCATTTCCATGAACATTTCGAAATCCAGGTTTTAGCATATTACGCTACTTATATGAAGAAAATAAATTAGTTTGGAAATTTCGCATTTCAATTCCGTTTTTGTTAGCATTGGCAGTAGTTTGTCTTACGAAGACATAATATGAGGAAATAGAAGATATTATTACGATTCTCGACCAGAGGGAATGGAACCTCTTCCCCGTCCCTCATCACTCATTCAACAATTACTTTTCGTAGCGAACGGCAGCACCAATGTTGATGACATCATCTCTGAGCTTCCTTCAACACAGAAACCAACAAAGTGCCTTTTTACACGCTAACGGATGTGGATATTATTTTATAACTGTTTCACTTTCTCATACAAGCGGAATAGAGAAAGTATTGTGATGTCGAAAACAAGAAGCCCTTTAACGTAATCCGCCCACTTTTCACACATCGCAGTGTAAACAGACTCGTTTAGTATAATGGCGGTTGTTGACACTGTGATGCTCTTCTTTTTCAGTGTAACACCATTGAGAGGCCTCTGTTTCATAATGAACCCGAGTGAAGAGGAGAGGGAAAAGTTGGGGAGACTGTTTTTGACTGAATATTAGATTTTGCTGTCTTGCGTAAGTTCGTCTCATTTATTTATGTGATCAAAATAATTATAGAAAAATGGATCAGTTAATAGTTATAGTATATATTTTTATTTATTTTGTACATTAGGAAGAAGGTCCAAGTACAATGTCAACAGACAAAAGAGGAAGTTGATGGTCTTCTCTTTAGAACTGTTTCTAAAAGTGTATACCGGGTGATTATGTGACAAAAAGGAACTTGGACGTACCCCAATGTAGTATATGTATGTATAGTATAAACCTGATGAAAGTGTTTTGGTGAAACGTAGAATGTTCCATCCGCTAATATATTACGAGCATTACTACACAGAAACTGCAAATTTCGTTCACAAGTAAGAATTACTACCTTATTTTCAATGTCTACAAAACAGAACCTTTCGCCTCGATTTGTTAAAATATTTAAGCTGTTTAACTGTTCTAATGCCTCATTTACATTGCGAGGGTGAATGGACATCTGTTTCCTCCGGGGTCTGTACAAATGCTAATCGAAATTTGACCGACTCCATTCTCTGAATATTAAAAGTATCTGACCTCGATAATTCTGTTCGTATTAATTTTACTGGGTTGTAAAGTAATTTCTTCACACGCTTTTCTTTTACAATTTTCCTGCAAAATATGTGATTCAATAGCCCTAAAGCTTTTATTTTCATGATCATGCAAGTCTCTTATACTGTATAATTATACTATTTCACTAACTTCTGCATTAATCTGTAAAATTGAGGTACATTTCTTTTCCGTGAATCCCGTACTTATTTTACGGTGTTTTCTATATTTGAAATTGTCCTTAACAAAGCATTCCACACTACGATTTGTGACCGTTTTTATAAATGACATTTCACTTTAAATTCACTTCCTATCAAAGCCAGCACTTCCTTCCAATAGCAACACTTCCGTTCAACTGTGGTTATGGAGACATCGAACCGATCACATACAGTAGCGTGGAAATTAATCCGAACACGACATATTTTTACATTTTCTGTCATTGTTGGCCTCACAGCTGCTCATACCGCTTTAATTGACATCTGTAGTACGTGTAATTCCATTGTTGAAGGTCTGTCATTATTTTTTTATAATATGTGACATTTTGCCTGTCGTTTTGTACTTATAAGCATTTTAGTTGTGTTGAAGACTTAATACTGCAATCCTGTGTACATTCTGTCGTCTTCACAAATGGATACAACTCCACGAAAACAGTCTAAAATTATAACATTAGCAGAGCATTCTTTTATGACACAGAGGCAAATTGCTGCAGAATGTCACATCGGTTTGGCTACTGTTAATTCGATCATAAAACGATACAGGGAGACTGGATCCATCACACCCCAGAAAAAGGAAACTGTGGCCGGAAAAGGAAGACTTCACCTGCAGATGATCGTTTGTCAGGAAAAGTAAATTAAATCCTAGACTAACTGCTGTCGACTTAACCCGCGAGTTAATGGCTACCACTGGGGCGAATATTCACGTCACAACAGTGCGGCTTAGGCTTTTGGAAGCTGGACAAAGGGCTCGTAAGCCTATTAAGAAGCAACTGCTAACCCCTGTTATGTGCAAAAAACGCTTAATGTGGGCATAATTACATCAACATTGGACAGTGAATGACTGGAAGAATGTACTTTTTCCAAAGAGTCTCATTTCGAGGTCCACGGCCACCGTGTTCCTTACGTACGAAAAGGATCCGAAAAAGTAACAGCAGCTCATCTCCAACAAGCACCCAAATACCCCCTAAAGTAATGTTTTGGGGTTGTTTTACATGAAGGGCCTGGAGCATTAATACCTATCAAGGGAATGATGAATTCTGACAAATATATTCACTTATTGGAAACCAGAATCGTACCCCAGCTGCAAAAATCATTTCCGGATGGCAGAGGTGTGTTCCAACAAGACCTGGCACCATGCCATACGTCTCGAAAAACTACAGAATTCTTCAACAGGAAGAATATTCAGGTACTCCCCTGGCCAGGCAACTCACCCGACATCAACCCCATTGAGAACTTGTGGTCAATTTGCAAAAGAAGAATGCAAAAAATGGATTGTTCTACAAAAGGAGAAGATGATTTCTGCACTCATTGGTGTATGGTTTCGCGATGAAGAAATAAAGAATATTTGTGAGAAATTAGTGGAATCCATGCCAAATCGCCTCAGAGCAGTTATTAGGAACAAGGGAGGCCACATAGATTACTGAGGTATGTCTTAGATCCTTTTTTTATCCCGTTTGAGTGTTTTTGCATAAGTAATTACGTTGTTCGGATTAATTTGCACGCTACTGTACAGTAAACATCGAACCCCCGCCCCTGTTCAGCGCCATCTTCACCAGTAGAGAATAGTTTAGAATAAATTTGGTATTACGTTATCAGATGACTTGTGCGGAATTGTAAATGTTGTTTTTGCGGTATCGAAACAAAATTTTTGACTATAATTTTCGGTTATTTTGCGCATTAGCTATCCAGCCATTGTCACATGGGAGTGAACGGTGTACATAGTATTTCCACAGTCTAGTATATACAGTTACGAAGCTCAATACGTGGCAAATATGCATCCATAGATAGTTGCTAACCGCTAGGATCGCTAATATCGCCTCATTACAGACAATGCAAAATAGTTCCGGCACAGTCTATTGTTCTTAGCACCCTCACAACTCAAGCTTCGTGACTGTATGTACTATACTGTTTTCGCTGTAAGAAAAATCCTAATGTAAATATAAGCACGTTGCTGTCATACCCGTGATTGGCTCTCAGTCGAAACACTCACATGACGCAGGAAAATATAGTTCGTATCTGGAAACCATGATATTGCATTATTTGAAAATAAAAATTTGAATTCTAGTTGTTAAATACAATGAAACATATAACTTCACTCATATGTATAACGCTATGTAAAAGAAAAGCTACTTTTATATTTTGTTATGTTCTATGAACGCGGATGAATACCAACAGTAGTTGTTCACGTAAGCACGTGGTACTGAAGTATGGCTTCTGCATCCTCGGTGTGTTTGGTTATTAATCATAAGAGTGGAAACCCTCTCCAAAGCGGAGAAAAACAAATAGTCTTAAATGTATATAATAAGTTAAGTGAGTTTTAATTACAGTAACTATAAAGTAAATGTTTCCTCAGCAAACGAATGCATAGTAGTGAGGTTAGGCCTACTTGACGAGTAACGGGAAATGTTTAACATGAAGTTGAATGTACAACAGTAGGTGCGAACACGTACTGAGAATCTATGGCGCCAAACAGCGGCCAATGAAGCCTCACTTCAGTCACGTGCTATTGTTTATATTAGGATTTTTCTTACAGCGAAAAGATTATAGACTGGGTATTTCTACATTGCTGCCTTGAGGCATGAACATTGTTAAGTACGGTACGTACACTCGTGGAAAATAAAAATATGACAATAATATTCAAATAGCACGCCAGCCCGTACAATTGCGAAGTAAATTTTACATATTTTTGTGTACTCACACAACTTTCGGAGTGGAAGGTCCGGGGTTCGATCCCTTGTGGCGACGGGATTTTCCAGAATGGTCCCGAGGTTAACGCAGCCTCCTATCAAGTTGAGTACCGGGTCTTTCCTGGGAGTAAAAGGCGGTCGGAGCGTGGTGTCGATCACACCACCTCATTCTAGTGCCGTGGTCAAGAAAGCATGGGGCTCTATTCCCATGCCCACCCAAGTGCCTTCATGGCATATGAAGGGGCTACCTTTATCTTTTACCTTTAAATTGTTTAACTAGTACCCCACTGCTATAGGTACGAAAATGTTAACTCTTTGATATATAGCGCATTTCCGATACGAACATTTCAACTCCTTGACCTGTATTCCATCTCGGAAACCAATATTTTAACACGCTGCATTTTTACCCACACCTATGAATGATATACAGGGTGATAAAAAAGTATCAAATATTTTAGGAGGTGCTAGTATGCATCAAAACAAAAAATAATGTCTAATAAACATGATCCTACAACACATACTTTCTGAGATCTGAACACTTTTCATAGGAGGTGCTCAATGTGACGTCCATTCATGGCAATGCATTCCTCTGCCCTTCGGCGTAAGGAATCACACACTCTTTGAAATTGACCTGGTTGTTCTTGATAACCAAAGTCTAGGTAATTTAGGTTTGGGGAACGAGCAGGCCAAGGTGTGGAGCCTCCCCAATCAATCCAGCGGTCCCGAAATGTCAACGTCAGGTGTTCACGCTCATTGCGGAAAAAATGTGCTGGTGTACCATCATGCACGAGCCACATCTGTAGTCTTTCCTGACATGGCACGTAGTTCAGCAAGGTAGGCAATGCATTAATAAGAAAGTCCTGATAACGAGCCCCAATTAATCTCTGTCGTAGCATGTATGGCCCTTAAAATATCACCAAGAATGCCTGCCCATACGTTGATTGAGAATCGGTGTTGATGCCTTGTTTCTTCAAGTGCATAGGGGTTTTCATCAGCCCACACAAATTCACAACACCACCTCGCTGAACCCCGCTCATATCCGCAAGCAAACTTTCGTTTTCAGTATTCCTTGCGACGTATCAGTATTCCATGCCAGGGGTGGTACGATTATCTGGTAGTCTGCTGTATTGTAGGGCAGAAAAATGCATTGCCATAAATGAACGTCACATTGAGCACCTTCTATGAACAAGTGTTCAGATCTCAGAAAGTATGTGTTGTAGGAACCATGTATATTAGACATTTTTTCCTAGTTTTGATGCATACTATCACCTCCTAAAATATTGGATACTCTTTTTAACACCCTATTATAGCTGTTAAAGAAAATTCTAAGTCTCTGGAAAAATGGGAAGGAAAATGCAGGAATAACCCAAAAACTAACCTCTCCGCGCAACTGGCATGATAGTTGCTAAATGCTCTTAATGGAAAGCACACTTTTAGTCACTCTATTGTCAATGCATTTCATTCCACCATTCTTCTATTACCGTCTTATTATCTCATTACTCTGAACAGAAATTTTACTGTAGTTTAAAATAGACGTTAAACAAATACCTCACTTTCCCGTAGTTCTTCAGTTCGTCAGAATCATGAAAAAACCCTTTTGGATGTCATTTGCACCAAGATATTTTCGTGTTAAATCCTCTCGATACAACTGAATAAGGTACAATGACGCAGTGCTGAGGTAATGCTTTCTTAACCTTTTAACTCTAAGGCGGAAGTGGTTAACCTCAAACCTGGTCAAGTTGTCTCCAGTGCAGTGTGGAGATTTCATGAATTTGAGTAACTGCAATAAACTCAAACAGTGCTACGTAAATGATCAAATCCTCATACACTTTGCCTAGTAACTTAAAAAAATGGGATCTGAGCAAATCCAATGGCTGCGTGTAATGTCTATACAGAATCAAGGCGATGGAAGTACAGCAGAACCCCGATTATCCGTCACCCTATTAACCGATTGTTGGATTATCCGTGTCATAGTCTCCTTTTTGTTGCAGAAAAAATATTGAGTACTGCATAATACATTAGCACGTATTTTTTGTTTAGAGAGTGATATTACAAGCCTTTGCCCTTACACATTATGATCTACTGTTCGAGTGACCTGTTTAATTTCTCTGCAAAACGTCTTCCACAAGTGCCAAAAGAATACATGCTGTGCTAAGTATCGAAGAGAAGTGCATATAATTGAGTGGTTTTGGAAAAGAGGAACTGTGGTTCATCTCACACCGGAATACGAGATTAGAGTTACAACTGTGCGGGAGTTAATAAAAAAACAAGGATAAAGTGCATAAATCACTTAAATCTATAACATGAGACCTATACTTTTCTTATCTTTCCACAGAAATCTATCATAGGAAGTTTCCTTAACCCTTGGAAACCCGTCATTGGCATTCATTCATTCATACATTCGTTTGTTTGTTTGTTCATTCATTCATAATTTTCTATCAGTGCAAACCCAGCATTTTCCAGTCTTTCCTATTTTCTACCTCCCTCTTAGTCTCCGCATATGATCCATTTATCTTAATGTCGTCTACTATCTGACATCTTCTTCTGCCCCGAACTCTTCTCCCGTTCACCATTCCTTCCAGTGCATCCTTCAGGTAGGCAGTTTCTTCTCAGTCAGTGACCCAGCCAATTCCTTTTTCTGTTCCTGATCAGTTTCAGCAGTATTCTTTCTTCACGCACTCTTTCCAACAGAGCTGCTATACTTAAAACTTCTGATCCACTACGTAATATGTGAAAACACATGACCACGGAGAAAATCACGAAACTGCATTATGCAACATTAATTTATGCAAGTTTTCTATGGTACGGATTATCCGATTTTTTCGATTAACCGTTCAGCCCACCCCCTTCATTACCACGGATAATAGAGGTTCTACTGTAGTATGAATAAATACAATTTGCTGTAAGATTTGAGTACGTCTAATGAATGGACTGAAATAAGCTATGAATAACAGTCAATTCTCTCTAATAATAATAATAATAATAATAATAATAATAATAATAATAATAATAATAATAATAATAATAATAATAATAACACACTCACTTTGAGAGAGGGCCGAGGTTAAGGATGTTTGAGAATAAAGGAGCTTAGGAAAATATTTGGAGATAAGAGGGTGAAGTTACAGGAGAAAGGAGAAAATTAAACAACGCAGAACTGCACGCATTATATTCTTCACCTGACATAATTAGGAACATTAAATCCAGACGATTGAGATGGGCAGGGCATGTAGCACGTATGGGCAAATCAAGAAACCGAGGGAAAGAGACCTTTGGGGAGGTCAAGGCATAGACGGGAGATAATACAGTATTAAAACACATTTGAGGGAGGTGGGATATAATGGTAGGGACTGGATTAATCTTGCTCTGAATAGGGACCGATGACGGGCTTATGTGAGGGCGGCAATGAACCTCTGGGTTCTCTAAAAGCCATTTTTAAGTAAGCAAGTAGTAGTAGTAGTAGTAGTAGTAGTAGTAGTAGTAGTAGTAGTAGTAGTAGTAGTAATAATAATAATAATAATAATAATAATAATCATGGCGAGGCCAAGACATATATGGGAGGATAATATTAAAATGTATCTGAGGGAGGTGGGATATGATGATGGAGACTGGATTAATCTTGCTCTGAATAGGGACCGATGACGGGCTTATGTGAGGGCGGCAATGAACCTCTGGGTTCTCTAAAAGCCATTTTTAAGTAAGCAAGTAGTAGTAGTAGTAGTAGTAGTAGTAGTAGTAGTAGTAGTAGTAGTAGTAGTAATCATGGCGAGGCCAAGACGTAGATGGGAGGATAATATTAAAATGTATCTGAGGGAGGTGGGATATGATGATGGAGACTGGATTAATCTTGCTCTGAATAGGGACCGATGACGGGCTTATGTGAGGGCGGCAATGAACCTCCGGGTTCCCTAAAAGCTATTTGTAAATAAGTAGTTGTAGTAGTAGTAGTAGTAGTAGTAGTAGTAGTAGTAGTAGTAGTAGTAGTAGTAGTAATAATAATAATAATAATAATAATAATCATGGCGAGGCCAAGACATATATGGGAGGATAATATTAAAATGTATCTGAGGGAGGTGGGATATGATGATGGAGACTGGATTAATCTTGCTCTGAATAGGGACCGATGACGGGCTTATGTGAGGGCGGCAATGAACCTCTGGGTTCTCTAAAAGCCATTTTTAAGTAAGCAAGTAGTAGTAGTAGTAGTAGTAGTAGTAGTAGTAGTAGTAGTAGTAGTAGTAGTAGTAGTAGTAGTAGTAGTAGTAATCATGGCGAGGCCAAGACGTAGATGGGAGGATAATATTAAAATGTATCTGAGGGAGGTGGGATATGATGATGGAGACTGGATTAATCTTGCTCTGAATAGGGACCGATGACGGGCTTATGTGAGGGCGGCAATGAACCTCCGGGTTCCCTAAAAGCTATTTGTAAATAAGTAGTTGTAGTAGTAGTAGTAGTAGTAGTAGTAGTAGTAGTAGTAGTAGTAGTAGTAGTAGTAGTAGTAATAATAATAATAATAATAATAATAATAATAATAATAATGGCGAAACCAAGACGCAGATGGGAGGATAATATTAAAATGGATTTGAGGGAGGTGGGATATGATGATAGAGACTGGATTAATCTTGCTCAGGATAGGGACCGATGGCGGGCTTATGAGAGGGCGACAATGAACTTGCGGGTTCCTTAAAAGCCATTCGTAAGTAATAATAATTTTTTGATGTCACGTAGCTCCTACACGAGGCATCGGAGAACATGGACTGTTTTACAAAAAATGATTCTCGTTGCGAGATATATCGATCTCCAGAGTGTTGCAGAGATCATGAATCACCCTGTATAACAATATCAATGTTTTTCAATTAATGGATTTGGAGTGAAAGATCTGCCCTTGGGGAGAACACTAAATGAATGAAATGAATTAATATTTTGTAGCATTTAAAACAAAATATAAACGAAAGAAAGCTCTGTTTATTTAATTGACCCCATTTTTCTGTGTTCCCTTTCAGGTAGACTGCATCTGTTGTTAGGTAAGATGTGAATGATTGTTTCTTTTGCTGTCGATTCCACCTTCGCCCCTGTATAGAAAAAATCCTCCCTCCCCTACGGGGAAAAAGAGCGAGGGATGCACACGCTTCCAGTAGCATTGACCTCTTTTCCCGCCTCGCGTCACTCTTGTAGTTACCAAGATAACTTGCGTGTAATAATAATAATAATAATAATAATAATAATAATAATAATAATAATAATAATAATAATAATAATAATAATACGTATGTTTTATATGTAGGCCTACACTCTTTTGAGGTAACGCATAGACCTAGAAAATAGGACTTGATACCGCATCTTTCTCTCCTAATTTCGCGGTTTTTCATCCCAGGGTTGTACCTCAAGGTCGACGTCTTATCCTCTGTATATCGCAGCGGAGGAAACCAAAAAAAAATCAGTGAAATCGGTATCTTTGACGTCGTGATGTAGGTAGAAAAGCACAGCCATACTTAAAAAAAAAAAAAAAAAAAAAAAAAAAAAAAAAAAAAAAAAAGAGGTTGACGATAAATATACTGTAGACCTATTTGTTGTATTTTAAACGAATGTCATTTATTAGGAGGAAGAAGAATAAAATGCACAAGATTTGCAGATGATATGGCGTTGTTGGCAGAAGAGGAGATGATACTAAAAGATGTGCTACTGGAGCTAAACGACACCTGTGAGCAGTATGGGATGAAGATAAATGCAAATAAGACGAAGAGCATGGTCATAGGAAGAAAAATACAGAAGATAAACTTGGTAAGAATTCTAAATGAGGCAGTAGAGCAAGTGGACAGCTTCAAAGACCTGAGGTGTACTATAAGCAGTAACATGAGCTGCTGCCAGGAAGTCAAAAAGAGGATAGCAAATGCAAAGGAAGCTTTTAATAGACAAGGAGCATCTTCTGCGGACCTCTGGAAAAAGAACTAAAGAAGAAACTAGTGAAGTGCTTTGTATGGAATGTGGCATTGTATGGGGGCAGAAACATGGACATTACGACGAAGTGAAGAGAATAGAAGTATTTGAAATGTGGATATGGAGAAGAATGGAACGTGTGAAGTGGACAGACAGGATAAGAAATGAAGCTGTGTTGGAAAGAGTGGGTGAAGAAAGAATGATGTTGAAACTGATCAGGAAGAGAAAAAGGAATTGGTTGGGTCACTGGCTGAGAAGAAACTGCCTATTGAAGGATGCACTGGAAGGAATGGTGAATGGGAGAAGAGTTCGGAGCAGAAGAAGATATCAGATGATAGACGACATTAAGATATACGAATCATATGAAGGCAGAAAATAGGAAAGATTGGAGAAAGCTGGGTTTGCAGTGAAAGACCTGGCTTTAGGCAGAACAATGAATGAATGAATGAATGAATGAATGAACCATTTATTCTATGTGCTCTGAACCATAATACTATGTATCATAACACTCGTAGTCTAATATTGCTGGAATATAGGAAATTGAAGAGTTAACAGTCATGTTAATGATTGTTCTTTGAAATTAATAAATACAAGAAATGAAAAAATTTCGTTCATAATTGGCACTGACATTTGAATATACTTCTTTTTTTGTACTTTTTTGTGTTTCTCTTTGACCATTAGCAAAATATCGAATCGTTGTTGTGGATTGCCTACCTGGTCATTTTATGTCTCTAACATGTCCACATTCTCTGAATTTCGCTTCTATTTTACTTATAGTTGACTGGGCAAGAGGTGGCCCATTTGGAAGAGTTTCGTTAAAAAGTGTGCGGTGAGTAATACTCTTGTGTACGTCTTCTGTCACCCAATCCTACAAGTCTCATCATCAGGATATCAATTCCCTCACTTTTTGTTAACAACATCTTGTTTTTTGTGCATTACATCAACAAAACGGCTTTCACAACACAAGGGCTAATAAAATGTATCAACAATTTAATTGTTACCTTAGTAACCATAACCATAGTGCTTCTGTATAAAACAAATGAAGTATTGCATAGCGGTATAAAAAAATATGCCCTTTAAGATGATATTAAATAACTATAGGATGTTATTTAAAAATGTTCTCGATGCCGTCAAAATTTGCATAACAGTCACAAAAATACAGGGACATCATTTTATTTTTACTTTAACTAACGAAGTTCCAAATATCCTCCACACAGAACCAAGGCCACAATACTGAGTTAGTGATTATAGTACGTTTCAGAAAAATGTTCTCGTTTTCCAGTGACGAAAACTTCCAATATTGAATCATATTTTCGCACAGGTACTGTCGTCCGTTTGCCTATGTCGCATCCCGATTTCCCCCACCTGCTTCTCCTCGCTCAACTGTAAAGACTAGTGGCTGGGCTTTCTTAGCTCTTTTCTGAAAACATTAATTTCTGTTAGGAATTAATTGGACGTCTCGTAATATTATGCAACTGTTTAAAATAACTTTTAAATAAAAGGGCCTCGTTAAGTAATTAACTATCACGTGATCCCCCTTCCTACGATCCTGCGACATAACCACTTGGACGGACAGTAGATAGCATGTCTGAGTAATTTTATCTTTTCGGATCGAGCAGAAGTGAAGATTGAATTTACAGTACTAGCCTATGTAAGATACTCTTTTTATAGAGTAGGTACAGAATTATTTCAACATGAGTTACTAAGTATGAAGGACGAAATTGGTAATTGGAATTAGGTACAATAGTCTATAGTGCAATAATGTGCACAAAAAACAGAAGCCTGTATCGAAATGAACGGCCACCATTTTCAAAAATGTGTTTAAATATCCATATTATGATTATTTTTCATTTTAACTTCATTCTCTATATATTACGCTAATGTGCTGTAGACAGTATAATATACACTGCATAATAAATACGTTCGCATGGATAACTCAGTTCGTGAATAAAAACACTTATTGTTAATACTGTACTGTATTTTAATTAAACAAAACCTAATGAAAATTATCACACTCAAAATCGCGATATTTCCTACTTTACGTAAATGAATGAACTACTTTTCTTCCCTCCTGTACCTAGTAAAGTGATTTGTTTGTATTTTACGCCAGTATCATCGAACTCCAGTCGTGGAAGGGGGTAGCAAACGGTGTTTCGGGTCTCAATCATTATTCCAAAGGTATAGCCAGGTTAATATTAAAAATGTTAGTAAAAATAAAATGGTGTCCCTTAGTTCGTTTCTGTAATAATTTAAATATTCCTTTCTAAATAAAAGACTTGACGTGTCAGAGCTTTTCTCTCTAAAATATCCTCATTTAATTTTAATTGAAATTATCGGAAGCCCTTCGTTACTTTTATACACATCTTTCTGATAGTAATTGAGTAGCCGTATTTCTAGCGTCTGAAAAGTTTCAGATGTCTACTGATTGCGTGCAATATTTGAAAATTCCTAAATTACTTTCGACGTGAACCGTTTTAAATGGGCACCTATTTGAGAAAATGGTAATTATTTAGAACAATTTCCGAGAAAAATTGCCCGTTACAATTTCAATAGGCTAATACTTCGACTACAAGCATCTCGTTCCTTAGCAACCCGCAACATATAAACAAATATATTGGAAAAATAAATGAAGTTTGAATAGCGTCGTATATTTTTTACATTCAAGATATTATAATATCTACGATGTTCAGGCAAAAGGACTTATTCCACAAAACAACAATGTTTCAGAAACAGCTAATAGTTAAATTTTAGCACATTATTATTAGTTACTTTATATGAAAGAATGTAAACATAATTGTCAAAAAACATATCTTCAAATTTTGTAAATTAAATTTTAACTAATTAGTCTACAGCAAAAAAGGAGTCACATTTAAAAAATAAAGGTTAAGCCCTTTATCTAGACACTCTCGATATAAGTGGCTTGAACAGCATATTATGCTGCATTTATTTTCATTCACTTATTCATTAAAAGTTTAAATTCTTTGTTTAACCATTAAATTCGCAAAGTATTCTAAGGGATATAATTTTAATAGTAGCCTACAATAGAAAAAACATGGTGGGAAAATTAAAATTTCACAATACTATAATATTGTACTACATAATGTAAAATATGGACATTGCGATAGTTGTTTTCTTTACAGTCCGACACGGTTTAATAAAGTGATAAATGAAGTTTTGCCAATTTAAGGGTTAATTATACACAACCACCGACCATTTAAAAAACGTTTCACGCAATTAAAGGCATTCTACGAACTCCCTGTCATCTTTATACTTTCATAATTTAAGCTAATATACTGAAATCTTACAACTTCTCTGATTCCGCAACCATACCACCCATTAATCATGCTCCCAGTGCAATTTTCTCCATATGCAGACATTTCTATCAATTTTAGACACATTAAACATAAAATAATTATGAATTACATTAGCTAAAATCATCAATGCATAATACCTTGCAATAATTTAACGTATAGCGATGTTCGTTCTATTTTAATACACTCGATTCTTTTTTTTTTTTTTTTTTTTTTTTTTTTTTTTTGCATAGTAATGCAACAAATACACATTACTTAAGTTATAACAAAGCCTAACATAATATGACACTAAACAGGGCATCATTGTGGACCCCACGATACGTTTTGAAGTAGAATGTCATCAGTCAGCCGAGGTCCACCTTGAGAAGAAGTCGATCTATGAGCCTACAGTCAACTATTTCAAGCTGAAATATGCCTTAATTCACGTTGAGGTATTCGGCTTGCTCATAGGTGCTCGAGGGACTATACCAGCTTTTTCGAAGAATTTCGACGGCAGTTTGCTCTGCCAACATCTCTGAGGATGACATTGTGATAATTGTGTGAAAAAAATCCTGCCAAATCCTAATTAATCACATGGTGCCACATTAATAGCAATTGTAACTTTTCACGCCCTTTTCTTTGTTTCTCTTTTTTAAAATTTAATATCTATGTTTACATATGTATAATAATTTTTGAGGATATACTGAGTCCGCAGGGCTACCCTCAATGGGAGGCAGTTTAGTATTATATTATTATTATTATTATTATTATTATTATTATTATTATTATTATTATGTGAGGCTGCCTGGAAAATCCACCTTAAGTCGCCAGACATAATTTTTCAGTGGAGCAAAATAAAGCGAATCAGGTCAAGAAAAACGATTTCGAGATCTGTTAGATTACTTCATGAACTACATATAAAGTACAGCTCCAAGGATGCCAAAGATGTCGAAATATGTTATATTAGCGTCCAATTTTTTCAGTTCAACTTTAAATGCAATTTACTAAAAAATGTCCATTTTTAAGAAAAGTTTTCAGAATTCAATTAAAAATGCAATTTTTATCGTAAAAATATAATTTTTGTTTAAAATGTTCAGCATTTTCTCCTCTTTCCAATACAGTAAAAACAAAATTGATATTTGCCGACTTAAAGGGAGAGGATGGTATTTTTTTAACTTTTTCCTATTTGGTGTAAATTATTAATTTTTGTATATATAGAACTCATAGCTGTGGCAACTCAACCAAATAAAAATATTTTGAAAAAAAAATATATTTTGGGGCCCAAATTTGAAAAAAATATACCCAATGCAGGATTGTACTAAAACCGATATATATAAACCGTTTTTAAAGATAGATTCAAACAGTTTTTGAAATGTATTTGCAAATGTATGTGCTACAAACTGTCTGTAACAGAATTTTGATATTAGTCCCTACGTTTGTGAAATAATTAAAATTTAGTAACAATTTTCTGATTTCCTTTCTTGCAAACAAACGGACGTATTTTTAAAATGAAATCAATTAACAAAATTCTGTTACAGAGAAAAGTTTCCTTATAGTCTAAAGAATGTGTGTTCTAAATTTCATGCATGTATCTTTAATAGTTCAGAAATTATATCCATTTTGTCTGGCAATGTGACAAAAAAATTAAGTTACTGGAAACCGAAAAAAGCGGGCGTGTGATTTAAAAATCCATAGCGCAGGAAATTTAAAAGTGACGTCTCAACATCCGATAAGGGCACAAATATCCACAAAATGTTATGCAATGCATTCCACACATATCAAAGGGTATTTTAAAGAAAAAAAAATTGAAAATTTAATTTACCGGAAACAACAGTAAAAGTGGGCGAGTGATTTAAAAATCCATAACGCAGGACGTTTATAAATGGCAATCCATACATATCAGAGTATTTTAAAGATTTTTTTGAAAGTTTAGTCATTTTTCATAAAAAATACCATCCTCTCCCCTTAAGGTCGGGTTTCATAGGCAACCTCACGTATAGAATAACAGCTATACTTATATAGACCTAAAAATGTAAATGGTAAATACCGAATCATACAAATAACAAATTATTTCTCAAGTTTACTAGCAAGAAATATTAAAATCGTCTTGAAATGACTTCCTTTTACATCAGAATAAAACATTTCGTGCAAAGAACAATAAAAATAATCAGACTGACCTTGGTTACAGCGAGGGCGAAATTATATGTTAGAGCCGCCACTGAACAGGGTAAGGAAATCCCATACAGCCTCCACAGGCCCGGATGCTGGGTTGATAATCACTTCACACTACTCTGTCGTCATTTCCCTAGACAAAGAATCGCACTGTCGATCGGAATAGATGACCCAGTTCATATTCACAATACGAGCCTCTCGCACACAAATAATTCAAGTACCCGGTTCGATTCTACGCCACAACTAACAAAACAGGCAGACGTAGCAAAAGTCCTTCAGATATCCTGGCCACACTCTTTCACCAACTATTCTGCCACAAAATTCAACCACAAAACTGGTCGAGCAGGTAAAAAAGTCACTCACAAGGATAAGACGAAGTTGGTTCTCGCTAGCGTCTCATCCTGGAATGTGCTGACCACCGACGAAGTCCCTCTACCTGTTTCAACTCGGCTTCACACAGCTTCGGACTGTTGAGGGGACTCTAGATCCACTGCCGTGGGGTATTCGCCCCACTCATTCACTCGTGTGCGAGGGGAGGAGAGGAGGGAGGGAATTGTCCACCACTTAATTACTCTCGCAAGGCTACCAACCTCCGATGAGACTACTCATGTATGACAATAGTGAATATGTAATTATTTCTTACTTCTTTATGCACACGCACATAGCGCGTCCTTGCTTCCTTTCCCCTTGTGCGCACAAATTGTACCATAAATTTCCGCGATGTTTTTCAAACTGTGAGCCGCATGACTTCCCCTATTTTACTTTAATTTGCGACTCCTATCAACTATTATTATTTTCAACCGGGGTTTGAGCTACAAAATAAATAATTATCGCAAAAATGCACAAATGAAAAATTATTACTATTACTATTACTATTATGACAAGTGTTGCACTGCATGTTTCCACGTATTCACATTTTTTTTAATGTTATAGTGATATTTAACTTATTGTATATTTTTGTTTTCATATTTTCCGATAATGGTATATCTATAATGTATTAAGTTGAGCTATATATAATCATAATTTTCCTTATATAATTTTTCCTAATATATTAAATTAATTTTCATCATTTTACTAGCTATCCCAAATATTAAATTAATTATAATTGATTCAATTAAATTAGCTCATAAATTAAGTTACTACTTTACCTTATAGGTTTATCTAAATTTAAATAAATATGTAGTTTACTAGTCGTTAAAACTGAGGAATATTGCTGGAGAACCTTTTAAGTTTAGTTTGTAATGTAAATATGTATTGTATTGATTAAGGCTGGTTGAGTGGAAGAGAAGGCCTTATGGCCTTAACTCTGCCAGCGAAAATAAAACATTATTATTATTATTATTATTATTATTATTATTATTATTATTATTATTACTGTGTGTACTTAAAAATATTGTATTCATTGTATGCTTTGTACTGCAGTATTTTATTTTATTATTATTATTATTATTATTATTATTATTATTATTATTACTATTCTTATTTATTATTATTATTATTATTATTATTATTATTATTATTATTATTATTAATTGTCTTATTTTTATACTTTATACTTTCTATGTCTCATTTATTTTGACCTGCTGTTCACATTTTATTATGCTTTTTCTTTCTTTCTGTATGTTATATATTATGCCTGATTTCTACTTACTTGTTGTTTACATTTTATTATTATTATCTTATTCAGTTTTGTGTGTAAAATTGTAGTGTACTTTGTAAATTTGTAGTGTTTTTGAAACGCAGTTTTACTCCTGATTGAGTGTTAGAGAAGGCCGTATGGCCTTAACTCTGCCAGGTTAAATACATTATTATTATTATTATTATTATTATTATTATTATTATTATTATAAATAATTGTGCAGAAAGATGAAATTAATAAAGTATGCAGAAACAAAAAATTATGTAATTTGTTCCTTGTAGTTTTATTACTTTCAATCCATCTTATCACACTCTAGATAAACCATTCTCCTTTCTCTTAAATTTTCTAATGAGGACATTAACAAAATTTGTCTAATGGTATTGAGAGATTCATTATCCATTTTACACAATCACTTGTATAATACTATGTATTTTTTTTTTTTCACTTCATTTCATTACTCTTCAATGTATTTTCATCTCATGTTTCTCCGAAATCAAATTGTACTTTATTTTTAAATTTATCATTGTTCCGTATTCTCTCCGCAGTCATAGTGTATTTTTAATTTAACCTCTGCTTTGTATTCTGGATCCTAGTGGTCAGCCGTAGATTTCGACCAGATGTCCCAAATTGTGGAATTTGTTGTAAGTAAATCATTAGACGTAGGTATGTTTAGAATCAATTACTGCTGAATTTACTTCACATTAAAGTACGTTATTTTATGGGCACTCAAAACATTGAAATTTTTTACTAATAGGCCCTTCAAGATTTTTTGTTAGCAGAGTGCTAACTCTTTTACTGAAAGGCGGTTTCTAATTCCAGTTTTTACAAAATTCATGTAACTAAATCTTCGCTCACAATTCACAGTAGGCCTATGCGATGGAATTATATAAATCAATTAGAAGAAATTGTTCACTTAACTTACATGAATTGTACCAACTCTTTGAAACCAATTCCTGAACATCTATTGCTCAATACCTTTTTGAACATTGCCCATGCCATTAGCATTTCATTTAAATTCAGATTAGTTCTGATTTCATTTTCTCCATTACCATTTTCGTTTCTGAAGTCCAATGTGGTCGCATTTTTGCACATTTATATTCAAAGTTTATTGTTTTTCTTAAAAGTTGAGTAGCAAAATACGACTATGGCTTAAACCTGTTTTGAACATGCGTAAGGATCAAATTAAGAGTTGTGACTTACGGAAACTGGGTAGTGTGGGCGACAAAAAATCACATTTTTGTTTTTTGCTTTTAAAAAATGCAGCATTTTCCGTAGATCAAAAATAATTTGAGTTTATATTGTATGTTGTGTACATATGTTAACTCAACAGTCCGAAGACTGGTTGGAACTTCAAGTGATACCAATAAGGCATCACTCATGAGGCAACTAAGTAAGGAGATAGTGGGGGTAGGGTGGCCAGTTCTTTTCCCGGGTTTATATTATTACGACTATTTCTAGGTCTTAAAAATTGTCCTTTTAACAGCCCCTTCGTCCATTTGGTGAAACTTAGATTCTCCCACACCACATTAAGAGAAAAACTAATTATTTTTATGTTGTTCGAAAGACGTACAGGCTCTACCAAAAGTTTAAGGACATCCCTTCAAAAGTAATGTTTCACTCTCGACTTTATACTTATGTGAAACCCACTGATCTTTATACAAGAAGCAAATGCCTGTGAAAAATAAAGTTTTTACTTTAAACCCGATCTCTCTATCTTCCAAACTGTGGGTTATATAACAATTTTTCTGTTATAAATATTTATTGAAACATTACATTTTTTTGTAGGAAAAAAATTAATTACTCCAGAATGAGTGTACTTACATCAATTAATTTTTGGATAGAGTTAGACACATCTAAAATGTTTCTTATGCAATTATCACATTTTATTTTAAAAATTTGTGACAGCTCGTTCACGCATTGTAATCCAGAATTTTTTCTTTTATTTATGAAACATTTCCAGTTTCTAAAACTCTCTTGAATGTGAAATTTTCGGCAAATTGATCAGGAACCGCTACTGCCATTTACATTACAACATTGGGAGTTGGTAAAAACTTGTAAATCAGCTTACCGTATTTCCTCCAGTTTTAGTAAACAGTTGCGGAGTTTGTTACAAGTGTGGAAAGGTTAGATTTATTCCTTGAAAAAAAGTAAACATGGCTCGAAATTCAGTGAGTATGCACATGAAGTGACAGATTATTGAGATGTAGAAGAATGACTTGAGATAATATCTAACTCTATCCCAAAATTCATTAATATAAGTACAGGGACATCATTTAATTTTACTAACATTTTTAATATTAATCTGGCTATACCTTTTGCTACCCCTTCCCACGACTGGAGTTCGATTATACTGCGTAAAATAAAAACAAATCACTTTACTAGGTATAGGAGGAAGAAAAGTAGTTAATCCATTTACGTAAACTAGGAAATATCGCATTTTCGAGTTTGATAGTTTTCATTAAGTTTTTGTGTAATCAAAATACAGTACAGTATTAACATAAGTGTTTTTACTCACGAACTGAGTTATCCATGCGAACGTATTCATTATGCAGTGTATATTATACTGTCTACAGTACATTAGCGTACAATATAGAGAATGAAGTTAAATTGTGAAATAATCATAATATGGATATTTAAACACATTTTTGAAAATGGTGGCCGTTCATTTCGATACAGGGTTCAGTTCTTTTGTGCCTATTATCGCACTATAGACTATTGCATCTAATTCCAATTACCAGTTTCGTCCTTCGTACTAATAACTCATGTTGAAATAATTCTGTACCTACTCTGTAAAAACATACCTTACGTACTGTAAATTCAATCTTCACTTCTGTCCGATCCGAAAAAATAAAATTACTCAGACATGCTATCTACTGTCCGTCCAAGTAGTTATGTCGGAGGATCGTAGAAAGGGGAAATCACTTGACAATTAATTATTTAACGAGGCCCTTTTATTTAAGTTATTTTAAACAGTTGCATAATATTACGTAGACGTCCAATTCCTAACAGAAATTAATGTTTTCAGAAAAGACTAAGACAGCCCAGCCACTAGCCTTTTCAGCGGCGTGAGCAGAAGCAGGTGGGGAAAATCGAGATGCGACGTAGGCAAACGGACGACAATACCTGTGCGAAAATATGATTCAATATTGAAAGCTGTTTCGTCACTAGAAAACGCGAACATATTTCTGGAACGTACTATACTCAGTACTACTTGACTGCATGTACGCGCCTTGGTTGTGTTGGAAGTTTACTAGTAGAGGGGTGGGAGTGGAGTACATTCAAAAACTCAGGTACAATAAAAATTGAAGTAAAAATAAAATGATGTCCCTGTACATCCATTCTGGGGTAGCCTAATTATTTTTTTCCTACAAAAATATAATTATTCAATAAGTGTTCATAACAGAATTTTTTTATAATTCACAGTTTGAGATCGAGTTTAAAGTAAAAACTTCATTTTTCACAGACATTTGTTCCCCGTATAAAGATCAAGGGGTTTCACGTAAGTATAAAGTCAGGAGTGAAATGTCATTTTTGAAGGGATGTCCTTAAACTTTTGGTAGAACCTGTACATAAATGGCATTTTATGTACAATCAGATAAGATGAATTTTAGTTTTATAGATTGCACACAGAAAATGCAGTAGGGTAAACATTGATAATTCTGTGGCAGTGGTTATTTCGTGATACTTTTTCTTTGCTCTTTTGTGAACTAACCAATGGTGTTACGAGATCCAAGTTTCCGCCAAGGGATTGCACGCTGCTAAAGAGTGGCTCAGACGTGTTGGTCCAGACTTTTACCGTGCTGGTCTACAGGCCCTCGTTCCTAGGTTACGTAAGGCAGTTAAAAGGGACAAGGATTATGTGGAAAAGTGACATTTTGTTCCTGAAGGATGTATCTACATTCTGTGAAAATAGCAAAGCTGTAGGATAAAAATATAATTTTTAAACAAAAGTTATGCATTACTTTTGGAGTTACCCTAGTAATATAGCCTATAGTAGTGTCCGTAATAAAAGTGTTCACCCTTTCAGGGCAAAGAAGATCCCTTTTCAATTTCAATTTTTATTTTGATTTCATTCTTATTATGTGTTGATATGTATTTCTATGTTTTCTTGCTATGAATATGTATCTGAATGAAAAATACAAAATTCAGATAATAAGATTAAAACTATTTGGGATATTATTAAAAATGAAACTAATCGATATTCAAAGGGTGAAAATATTACTTGCATTAAAATCAATGATAGTAAAATAGATAACCCAAAATCAATTGCAAATCATTTTAACGACTTCTATATAAATATTATTCAGAACTTAAACATTCAAGATTGTCCAGAAGATGCTGCACTTGGTTACCTAACTGATGCATTTAACACTGAGTTTTTAGGTCTCAAATTTATTCCCACTACCGCAGCAGAAATCATGCATGTGATAAAACAACTAAAAACAAAATATTCCTCTGGATATGATGAAATTCCAAGTAAAGTTCTGAAAGCTTGTTCTGAAATATTATCCCATCCGTTAAGCTATCTATGCAATTTGTCAATGCAATGTGGTATTTTTCCAGAAAGACTCAAATATTCAATAGCAAAACCAATATACAAAAAGGGAGATAAATGTACTATTGCTAATTACAGACCCATATCATCATTAACAACATTTTCAAAAGTGTTTGAGAAAGTTATGTATAATAGATTATATCATTACCTGGAGTCCAACAATATATTAGTTTTAGAACAGTTTGGATTTAGAAAACAAAAATCGACAGAGAATGCTGCTTTTAGTTTGGTGGATGAAATACTAAATTCATTAAATTCGAAACTACATGTAGGTGGGATTTTTGTGACTTGGCTAAAGCATTTGATTGTGTAGACCATAGTATATTAGTAAAAAAATTGAAATTTTATGGTATTAAAGATGAGATGTTGGGTTGGTTTACATCGTACTTATCAAATAGAAACCAAAAAGCAGAAATAAATGTACCAAATAGTCATAAAGTTACTTATTCAGAATTTAGAAATATTAAACATGGTGTTCCGCAGGGTCAATTTTAGGTCCATTGTTGTTTCTAGTTTATATTAATGATTTAGCCTTGACCATAAACAATTCATCCCATGTAATTTTATTTGCAGATGATACAAGTGTAATTATTTCAAGCAAACAATACGATCATTTTATAAACACTTCTAATACAGTGCTGAATCTAATGAATGAATGGTTCCATGCAAATAAACTAGCACTTAATATTGATAAAACCAGTGCAGTCAAATTTAGTACACACAATAGTGCTCATTTTTCCTACAGTATTCGATTAAATGGAACTCATCTCAAAGAATCTATAAGCACAAAGTTTCTTGGTTTAGAATTGGATAATCACTTGAACTGGAAAACGCATATAGAATGTATTACTCGTAAATTGAGCTCTGCCTGTTATGCATTAAGATCCTTATCTACTATTGGTGATATAAACTTACTTAAAATGTCATACTTTGCATATTTTCACTCTGTAATGAAATATGGATTAATATTCTGGGGTAACTCGTGTGAAGCTAAACACGTTTTTGTTTTACAAAGAAAGCTATAAGAATAATGACCGGTGTGCATAAAAGGACCTCATGTAAAAATATTTTCCGAAACTTAGAAATCTTGACTTTACCTTGTGAATACATTCTTTCCCTAATGATGCTGTATATTAAGAACCAAGATAAATTCAGTACTAATCAAGACATTCATCATTTTAATACAAGACATAAATCAGATCTTCATCATTTGTTAGTCTAAGCTGTTTTAAAAAAGGAGTTCGCTATTCATGTATAACAGTCTTCAATGCACTGCCTAATTATCTTAAAGATTTGAAGAACAACGAGAAAAGGTTCAGAAAAGAATTAACCAAATTTCTACATACTCATACCTTCTACACAATTGATGAATTGTTAATGCTTGTGAATTGAATTATTCTACTTAAATGACATGTACAATTTTATATAGCTCAACTAAAATATGTTTTTATATTGACTTAATCTGTTTACTATGTATTGTATTTTTGTTTAGCATAACTGATGAATTGTATATACTGTAAATTGAATAGTATACTGTATAGGTCAACTGATGAATTGTTTAAGCTTATAAATTGAATTAATCTACTTCATATGAATTGTATAGCTTAACGAAAATAAGTTTGTAAATTGAAATAATTTGATTGTATATGTTTGTATAGTTTGGCTGATGAATTGTATATGTTCTTAAAATGATTACTAGTCTGTGTAGCTCTACTGAGGAATTGTATATAGACCTACTGTAAATTGAATGGTAATATGTATAGCTCAACTGATGAATTTTTTTATGATTATAAATTGAATTAATCTACTTGATATTAATTGCACAAATTTGTATAGCTTAATGAAAGTATGCTACTTTGTATTGCATATATTTGTATAGTTTTGGCCGATGAATTGTATATGCTTTAAATTGAATAGTAATCTATATAGTTCTACTGATAAATTGTTTGTGTTTGTAATTTGAAGTAGTTTGCATGATATGTATTATCAATTTCTGTATATCACAACTGGTTGAATTGTTTATGCCTTAAATTTAATTAAATTGTTTTGTATTATAATATAGCTCAACTTATGAATGATCGTTTGCGTTTATAAATTTAATAATCTGATTGGCTATGTATTGTATACTTTTAGTAGAGCCATCGATGTAGCTCAGTCGGCAGACTCGCTGGGCTGCTGTTCCGGAGCTGCGTTCGGGCTTGGGTTGGATCCCCCTTTGGACTTTGGTTTCTTCCGAGGTTTTCCACAGCCGTGGGACTGAAGCCGGATGGTCTATGGCGAGTCCTTGGCATCAACACCTTTGATTTGATTACCCCCTTTGATTTGATTACCTGGTTGGGTTTTCCGAGGTTTCCCCACCGAAAAGGCAAATGCCGGGTAATATTTTGGCGAATCCTCGGACCTCATCTCATCTCACTACATCTCGCCAAAATGTAAAAAAATGTAAAAAATTGTACAACATTGTAAAAATTGTAGAAAATTACTAAATTGTAAAACTATAAAAATTTGTAAAAATTGTAATTGTAATATTGTAAAATGTTGACATGTTCCACATCTTAAAGCTTCATTGCTCATGTAAGATCTATGGAATAAAATAAATGAATGAATGAATGAATTAGACGGAATTACTATGTTTGAAGTCTTGTAACAATAAATGAGAATTTAATTTGACTTTAATGAATTTTTCCACAATTCTTCTACCTCTCACGAAATTATCAATGCAATATCACGAAATTACCAAGGTTATCACGAAATAACCAACCTTTCAGCTTAAGTTGTAAAAGTGATTTTGGGCACATATTCAAGAACGTACCCAATCTTTTATGTCTCCAGATTTGTACAGCAAGTTATCGTCTTTTAGATGAAAAAATCGGAATAAGGATATATTTACACATTTGCATTTTAAATTATCACGAAATTACCTATGTTTACCCTACAGTTGAACTTGGTTACGGATATTTAGGCTCGAATAGGATAGGTTTCAATAATTTTAAGTAAAAATCCCTAAATATATGCAACACGAGAAACTCTCGAACGATGATATTGCCTAAAATTAGGTGCATTGAAGAATCTATGTTTAACCCTACCCTAAGCGAACCTAAAAATCCGACGTCTAGACTGATAACTTATAACGTCATTGAAGGGACTAAAGATATAATTATGTGTCAATAAACGATGTTGCTATAAAAATAAATACAGAAAATGAAATTCAAAGAAGAAATGCAATCACAGTGCCACGTACTTTGAGAGTGCTGTAATTTAACTTGTACTTTTATATAAGCCTACAGAATAACTTTTTTAATGCTTTAAATCGTTTTGAATTTTATTATTTTGAAAAATAAAAACCCTGTACTGGATTGTAGAAAACAGTGAAATACTATAGAAGTAAATTACTATAATGTACAGTAATTAAAATACATAGCTTTTAATAGAAAAAAAAGGAGCATCTTCTGCGGACCTTTGGAAAAAGGACTAAGGTAGAGAGTAGTGAAGTGTTTTGTGTGGAGTGTGGCATTGTATTGGACAGAAACATGAACATTACGACTAGAAGCATTTGAAATGTGGGCATGGAGAAGAATGGAGAGCGTGAAATGGACAGACAGAATAAGAAATGAAGCTGTGCTGGAAAGAGCGGGTGAAGAAAGAATGATGCTGAAACTGATCAGGAAAAGAAAAAGGAATTGGTTCCTGGCTGAGAAGGAACTGTCTACTGAAGGATGTACTGGAAGGAATGGTGAACGGGAGAAGAGTTCGTGGCAGAAGAAGATATCAGATGATAGACGGCATTAAGATATATGGATCATATGCGGAGAATAAGAGGAAGGCAGCAAATAGGAAAGACTGGAGAATGCAGGGTTTGCAGTGAAAGACCTGCCCTTGGGCAGAACATTATGAATGAATGAACTATGCTATAAAATTTCCACGAAAATACTCCTCATGAAACCGTATATATTTAAGCGCGAAACGAAAAAAAAAAAAAAAAAACATGGTAACATATTTTGTCAAAATTCGAATAATTTCAGTAGCGCGTCATCTTAACAGCAATAGATCAGACATAGTCTCCAAAATTCTTTAAATAGGTCGTCAGTTATTAAGAAAGCCTGAGGAGTTGATAACCATCTGCTTTCTAGATATTAGGTGACTTTGAAAACAGACTGTTATGAGAATATTACTGTTTGTTGCCTTTCATTCCAAAGTTTCCTCTTCTCTTCGTAAAGCAGCCTATATTAGGATTGTATTGTACTTAACCCTTAAATTGACTATGTATCCTATAGGATAAAACAGGTTAATAGGCTATCTATATATAATTTGAACTGGTAATGGAAATTACGGGAAAACGGCTGAACGGATTTTAATAAATGGCACCTCATTTTGAAGCTTGGAACCCAACGTTTTTCGGAAAAGTAGTAATTTTCAGTGAAATGTCAATTTTCCTACATAATTTTTCTATTTTCCAAAATCCATCTGTTGTCAGTTTTCAGAACTAATTTTATCGAATCACGGCCGACTTGATTGAATTTCAGAACAAAACACACACTACAATAAACAACAGGCTATTACACGAAGGCCATGACCTGCAGGATTGCCGACATATTTAGAACTCAATTCAATTTGTTATTAAAAACTCATTCTGCAGTGTATAATAATTTTCTCAGTACAGCTGTGTATTGGATATTCAAATCTACGAAACTTGAGGTGATTTGATGACATTATCATTAGAAATGAAATATTATTACAGTTAATATCATGCTGCATCTATTTTTCATTAATTGTACATAATATTGATGCTATATTGATGACATGAAAGTGAAACGTTTTGAGGTTATGTAAGTAAATGTAGAGAATATCTTAATTTAGATCTTCATTTCTATAATTTACTGAGTGGCTGCTATATATAACTACAAAACTTAAGATAATAATATTGTTATTAAAAATCAAATATTTTTATACTTATTAACCCAGTGGGGTTGGGTCTTTTTCATATACTTAATGGCGGTGTAGTGTAGATATTGATATGTATCATTCTCTTCAGTATTGACTCGAGAGAGCGCAAAAATTACAGTTCCTAAGGAAAGATCAAAAGGTATTACTTACTGATAAAATAAGAGGCCTAGAAAACTTTGTAGTCTCCAGATTATTTCAGCAAGATCTCTTAGTAGAATAAAATGATTTTACGCTCTACATTTCAAGTTCTACATACAGCAGCTATAAGAAAATGCTATTGTTCGAAAGCTTAGCAAACCTGACATTTTTTTAACTTTCGCCTACAATCCACAATGACCTGAAATAGCTACTGCTATCGTCCTGACATTGATACTTGCGTTTTCGCGTTGAAACTCAAAAACTTAAGTTGGATAGGTTACAGAAAAAGTTTTTGGCCTAAAAAAATCCATTCAGAGGTAGTATGTTTCATTATTATGGAAGCAAATAACTATCAAAAATACAAGTATTCTTCATTGAAAATGAATCTGAAAAATTTTTATTTGAAGGTCTAACGAACTTAGTTTGCAGCAGCATTTGCTGCACAAGCCACTAGTATGCTATAATTTTAATAGAACAATAGAAAAGAATTGGTAGAAAAATTAAAATTTCACAATACTATAATATTGTACAACATAGGCTATAAAATATGAACATTGCGATAGTTGTTTTCTTTACAGTCCGACACGGTTTAATAAACTAGTGTGAGAAATGAAGTTTTGCCAATTTAATGGTTAAGCCCCTGCGGTGGCTGTGTGTTCTAGAGCGCCAGACTGGCAAGCAGGCGACCCGGGTTCGCAGGCGAACAAGATAGCAGTTGAGATTTTTCTCGGGGTCTGTATTATTTTCAAACAAATTTTAACATCTTAAGACCTCACATTAGAAAAAAAATCATTTAAAAAAACTAGCTCGATTTGTTGAAGAGAACCAGAGAACAGAACTTTTTAAACAGACAGTTGTTTGTGAGGCGAAGAATTGCAAACTCACCGCACAGGTAAGACTACATTATATGCATATGCAGTAATTTCGTTCACTGGAGTCACGTGTGACATTGTTAGCGAGGTCCCTGTGAGAACATTATGCGTCTTAGTCTATTAGAAAGTTCAAATACTAACCCCATTTCTGACCTACTTCTCTTATAGAAATCATAGCGCAGTCGGTGAGCTCAAGATTTCTCAGAAATGTGATGCTCTTTGAGATTGTGCTATACAAAAAGGAAGCGGAATAGGTTTTCAGCGAGCATTTCGATTTATCTTGCCATCATGACTTCATCACTACTCCCTTGTCACCATAGCAACATCTCATCGCCTCTGAAAGATTCTATACTAACGATTCTCACAGCGAAGAGCACGTCGCATTCAGAAGCTGTGAAGAAGTCACTTCAGCAGCTATAAATTCCAAACTAAGCTATTCCTTACTTACAAATGGCTTTTAGAGAACCCGGAGGTTCATTGTCGCCCTCACATAAGCGCGTCAACGGTTCCTATCCTGAGCAAGATTAATCCAGTCCCTATCATCATATCCCACCTCCATCACATCTATATTAATACTAGTGGCTTGTGCAGCAAATGCTGCAAACTAAGTTCATTAGACGTTCAAATAAACATTTTTCAGATTTATTTTCAATGAAGAATGCAGACATTCTGAAAGTTATTTGCTTCCATAATAATGAAAGATACTCTCTCTCGAGCTAATACTGAAGAGAACCACGCATATAAATATCTACACCACACCGCCATTAAATATAAATGAAAAAGACCCAACCCCACTTGATTAATAACTATAACAATATTTGATTTTTAATAATATTATTATCTTACGTAAGTTTTATAGCTTTCAGTAACATATACTATATAGCCGCCACTCAGTAAAATATAGAAATCAAAATCTAATTTCAGTTATTCTCTACATCTACTTAAATAACCCCAAAACGTTTCACTTTCATATTATCAATATAGCATTAATATGTATAATTAATGAAAAATAGTCACATCATGGCATTAACTACAATAATATTTCATTTCTAATGGTAATAATGTCATCGAACCACCTCAAGTTTTGTAGTTTTTAATATCCAATACACAGCTGTACCCAGAAAATTACACACCACAAAATCGAACCTGCAAATTATTTTTAGTAAGTTAAGTTTTTAATAACCAATTGAATTTGAGCTGTAAATATGTAAGCATTCTTGCAGATCATGGCTTTCGTGTAATATTGTTTACTGTAGTGTGTGTTTTGTTTTATTCTGAAATGCAATTGGCTAGTTCTCAAAACTGACGACAGATGGATTTTGGAAAATAGGAAAATTATGTTTAAAAATTGACATTTCACTGAAAACTACTATTTTTCTGAAAAACTTTGAGTTCCAAGCTTCTTAATGAGGGGTCATTTATTAAAATCCGTTCAGCCGTTTTCCCGTAATTTCCATTACCAGTTCAAATTATATATATATTCTCCTCCCATCTATGTCTCGGCCTCCCCAAAGATATTTTTTCCTGCGGCCTCCAAGCTAATATTCTATATGCATTTTTGAATTCACCCATACGTGCTACATGCCCTGCTCATCTTATACGTCTGGATTTAATATTCCTAAATGTGTTAGATGAAGAATACAATGCGTGCAGTTCTGCGCTGTGTAACTTTCTCCATTCTCCTGTAACTTCATTCCTCTTAGCCTCAAATATTTTCCTAAGCACCTTATTCTCGAACACCTTAAACCTCTGTTCCTCCCTCAAAGTTTCACAACCATATAAGACAATCGGTAATGTAACTGTTTTATGTGGCAAATTCTAACTTTCAGCTTTTTCGAGAGCAGACTGAGTGACAAAAGCTTCTCAACCGAATAATAACAGGCATTTCCCATATTTATTCCGCGTTTAATTTCCTCTCGAGTTCATTTATGTTTGTTACTGTTACTCCAAGATATGTGAATTTTTCCACCTCTTCAAAGGATAACTTTCCAATTTATATATTTCCATTTCGTACTATTATCTGGTTATTATTATTATTATTATTATTATTATTATTATTATTATTGGGTTACTTTACGACACTATCAATATCTCAGTTTATTTAGCGTGTGAATGAAATGAAGGTGATAATGCCGGTGAAATGAATCCGGGGTCCAGTACCGAAAGTTACCCAGCATTTGCTCGTATTGGGTTGAAGGAAAACCCAAACAGGTAACTTATCCCGACCAGGATTCGAACCCGGGCCACTGGTTTCGAGGTCAGAAGCGCTAATCGTTAATCCACAGGTGTGGATACTATGTTCTGGTCACGAGACATAATCATATACTTTGTTTTCTCGGGATTTACTTCCAAACCTCTCTCATTACTTCGAGTAAAATTCCCGTGTTTTCCCTAATCATTTGTGAATTTTCTCCTAACATATTCACGTCATCCGCATAAACAAGCAGCTGATGTAACCCGTTCAGTTCCGAACCCTGTCTGTTATCCTGGACTTTCCTAATGGCATATTCTAGAGAAAAGTTAAAAAGTAAAGGTGATAATGCATCTCCTTGCTTTAGCCTGCAGTGAATTGGAAAAGCATCAAACAGAAACTGACCTATACGACTCTGCTGTAAGTTTCACTGAGACACATCTTAATTAATCGAACTAGTTTCTTGGGAATACCAAATTCAATAAGAATATCATATAAAACTTCTCTCTTAATCGAGTCATATGCCTTTTTGAAATGTCTGAATAACTGATGTACTGTGCCCTTATAATCCCATTTTTTCCTCCAATATCTGTCGAATACAAAAAATCTGACCAATAGACGATCTATTACGCCTAAAACCACATTGACGACCCCAAATAATTTTATCTACATATGGAGTTAATTTTCCTTCTCAAAATGATAATGGTCAGAAGTTTGTACGACGTCAATGAAAGTGGTATTTCTCTAAAGTTATTATAGTTAGCCTTTTCCTCCTCCTTAAAGATAGAATCAGCGTTGTCAGACACAGCCTAAACGGAGCGGAGCGCTCCGCTGTAACTCGTTGCGTGCTCCGGTGCTTCCACAGACATAAGCAAGTTCACGCTCCGACTGGACGTCTCTAGCACCACAACCGGTTTCGGAACTTACAACTCTGACACTAATGAGATAGATGCAATTGAGGACTTCACACCAAAGACGTTTTATAGTTTAACCTAGACTTACTACGAGCGCTGTTCCTCGACCAAAAATTGAACACTTTCGCGCATCTCCATCTTGGGGCAGAGAGCCATGTGACTACAATATGTTTACATCACAATTCCGCTTAATTTGAAATAACATAGAAGGTTATTCAGTATTATTGAATGTGTTAGGAGTAAGTGCGTATTAATTTAATCAATAGTGTGTGTGTGTATATAGTGTTTATATAGTTTAAATGAATCGTTCTCCTGTGATATACGTGAAATCACAGTGTAGGCCTACTATTGTGCTACATATGAGGCCTATACATATAGTGTTTATATAGTATTTTAATCATGTTATAAGTGAAACCATCGTGTGCTCTTGTGCTGCATACAACTGCATACGAAATCAATTTTATTTATGAATCAATAGGTGAGTGCAAAATAAATCTGGTTAAGTATTTTCATACTATCTAGATATGGCCTAGTTACAATATTTTGACATTCTTGCACATATTCGTTTTAATAGTAACAGTTGATGCATTTCCTTGTTTATTGAAATATTTATTATTAGGCCTAAGCAAAATGCACACAGTGTGCAAGATTAAGTTAATGTCCTAACTCGATTAATGAAATATTTCAGGAACGCCATCGGTACAGATTTGATGAATTGTGTAAATATGAATAGGCCTAATCACGAAGACAAGAATTTTTAATTGACAGTTTTAGCATAACAGCTTAATATTTGTTGTTCACAAAGATGACGATTACTGACTGACAGTTCCAGTTTCTTTGCTGTTGTAGACTACTACAGGAATGCAGGTGATTACGTTTCACTGTTTATATTTGTTTTTATCCTTGTTACTCTTTTAGCTTATATTTGGTTGTTTTTTTATAGTGTAGTAATAAATCTTAGTGTCTTTTGCGGTTGCATTCTATCAGCATTACTTTTCGTCCGCTATTTTCACGACCGCAAGATGCACACGATGTGCAAGATTAAGTTAATGTTCTCACTCGGTTATTGAAATATATTTCAGGAAGCCCATCCTACGGATATGATGAATTATGTAAATAGAAATACCCCCAAGTCACAAAGATGACGATTATTGACTGACAGTTGCAGGATTAATATCTTTGATTATTTGATGTTATACCACAAGAATGCAGGTAATTACGTTTTACTATTTATATTTGTCTTTATCCTTGTTACTCTTAGGCTCATGTTTGGTTGTTTTTATGTTGCGTAGTAATAAATCTTAGTTTGTTTTACGATTGCGTTCTATCAGCATTGATTTCCGTCCGCTATCGTCACGGCCCCAAGATGGCGGCGAGCGATCGCTTCAATTTGGGTCCAGTCGTATCTTCTGCGCAGCCGGCAATGTGGGGACTTGCTTCACACGAATAACGGCGTATACCCTTATACGCACGTTTTCCGACGATCAAGAGATTAGATAGTTGAATGCGTATAGTACACTGTAGTAAATTTTCGTAAGTCTAGCTTCAATACGTAACACAGGACACAATGTTACGTGTTTACGTTGAACAAGTGAACGCATATACTACAGCGGCAGTCGCACTCACGTGCTGTTGCAAGCCGTACTGTAGTTGGCTAATATTCGATGTTTAAGCCTACTTCAGGTTGTCAGTTGCAGCAGTGAATCATGACCGAAAATGTGAGGAAAAAAAAGAAGCTTGTGAACAAAACTAAATGGAAAACAGAAGAAAGGAAAATAAATAGAAATAGTGGCAAGTCATACAGAACTTGTACAGGAAAGGAAATGGAAAAGAAGTTATTTACACCGGTAAGAAGATGATGTATGAAAATGTGTACACATGCAATTTCAAAGGACGATCAACTCTCTATTTTTAAACGCTTTTGGGACATGGATTCGAAATTAGAACAATATAATTTTATTACTTCTTGCCTTGAAAGAGTGAATCTAAAAACTAAGAAGCTTCAGTCTTTCAAGAATAGGGATAATGTGTGGAAATATGTTTTCTGTAATGGGGTAAAACATATTGATGTGTGTTGAAACTTTCTATTGAGTCTATTGCAAATTTCAGAGAAACGATTAACAACAGTTCAGAATAGACTGGTTTCAGGTAACATCCTCAATGATAAAAGGGGTACACACTTAAATCGTCCTCATAAAATCATGGTACAAAAGTAAAAATAAGTGCAATACAGTACATCAGGAGTACTTTCAGCTTGTACCTTTTAATCTGCATTTGTTTCCTTCAACATTTGGGAGACGGGAATTGAAATGTCGCTGAAACTTTTGAGTGCAACACAAATGAACCCAGTGCCTTTGGAACTCTCCAGGGAGAAAGAATTAAGAGACCTCTTGCAGTTTTTAGATGAAGATGGCCAAAGTTGGCTGAACTCATTGACGAATAAAGCCGGGACATCATCACACAATAGTGAAGATGACTCTAGCAACAATAGTGATGATGCATAAAGAAGAAAAAGACATAAGAACAAGAAAACCATAAACTAAAAATGTAATGTTATTTTGTAGGCCTGCTTGTGTAATTATTCAATATTTTTATTTAATACTAGCCGTACCCGTGCGCTCCGCTGCACCCGTTAGAAATAAATATAAAGTAATTACATAATTAAAATAGGACATTTGATCCAGGGAATATTCGTGTTTGATAGAAGGATAAATCGTTTAATATGCTACTTAATTTAAATTGCATCCAAATAATTAAAATGCGATCATTTTGGTCCAGAGAGCACTCATTTGGTGCAATGACAATTCCTTTAACATGTTTCTTAATTTTTATTACATGCATCCATAGTTCAATGAACATTGACATCATTTACATTTAATGTGTATACTTTATTTTACTTGTTATATGTTTCCATTGAATTATGGTAATAACTTAATTTTAACTCTTGTTTTCTACGTATTCAGTAAATGGCGCTTGGCCCACTATGGTTCTGAACCCTTTCAAATAACTTAAATTATATTATAAATTATATTATATTATATTATATTATATTATATTATATTATATTATATTATATTACATTATATTATATAAAAAGTGTGTTGATAACGGATGTACCCCGATAAGTAAGTTTTCAATTTGTTATGGGGGCTCTTGAATCTCAGGAGGAACAAATTTTATTTTACAACAGGGCAACATAATCTGCTTGGCTCATTACCCAAATTTTTACATTGCATTTAATGCATATGTATTTTATGTATTTTAACTCGATTCAATTGAGCATAGTTAAAATTTGGATTATAAAATAATGAAATGCTAAGCTAACATATTATTACTGCATACTAAATCAATACACTCTCGTTGTTCGTTAATTCTCTGAGATAAACATTATTTTAAGAAATACAGGAAACGAATACACAGAATAGCCTATCAAGTTTTCTGTGCATAAGAAGCTATTTTAACCTTACCTGTCCTCAATTCACTCAGAAGTTACTGTAATAACATTATAGCATTATGTCCATACAGAGAAACTACACTTTCCAATGGTGAAATAATAATTAATTATACAAATCGGTTAATTTAGTTTCCGATATTGCTTCATACAAACACAGAAACATTTTCTGTAGGCTATGACTCATAGCTTTCGATTGTTGCTGTCCAAGGCCCCTTATAGACGAAGTCATTTGTTTATTTCATTACACGATCTTAGATGGCAGTTATTTTAATTTTAAAACTCATTTATCTCATTAAATATCAGTCCTATAAAAATTTTGAAAGAATAAAACTTATCGGAAATGATTTTTAAAGAAATGTTTGTAATGTAACATTTTTCATAAAAATCAATAATAAGCGAGATATTTCGATTTATTTAATTCAGGTCCCCTTTATAACCCTCCTTTTAAATAATGTATTTTGAATGCCATAGGCTATAGCCTATAATCTAAGTTACAACGAACTTAATTTATATTCCAATTTTCATCGAAATCGGTTCAGCCATTATCGCGTGAAAAGGTAACAAACATACAGACAGACAGACAGACATACATACAAACAAAAATTTAAAAAAAGCGATTTTCGGTTTCAGGGTGGTTAATTATATATGTTAGGACCAATTATTTTTGGAAAATCGAAAATTACCAGAAAAATTTCGGCTACAGATTTATTATTAGTATAGATGTTATGGTAAATGTATATTTAATTTTGTTGAATTTATTTTATTTTACTTTTTTAAGACAAAATTGTTAATAATGTACGAGATGTTCCCATATATAATTAATTTTCATGCAAAGTTAGACACCTAGAACATCAGAATAATTAAAAACAGTACTAAAACATATTGTCGCCGGAAAAAGGGCGTATAAGAGTTCCATATTTTATTTATTTACTAATAGCAGAACATACTCTTTGCTGCTATGTTTCAATAATTTTGTTTTCAATATCCTCGAAACTATTTAAAAGTAATGAAAAACTTTTTCGACGCAACTATGGTGAACCTGACAGCTTACAAATATTGAAATTAGTTTATATCAGAACTACATTTTGCTATATACGCCTTATTGGGGTGATGTCCTCAATTATGGACCCTTTCCATAGTCCTGGTACAATTTCCTTTTCCAAAATAGCAAGTACAGGCTTATAAATTTCATTATATAATCCGTTGGAATATGAGATGGGATATGATGGTAGAGACTTGATTAATCTTGCTCAGGATAGGGACCAATGGCGGGCTTATATGAGGGCGGCAATGAACCTTGGGATTCTCTAAAAGCCATAAGTAAGTAAGTGAGATCTTATATTTTATTTCTTTTATTATAATATTGCATTATATTTCTTATTTAAAATATTCTGTTTTCCAAACTTCAGGATCTTGTGGTCTACCAAAATTGTTGGCCTGATGTTTTCAATAAAAATCTATCAGCCTCCCCTTGCAATCCTGTATCGAGAACTGTAGTTGTAGGATTGTTGAAATATTACGCTTTATGTTTTAAGCAAATATATTCGAATTCCTCCTTAAGGCATTCCTCACGACTCGGCGGACACTTGAGCTTGGACCTGCAAGCCCCACCCAGCGTGCTGAGTGTTCAGATGTCCCGAGGCTGAAAATGCTGATTGTGAATTCTTGTGTTTTTCCTTATTCAACATCCGAGAATAAATTATAAAGTGGAGCATTAAAACAATACAATCTCAGCCTTTCAGATCTTGGCTGCAGATATTGTAGCAATATTTTAGCGGGTGAATTTGTACTCACCCAAAAATCTCTCACTTTTTCTCTTTCCTTATTACAAACGAAGATTTTCTTGAAATTAATGAACGAAAACGAAAACTACATTTAATTAGAAGCCTCTCCAACAAAATGTTTCAGGGTTTCCCCTAACATCGGTACCCTTATGGATCCCAGATCCTTCAAAGTTTCCGTGGCTTTACGCCTCGGTTGCAAAATCTGTCACATTCATAAATGTATCTGTGGCAATATTGTAGATTCTTATGGCCACCATGCCTTAAGTTGTGTCATGAGTAAGGGCGTCTATCTCGTCATTCATCGCTCAATGACATCATTAAAAGAGCATTAACATCCTCAGGGTTCCATCCATCTTAGAACCTTCCGGGATCAGCCGTTCAGACGGCAAGAGACCCGATGGTCTGACTCTAGTCCCGTGGCGTGTAGGCAAATCCTAAATTTGGGATTCCACATGTGTGGATACACTGGCCCCTTCAACTTCTAAGACACCAGGATCTGCAGCAGAAAGTGCAGCTGTGAGTAAACACCATAAATATAAACATCTTGCAGATAATTATATTTTTGTCCCTTTTGCGGTTGAAACGTTTGGATCATGGTGTAGTGAAGCCAAAGCTCTCATCTCCACCATAGGCAGAAGTTTAGTGCAGCTTTCTGGGGACCCTCGAAGCAGTCAATATCTATCGCCATTCAGCGCGGTAATGTTACAAGCATTCTTGCATCCTTCCCCGAATCCTCTTATTTAGATGAAATTTTCTTCCTTTAATTACTCAATTTATTTGTATTTTATTATAGTATACATGTCAATGTGAATACAATTTCCTTGGAAACAAAATAATTTGTTTAAATAATGACACAATAACTGAAATCTACGAATAAATTTTGAGCAGAAATAGTACGACATACATGTAATGAATGTGCTATAATAAAAATTGTAGGTCTAGTTTATGTTTGTTAATAACAAACTCCCTAGTTACCATTTCATTAGTAACTTCATTGTTGAAGCCGATTGGAATTCAGAAGTCACTTTATTTTGCCATTAGAGAAAGCAGTTATTGCCATGCCGCAAAAAGTAAATTTTAAGATATTAGCGGGAATATACGTTATCAGCAGGCTTAGGATCCGGGACACTTTAGCAACCAATGTACGCACAACTTAACTACTGGGTGTTCATTTCAAAGTGTGTCATGACGTCACTGTTGTTGGGTCACCGATTTGAAGCGAGTTTCAGTTTATATGTTAGAGAAGTTGCCTATTATTTAAGGCGTTCTTCAATCTGAACTTGAGAACGTGTACGGTATAACTTGAACGTCGTAGCAACAGATGGCGGTCTGTACGGTCTGTGTGCTACCATAACCTCTTTCGAACTGTGTTTTGCGCCGGCAAGTCGTACGCAGGGTATTTGTTATCATCGGTTGCGTACGGTAACATTCCACAACACAAATCAAATGCTCCGTGTCCATGTTGACCGTCGAAGTTAATGTCAACAAATACGTAAGTAATCGTCTTAACCCTCTCCCCATATCCCGACAGTACGTATTTCCAAACAGTTCACATTCCTGCCACTACCGGCGTTACCGTACGTATCGGCACGTACTCTTCAGAATGAACGCCGTACTTGCTAGCCAACTTCTCTGCCTCTTAGATTATACACCTGAGCTGCGGAAGTGTAGGAAGATTGAATTCTCTAGGCTCATCAGCTAGCCACATGACGGCATACAGCGAGCCAAGACACATTTTGAACTGAACACCCAGTATACAGTTCCTTAAACATAGCAGACAGACATACTGTGAATGTAAACGACGTCAGTGTGCTGCGTTATATTCTACTGTTAATAGTACAATCTAGTGAAGGTGGAAAATAAAATAGGATACATACCTTACAAGTAGACTTCGTGGAATTGCCACGAGAATCGCAAGGTTTACTGCGCACGCGGTATAGACTGTATGGGAAGGGGGCGTGCAACGGATGGAGTATGCCTCTAATGTAAACACTGAGCAATATACTACGGTTACAATAAAACCTGTATCCTGCATTCAAGAAATATAATGAATGATCATTGAAGTAGGAAATGTCTGAACATCTAAATACACAATTATTTTATAGTGAGATATATTAACTCTTAAAATTTAATGTAAGATAAATCATTCTTGAATATGTACATTGCAGTGAAGAGTTACGTACATTTTGAGCGACTGCAAAGTAACCTCCTCCGATGGTCACTTAAACAGTTTTTATTTTGGGAAAATGTACGTTCAACATCACACGATGTAATACGTAGGCCTACATATTTGAAGAACGGAAAGTCACTACTTTTTAGTACACCAACTTCAGATGTCTTGTCGTGACCTGATGGTACATCATTTATAATACGAAGTTGTGAATAGGCAGCATTTTTAGCAATAATGTTTCTCAACTTACATTTCACTTTTTCTGAAATTAGTGAATTGTTATTTTTGATAACAGTTTGTGATGCTTTATCCGCTATATTAAGGGTTTCTGATAGTTGTAGTTTAGACGATTCTAACAGGATGATGCTTTTGGACACGATTTTAAAATTAGAATCAATGAACAAAATATCTTCCAATAGCTGTTCAGAAGACAGTGATTTTTACAGCTGCAACAGCGGAACTGTCTGTGCTATCCAATCCATCAATTACCTCCAATATTTTGCCGTAATGTTCTGCATAATAATTAACAGCATCCAACCACGTTCCCCAACGGGTCAAGACTGGCTGCGGGGGTAAGGATATTCCAGGGGCAATTATTTGTAACAGCAACACTCTCATTGTAGTATGTTTGATTGAATTCTTGTCTGCACTGAACAAATGTTAAGCTTTGACTATTCCAACCACAGTAATGCAAAAACAAGTGCTTACATAGTTATACATTAGCTGTAGCTGCTCTATCTATTTGGACCGGTCACAACTCTTAACATGAACTGCTTATACTACGAGACCGGGTGGTCGCTCACCTACTCTATACTACCGTACATCGGCATCCTGATTGGATGCTCCGTGTAGCAATTCAACGAAGTCTGCTTACAAGTATTCATGTCCCTCGGCGAAGTTGGAGACGTTAGCGTATACTTTTCACCCTAAAACAGAACTTCACCACTATAATACAACCTATAATTATTGTCTTTCAGAAGAGTTAGATTAAGTAAGTGTAAAAAATGGTTCAATTCTATAGCTATAACAATGTTTAATAAGTTATAAAATACTTAAACAAGTTGAAGTTAAAGGCATTTGAAAGGATAAATTACCTATAAAACGAATATCTTGAGAATCCTTTATAACATGAATTACTATTTTGGAGATAAGTGCGATGGATTTAGAATTTTAAAATATAGATTAAAGCCTCGGAATTGGATTTGAGGGAGGTGGGATATGATGATAGAGACTGGATTAATCTTGCTCAGTATAGGGAGCGATAGCGAGCTTATGTGAGGGCGGCAATGAACCTGCGGGTTCCTTCAAAGCCATTTGTAAGTTATTATAATAATAATTATTATTATAATTATTATTATTATTATTATTATTATTATTATTATTACAAGTATTGTTATTTAATTTGCATTGTTGTATTCATCGTTTTTATGTCAAATATTATTTTATATCTCTTGTAATTTAGTACATTTTATGTCTATTGCAACAAACTGTTGCTCATGACATTAATAAAGGATTGATTGATTGAATGAACAACCATGTACAGTAGTGGCAAAAAACCGGACCGACCCTTGCAGCTGATTTCAGAGCCTTGTTCACTCCAGAGCACGATAGATTGGTAACTAAGACTTTCGTGGTTCGAATCCTGCCTGGAAAGGAAACTTTTTTTTGTTCCTTATTCAAATTTATCCCCAATACTTTTCGATTGCAGCGATATTTTACTACTTAATTAACGTATTATTCCCAGAACATGAATTTTATCCACTTTACACAGCATGAAGGCGCTTGGGGGTCATGGAGGTAGATCTCGGCACCAGAATGAGAAGTGGTAGGCACCGTGAATGAATGAATGAATGAATTAACGAATGCATGAATGAACGAATGAATGAACGAACGAATGATTGAATCATGGAACGAATGAACGAACGAATGAATGAGCGCATGAATGAGCGACTGAACGAATGAATGCATGAATGAACGAATGAAGGAATAAATGAATGAATGAACGAACGAATGAATGAGCGAATGAATGTATGAACGAATGAATGCATGAATGAACGAATAAACGAACGAATGAATGAATGAACGAACGAACGAATGAAAGAATGAATACACGAACGAATGATGAACGAACGAATGAATAAATGAATGAATGAACGCATGAATGAACGAACGAATGAATGAGCGAATGAATGTATGAACGACTGAATGCATGAATGAACGAATAAACGAACGAATGAATGAATGAACGAACGAATGAAAGAATGAATACACGAACTATTGAACGAATGAATGAATGAACGAACGAATGAATAAATGAATGAATGCATGAATGAACGAACGAATGAATGAGCGAATGAATGTATGAACGAATGAATGCATGAATGAACGAATAAACGAACGAATGAATGAATAAATGAATGAATGCATGAATGAACGAATAAACGAACGAATGAATGAACGAAAGAATGAATGAATGAATGAATTAATGAATAAATGAATGAATGAACGAATGAATGAAGGAATTAATTAATTAATGAATAAATGAATGAATGAACGAAGGAATGAATGAGCGCATGAATGAGCGAATGAATGTATGAACGAATGAATGCATTAATGAATGAATGAACGAAGGAATGAATGAGCGCATGAATAAATGAATGAATGAACGAAATAATGAATGAATGAACGAAAAAAATGAGTGAATAAACGAATGAATGAATAAATAAATAAATAAATGAATGAATGAACGAATGAATGAAGGAATGAAAGAATGAATGAATGACTGGACGAATGAATGAATGAATGTATTAATGAATGAATGAGACAAAATGGGAGAAACATTAAAAGGTACGTGAAAACGCGTCCCTACAAATGAGATTGGGGCTGAGAAAAACTGAATATGTGAGCTCCAAGCTTGTTGGCCACTCGTCTCACTCCGAATTGCGCTGCTCCACTGAAGGAGCTCTGGAAAATTTTAAGGGGAAAAAGCCAAAAATGGGCGTTGGAGGAACTGACTGCAGGATCGGAAGAAGAAACGGCGGAAGGTGCAAGTCTGTACACTAAAAAGCTTTTTGTCCTTTCGCAGTGCGAGTGGAGTCGAGTAACTCACTCCTGTAGCAGGTGTGATGTTCGAAGGCTAAGGCAAGACCGCCGAAAGAAGTGCCGGGTGGTAGGCACCACGCTCTGACCGCCTTTTACCCCCGGGCAACATCCGGTACTCATTTTGACAAGAGGCTGAATGAACCTCGGGGGCCGTTCTAGAAGTTTTGGCAACGACAAAAATCCCGCAACCAGCGGGAATTGAATCCAGGTCCTTCCAGCCGGTAGCCAGTTGGTAATGTTTAATGTATCTTTTAAATTGCACAAGCTATTCAAAGATAAAGCAGAGAAAAAGAGAGCTATCACTATGGGCAACGGAAGTACTCTACAAAAATTATGTTCGTACTTGGCTACCGTCTCTCTCTCTCTTAGATATATCCGGCCCCTTTATCGGTAAACATTTAGCTAGTAGATTGAGAAATGGCTGAGTCTTCCACTATTCACAAAAGTTTGGAAATAAAGCATAAACACGACATCGGCCAGTAGGTTAATGAAGGCGGGTCAGCGACATTCATATCATTCAAATATTGCAACACAACTTCCCGTGAAACTGGAACTCTGCCTCTGTTAACGGAGCTGAATGCACAAAAACAGACGCTGTTTTCTGCTGGTATAGTATATTATTCATCTACAGACTGAACAGTAATTCATGTAACTAATTTCAGTGGGTTAATCTTTGAGACTCGGTGAACAAAGAAGTTTTATACAAGGACATCATTTTATTTTTATTAATATTTTTAATATTAACCTGGCTATATCTTTGGATTAAAGGTCAAGAACCGGAAACACCGCTTGCTCCCTCTTCCAGGACTGGCGTAAAATAGAAATCACTTTACAAGGTATAGGAGGGAAGAAAAGTAGTTCATCCATTTATGTAAATTAGGAAATACCGCAATTTTGAGTTTGATAATTTTCATTAGGTTTTTGTTTAATCAAAATATAGTACTGTATTAACAATGAGTGTTTTTATTCTCGAATTGAGCTATCCATTCGGAGATATTAATTATGCAGTGTATATTGTACTGTTACAGCATATTATCATACAATATAGAGAATGAAGTTAAATTGAAAAATAATCATAATATGGATATTTAAACACATTTTTGAAAATGGTGGCCGTTCTTTTCGATACAGGCTTTAGTTCTTTTGTGCATATTATCGCACTATAGACTATTGTACCTAATTCCAATTACCAGTTTCATCCTTCGTACGAGTAACTCATGTTGAAATAATTCTATACCTACTCTATAAAAGAGTACCTTACGTACTGCAAATTTAATCGTCCCGATCCGAAAAGATAAAAATTACTCAGAAATGCTGTCTACTGTTCGTTCAAGTGGTTTTGTCGCAGGGTCGTAGAAAGGGGGGGGGGAGAAATCACGTGACAGTTAATTACTTAACGAGGCCCTTTTATTTAAGTTATTTTAAACAGTTGTATGATATTACGTAGATGTCCAATTCCTAACAGAAATTAATGTTTTCAGAAAAGAGCTAAGACAGCCCAGCTACTAGACTTTACAGAGGGGCGAACAGAAACAGGTGGGGGAAACCGGGATGCGACGTAGGCAAACGGACGACAGTAAATTGTGCGAAAATATGATTCAGTATTGAAATATATTATTTTAATGTACCGGAGTACATATGATATTTCCATGCAGATATTCTGCGTCATCATACGATGAATCCGGTGTGGCTTAGTGGATAAAGCGTCAGCACGTAGAGCTGAAAACCCGGGTTCAAATCCCGGCGCCGGAGAGAATTTTTCTCCGTTCCATTACTCTTTCATCAATATTGAAAGCTCTTTCGTCACTGGAAAACGCGAACATATTTCTGGAACGTACTATACTCACTAACTCAGTACTGCATACGCGGTCTTGGTTCTGTGTGGAAGACGGTTGGAAGTTTACTAGTAGAGGGGGTGGGAGTGAAGTACATTAAAAGACTCAGGTACAATAATAATTGAAATAAAAATAAAATGATATCTGTGTATAATATTCTTATTGAATTTAGTATTCCCAAGGAACTAGTTGGATTAATTAAAATGTGTCTCATTGAAAGTCAAGCCAATAAACAAACATGGATAATTTTGGCGGTTTTTGAAGCAGCAGTTGTGGCCTCAACGCTCTGCGGTGACTTTATCTTTCATGAGATCTCTTCAATGAATATAAACTGTGTCATCTGACAGCAGAGATCTTTTGAAGTGAATTCGTGTAGAAATAAAACTAATTGTACCTTCACAAATACAGCAATGATCAATGTACATACAATTGCCTTATTTCACATTAAGAGAGTGACAAACAATAAGAAAACCATTACGTACTATAAGTAAATGTAAATACGCAATTCAGTCATTTGCAAGTCTGACAACATAATAAAATATGCAAAAATATACACAGCGTGATAATTGAAGCGACAAAATGGAATGTTTTAAAATCAATTCTAAATCGACATTACGCTTTTAAAATGCTTTAAATTGCTTAAATTAAATGATAAACATCTAACAAAGCAATGCAAAAGATATTATTTTAAAAGCAATTAACAAAAACTAATAAATTGAAAATTGATTAATAAACTAATTCTATATGGAAAAGTTCATTTAACAAATTAAGGCGGGAGAATGTACCGACAAAGATATATTAACTAGTTCATGCAAGAATTAAATGACAGAACTGCCTGCAAGAAGACTATTAATTCAACAGAGGACTTGAACCTTTCCTGGACCAAGTCATAATTTCATATTATATTGAAATTATTTAGGTAATTAAGTACCTTAGTTGATGGCGCGTTTTCTCGACAAATTTTTATTCAAAACTCCTTCATTTTACTTTGAAATATATACAGCTCGAAACCAAGCTAAATTGAGCGGAAAGCAATAATTATCAGTTCTTAGTGAAAGGAGGCGTAACGACTTTAGACCAGTACAGTCTCATTGACAGCAAGTTTGCCTGCCCTCAGTTTATTTTAAGACGCTTTGAAATAGACAACTTCTACTTCTGCTTGACAGTGAGGTTTGGCGTTTGATTGGCAATTTTGTGGGCGTAGGAGAGAAAGTTGCAAGGGGGAGGCTGGGAGACAGCGTAAATGTTATTTAAAGACAAGGACAAAAATGCATTTGCTCCGTAGTGTATTTTAAACGATGTGCACACGTTGAAATCTGAGCGTATGAAGAGGCCAACTTTATTTTGCCTCTACGATTCCATCCCGATATCCCCAGTCAAGGCCAGACTTGTAGAGATGGCTGGAAATAAACATTGAGCGGAAAGCAATAATTTTCAATTATTTGTTAGCCAATGATGACTTTAAGGTACAATGGGTTCAAAGTAATGCCTAAATTTATTTTCATGGAAACTACAACAGATACACAGAGCCATAGGTAATACAGTTAAATGAGCATTTTTGGTTTCAGTTACATACAGGTTTTACTAAACGTTTAAGAATACTCTTCCAAGCGATGTTTCACTGTGTCCTTATACTTATGTGAAATCCCTGATGTTTATACAGGAACCAAATGCCAGTGAAAAGTGAAGTTTTTACTGCAGATCCGATCGTCTATCTTCCAAACTGTATGCAATTTTTCTGTTATGAAACTTATTGAAAAATTACATAAGTCTATTGTGTAGAAAGAAAATTAATTATCCAGAATGGGTTGACTTAGATCATGAATTTTGGAATGGAGTTAGATATTATCTCCAGTCATTCTTCCACATCTGCGACTTATGTCCACACTCACTGAATTTCGACCTATTTTCATGTTTTTCAAGAAAGAAATTCAATCTTTCCACATGCAACAAACTCTACAGCTGATTACTAAAAATGTGGGAATAAGCTGATTGGCCAATGTTACCAACTTCCAATGTAATGTTGTAAATGGCAGTGGCGGATCCGGGTCTAGTTTGCCGCGAATTTCATAGCTCAAGAGAATTTTGGAAAAGGTAATTTTTCCTGAAGGAAAAAAACAATCTGGATTACAATGCCTATTGAAATGGCACAATTTTTTTAAACAGGAAACAATAATTGCACAAGAAGTCTTTCAGTTATGTCTAAGTCCATTACAAAATTCACTTCTAAGCCAATCCATTCTGGAGTAATTAATTTTTTTCTACATAATATACAATTTTTCATTAAGTTTCATAAAAGACAAATTGTTATATAATCCACAGTTTTGAAGATAGACAGATTAATTTCTTTACATTTTTTTGTTCCAAATAAGCTCAGGAATGACCTCTATAAACCAGGGGGAGATCTTCGTGAAGTCTTTACGCAGCCCGAAACCAGGTGGCCCGGGTTCGAATCCCGGTCGAGGCAAGTTACCTGGTTGAGATTTTTTCAGGGTCTTTCATCCAATTGAGCAAATGCTGGGTAACTTTCGGTGCTGGACCCCGAACTCATTTCACCGGCATTGTCACCTTCACTTCATTCAGACGCTAAATAGCCTGAGATGTTGATACAGCTCGTAAAATAACCCACTAAAAAAACTTCGTGCATCACCCTGTACAGGGCGCAATATGGGCCAAAGCGTGCCTATATGTACAGACAGACCTAAGCTCTCGTAAAACCAGCGACTCAGGTGTTAAAGTGTTGGTCTGTCATTTTAGTAGTTTGTACGTCCAAGTCAAATCAAGGAGTTCAGATTAAATGTTGTTGAGAAATGGCACCATCAGCTAAAGTAAATTGTTGCCATTTTTTCTACGAATAAGTAGATACCCTATATTAAATAATTTTCAATGTTAAGTGAATCATTAGATAACCCAATGCAAGTGATGGTCTTATCATGGCAACGTCCCTTAATACCTCTACAGTTAAAAGGTGATGCCGTATAAATGAATTGTCAGTGAGTAAGTTATTTACTAGTTAGTTGTTGTAGTCCGTTTCTAAATTGTTTTATGCTCGACCATGCCGAAATGTAGTAATTATACACCTGGTAGTAGCCCTTTAATGCACCTCATTAAAGTACAGCTATTCATTATAATTCAGTTGTTCAGCCAATGAAAAATCACCTTTGTACGTACTGATTGTACCATTATAAAACCGCAAGTATCGACTATTCTCGGATATGCAATCGAAAGACAATTAGCGAAAAGTCACTGAGGCTGGAAATCCAATACTGTCGCAGAAGGTTATGTTCTGTTACTATAATAATTAGCGTTAATTGTATATAATATTCAAATAAATTCAATTTGTCATCTCGTTTTTCAATTCTAAATCAATTTCCAGGTTATATCAAAATTAGTTCATGTTATTCTCTAGATTATATCAAGGTCAATGACATTATTGTTTTGGAAAAAATCAATACTTTCGCGTCTGCGCACATCTCACATGCACAAGGTCACAAACAGTTTCTTCAGTCAGATACGAATAAAATGAATACTTCTGAATAATTTCAAGTTAGAAATATGGTCGAGCATAAAAGTCATATGAAACTTGCCTATAATGGTAATTAAGACGCTCGTATGAAAATTATGAAAAGCTTGATGCTCGTTTCATAAACAAACATACTCGCGTCTTAATTACTATCATTATGTAGCTCGTTTCTAAATGTACTATTGCAATTTTAAAAGAATTTGCGGGAGTCCATTATGTAGTTATTTATGTACACGAACCGCTGCTGACGCAACAGCATTTTGCGCATAAGCTACTCGACCTGGAAGAGGAATGCCTACTCACCTGTCCTCGGGAAGGTCGCCGTCACATAAACTTGTTTACAAGCTGTAGACAGCCGGCCCCAACAAGTCTGGAAATTTCCTCTGTCTTTTTTTTTCTCCTGTTGCATCCCACAGAGAGAAGCATTTGCAACATATGCCCTTTTATTTATATTGCCGAAACGGCTATCTATAATGTGCTAGTGGCCAGTTCGACTTTAGCAGGGCTGCCACCTGCTCAGGTTAACCTGAATCTTAACAGCTAGGAATATATTGATATTAAAAATCGTTACTGTATTATTTATATCAATAATAATAATAATAATAATAATAATAATAATAATAATAATAATAATAATAATATATTTATAATATATAATAATATATTTATTATAATTATTATTATTATTATTATTATTATTATTATTATTATTATTTATAAATTACTGCCTTTTATTATTCGGAGGTTGAGAAACTTTTATCATCCAGTCTGCTGGTCAAAAAATCTGAAAGAATTTATAAAACAGTTATATTACCGGTTGTTCTTTATGGTTATATAATGAAATTTATAAGACTCTCACTTTGACTAGAGGAACAAAAGATTAAGGATGTTTGAGAATAGGGTTTCAGGAAAATATTTGGGTTTAAGAGGGATGAAGTGTCAGGAGAATGGAGAAAGTTACACAAACAGAACTTTGAATTTTCACCTGACATAATTAGGAAGGATTAAATACAGACGTTTGAGAGTTCCATTTCGTACAATATTCTAGTCCAGATAATGCATATAGAGTGTTTTGGGAGGCCAGCTTTACTTGCTTCAAGAAGAAAAGACCTTTATTCACAATCCCGAGACAAGCAGGTGGGAGGATACTATCCAAAATGGGTTTGAGGTTTTCCTATGGATGATAGAGAATGGATTAAAATCTTGCTAAAGGATAGGGACCAATGGCGGGCTTGAATTGGAAAGCGGCAATGAACCTGGCCAGGTTCCTTAAAACTCTAAGCTGTTATTATTTATGATATATAATAATATAGTATTATTATTATTATTAAATTAATAAGAATATTATTAAATCACCATCATTATTATTAATGAAAATAATAATCTCACTCACCAAATAAATTATGCAGTGAGTTTGTTTCAGTGATTGTTCGAATGTAAAAAATGTGATCAATCCATATTATGCTCAGCTGAAGAAGTACTTGAAATTCCCTGGAAATATTTTCAGATCGCTGAAACTTTCAGATAGTCACACTGTTCTTCCATTCAACCTTCCTTATTCCTTCCTTCCTTCCTTTTTTCTTTCTTTCTTTCTTTCTTTCTTTCTTTCTTTCTTTCTTTTTTCTTTCTTTCTTTTTCCTTTGACAGCAACGAAAAAGGTTTTTTTTTTAGTTATTTTGCACCACATTACCAATTAACCATTTATGTTGCCCATATCAGGATGGAATAGAAACTGTGAGTTTTAAGATTGTCTGTCAGAAAAAATTGTCAGCGATGGCATAGGTATCTCGGCAGGCTATCTCTTTATTTAAAATTCCTTTCTTTCAAATATTTCAGATCGAAAAAGAAACTTTCTAACAATGAATTAACTACATCATCATTATTTCTCGCATCTATTTATTGTTTATATTTTCCCGAAACATATAACAACATTAACCAGACTCACTACCACTATTGATACAACACCCTCGCGTTTTAAGATAATCTGAGACATAAGGGGAGAAAATTGGGTCCCTGATGCCAAAGAGTATAATTTTTATTTATTTATGGCCTTTTTAGGAAGACAAGCAGGCCACTGCTTACCCAGCCAGACCATTCCAATTGAATACAATGGCTTCATGGTTAGGACAGTGAAAGCTGACCAGGCCACGAAGACAATTGTGCCTCAGTAATTGAAAGCTACAACGTTTCAAGCTCAACCTCAAAGCCCGCGAAACATACGAAATGCAGAAGCCAGACCCAATAAGATCCTGGCCTCAGGAACAAATTTTACTGCAAAACAGGTCTATATAATCACATAATTTAAATACTTTATTCAGTGATATATGCTTCATTCAAATAACTAATCATTATATGAAAAACAAAAATTTGATTTCATTAAATCAAGTGACTGAGGCCTGGCCTCGTTTGCCTCATTCAATTGGTTTGATGCTGCAAGTCCCTGATCCTAATCATACATTCAAAGCAGCTTTGGAACAGCCACAGTGAAAATTGAGCTCAGAATGTCCGCTAAATTATTTTATTTTGAAATTATAATTTTGATCGTGTGTTTAATGATGGATGTTGGTAAATTGAAAACTAGACGCAAAAAAATGTCAGAAATTTTGTAAAATATGAAAGACTGGGAAGAAATGTATTAATTTCCTTTATGCTCGACCATCGAAATTAGTAATTATACACTGGTTCCTTTCTTCCTTTCAATATCAGACCTTT